>SKCR01011639.1:0-447449 GCA_019454045.1 Zanthoxylum bungeanum | reverse complement strand
AATATAATAGTTTAACTAATATATTTTTAATTGCTTAAATTTATTTTAAGAAAAATTATTTATTATTCAGGATTTAGAGTCCCTCAAAGATCCCCTTTTATTATTCGGGAATCCACATCTCATCCTCTGAAATAATTACGATAGCACGAAGTAAGGATACGGACATTTGAAGATTTTCGATCATTACCATCCCTACTACTATTGCACCCCTGAACAGTTGCCAAATGGCCCATCACTGTCATTAAGAGCTGCCGAATTATATCTTTTGGCCAGATTGGCACTTCTATGTAGTAAGATCCTGCATTTAAACATATTCAGATAATATTCAGATAATATTGTTGTTATAAATAAGATTTTTGCAACTTGAATACAAAATCCAGTGAATAGCCAGGCCAATACATCTTTTCTATCTGAATCTCAAAATACGAAAGTCTGATTTTTTTAGACTGCTTTTTTTATACAAAGATTCCCACTGCCATGAACCCATCTGGTGAAAAAAAGAAACTAATGCATAATAAACTAATATAAAGAAACAACTAAATTAATAACAAAATAAGCGTAGCCACATTTTCTAAAATGGAGGCTTATTGTAGGCTTTTGCTCCATGAGCCAATTAAGAGGCCTCTCCTTATGAAGTGTGGGACTCAAATCCGGTACTAGAAATCATGTGGGCATTCTAAGTGTAACTTGATGTACCTTGAATGTACTCAAAACACTTACATGATTTCCAGTGTCATGGTTCGAGTGGAACTTATGAGATGGCGTTTTGGGCGGCCAATCGGTGCCATACCAGGGATAAAGTCATGCAAATCGCCCACTTTGATCCCCAAGTATCGTGTAGGTCGGACTGAAGACTCACGTAAATGCCCAAAGTAAATAAAAGCCATCCGTTATGATGTTGACAAAAGAAGTGTCCATGATACTTCAGTTTTTGTTTTATTGTTATATCTTCTTTATGGGGGGACAGAATAAAACAAGTGATCAAGATTTTTAATCAAAAAATTCTAATAGCTAACGAAAGTCGGTCAACAGGCAAAAGATGAAAATCTGTAACTTCTGTCCATCCATACTCAGAAGATTAACTGTGTTACTATTTCTTGAAAAGAGATTTCAACACCATATTGGGACCCTTTAAACTGATGGGCTGCATTGTATTTTTATTTTTTATTTTTTATTTTTAATAAAGCACCACCATCATGTGGAAGGTGCTCTCTTTTAACTGGCACCATCACTCAATATTCCAACAATCCCATCTCTTTCTTTATGTGTTACTCATTCCCTGTTCCAAATTTGAAACTCCCATAGCTCTTTTTCAGTTTTCACTCACAGATAAAAGACTAATGGCTTCATCAAGAAAGAACCCAAGTGGGTTAAAGAATAGAGTCGTCGTGATTCTCATAATTTCTTTCACCATTTTTTCTCCCAAATCAGGTAATCAAAACACACCCACTATAGTTTATAAATTGTATGGCTAAAATATAAGGTAATAATATACATTTGCAAGTGGATCTATTCCATTTTAAGCTAAATGTACTATGTGAGCTTAATTTAGCTTTTCTTGTGAAATTTTATGGCAGCTGGTTCAGTGATAGGTGTGAAGCAAGTGAAAATGGTGTTGGGTTCAAGGCCTCCTGAGTGTGTAAACAAATGCTTGAACTGTAGACCATGTGTGGCCACTCTAGTTATTCCTCCCCACCCAAAACCCCGCCGATTCAAGGCGGCATCATCATCATCACAAGGAGATGAAAATTATTATCTGCTTTCTTGGAGATGCAAATGTGGAAATAAGTTGTTTCATCCCTGAGATGAGAGCTATTATATAGTCATGTAAATTGTTTTGTACCAATAGTATATCGTCGTACACGGTATACAAAGCTTCTAGTATATGCAGGGTCGAAGGAAAGAGCTTTCGATATAAGCAAGATTAGAGGAGGATCCTCATATATACAATCTTATTATGTTTTCATACGGAAAGATTGGTTCAATGATTCAAACCGATTAAACAGATAGCAATATCTTGATTATCGCACTATACACGATCTTAGTAGCAATAACAAAGATTCGACTTATTTGATCCTCATAAATTTGAATAATAAAGTAGTATGCTTTTTTCACGCATGTTTTTTTTTTTTTTTTTTTTTTTACTCCGATGGTTTTGATTCAACTAGTTGGTATGAATTTATCTTGCGCCGAAACTATTGATGCATGTGATAGTGTCAATAAAGACGCGACATACATATATCAACCTTTATTGTGTAGTCCTGATATTCGTAAAAATAAGAAGTGACGTCTCTCTTTTTTGGAAGGAATAAGACAGAGAGATTCCTTCATAAAAAGACGACCAAAATAAAGAAAAAAATCTTATAAGAGTTTTGTATATCAAATAGAGAGAGTAATCTCACATGAAAAAGGAAATGAGAAATAAAAAGTTTATAAGTGTATAATAAATATTTATATTAAGGCTCTAGCTTGAGTTTGGATGTATGTGGTTGGATGTTGGTTTGGCATTATGATTAATTAATTTATTTAATTAATCAAAAGATGGGCCTTGGGCTAGGTATAAGGTAGTTGGTGTCCCTTATGTTCAAAGGAATACTTATTCTTGAACCCATCGTGTATAACCTTCATATTCATCATGGTGGCATGTGAAATTTTGAATCGACCATGGGTATTTCTAATCTTTATCTTTGATCCAGGTTTGGATTCAATGATGAATCCTTTCGAGGATTGAGGGAATGACATGATTCTCGTAGCATAAGCATCACTCAGCTCAGAGATACATTCCTGACTGCGACAACGACACAATTTGAGCATTTTGACGAATCAAGCTGAATCAAGTCCAACACCGAAATTCGGCCCAAAAAAAAGTCTTAATGGACTTGAAACACATCATATGTTTCAAGTGTGTTTTTTTCACCAGTATGTGAGTCACAGACGAATCAAAAAGGGAAAAAGCACTTAAGAAACACAAAAATCAAAAAAAGTAATCAAGACTCAAGATGAACAAGTATCTTGATGACCAAATAAACACAATAAAGAATAAATGAAAAACAAAGTAAAGATAGAAAAATCACACCTTGGAACCCTAAGCTCTGATACCAAATGACGCGAAACTCGCTTTAATGATTAAGCCAAGTAAACCCCTTGCAACGGATAAAACCCCTAGAATCGCGAATTTGATTTTGTAGGAACAAAACCTTCCAATACCACAAAGAAGACCCACAAAGAAGTTGTCTTTGAGAACCCTTAAGATGATTCCTTGTAGTGTAAGTCGAAGCTGTAACAAAAGGTAATCCCTCTCTTAAGCTTGAATTTTGACCATAGCCTTTTCTTTGATGAAAATTTTGAAAATGGTAAGATGTTATTGAAGAAGACAAAGTTTACAATATATAAGACAAGACAAATTTACTAAAATGCCTTTAAAAGGTAAAATGACCAAAAAGTCCTGAAACTACCCAATTGTTACATAAAGCTAAAGCCCTAATTAGTCATTTACTAATTAATACAAATATCTAAACTAAAATATTTAAAATAAGTTTCAAAAATATCAAAGGAAAAGGTCAACAAAAGACATAACTTTTACAATAATGCCTATTAGATCATTTTTGCTAACTATTTGGTTCTAATCAAATCTAACTAAATGATTTAACTAACTTAGTTACAAATGACCTAACTAAGTCAACAAAATAATGAAAAATCCAAAAAAGTCAACAAAAGAGACAATTTTTCCCAACATAATACCTTTTGCACAAATGCTCCAAATTTCATGGCTTCATGTGACAAGGCCCAAATAATGTGTCTCAAGCCCATTAAGTTCTTTCTTGACCGAATTTTTGGTGTTGGACTTGATTCAGCTCGATTCATCAAAATGCTCAAATTGTGTCGTTGTCATAGTTGGGAATGTATCTCTGAGCTGAGTGATTCTTATGCTATTAGGAATGTATCTCTGAGCTGAGTGATTATTATGCTACGAGAATCATGTCATTCCCTCAATCCTCGAAAGGATTCGTCCTCGAATCCAAACCTGAATCAAAGATAAAGATTAGAAATACACATGGTCGATTCAAAATTTCACATGCCACCATGATGAATATAAAGATTACACACGATGGGCCTGAAAATGTTTTTTATTTGATTTTTTTTCCATTTTAAATCAGAAGGACACAACTCTTCTTTTAAAACTGGAAAACATTTATACCACTTCACCAATAACTATTTCTCAAATTTTTCTATATATATAGAACATTACTGCAGAGTCCTAGAGATATATATAGAATTTTACTGATTTTTAAAAATTAAAAACAAAGCATCTAGTAAATTCGTCAATGGTCGAAACATTCAGTGCAAAATTTCGACTTGTAGATTGTTGAATCTGGGTGGCAAACGTCTAATGAACTACAAGCACAAGAGTAAGGCAAAATTATGATATAGGACATAACGTTATATGCTAGCCTCAATCTGTACAAGTCAGTTTATTTATTGATTTTAATTACTTGCATTGTAAGTTTCAATTTCAATTTTTTTGTTGATATTATCCAAATACATACAATATATATTTATTACATTCACTAATTGTTCTTTAACAATCTTAACCCACCCCGAGTTGCCACAATGACAAAGAGCAAATGAGGAATTGTATGATTATGCACACAATCTCGAATTCAATTTTCCACGGAAATCAACCCATTGATTTAAGTCGGGGCCATAGATTGTAAGCTGTGACGCCAAATCCCTTATGGTTTTATCAACCCATTAGGTGGATATCACTACAGCAGACCAATCGTTGGGTTTCTCCTCATACACATAAAAATAAAAATAAAAATAAAAATAAAACACGTGACCATCTTCATTAGTTCCTGACAAGCCTATAAATACAAGGTCTCTACTAAGGAGAGGATCATTAACATTATTCAAAGATGTAATTTTTCATAGTGACAATGAGAAACTACTTAATATATAAAATTCACGCATCATAAAGCAGACACAAGAATATTACGCCTAGTCAGATGGTATTTAAGTTGTCGAATGGCTAGTCAATGACTCTTAGTATGTAAGGTCTACATATAGAATCATTTGAGCGTTCCAGTTGTTTTGGATGGGCTTCCCAAACGATGTCCTCAACTTGTATGTTTTTTTTACCTAAAGGCCTTTGTAATGATGTAAGGGTCTTCCTATGTGGGTCTGAGCTTCCAGTCTCCAATCTCTTTGGTGTTTTGAAAGACTTTGCGTATGACCCATTCTCTTTTTTCAAAATTTTGACACTTGACATTCTTGTTGAAGTGTTTGGCCATCCTTTGTTGACGGACACAAGTCGTATCAAGGCATGCTCTTTTAGCTCGTCAACGATGTCGAGATTCTAATTCATAAGCTGTCAGTTAGACTCTTCAAGCCACTAGTAACGCATGGAGGGGACGCTCTCTTAGGCTCTAATTATCAATTTGGCTTTAAATACTAGAGAGAATGAGATTTCACTAGTCGATGAGTGAACTGTTATTCGGTAAACCACAATACTCTTGGAAGCTCGTCTGCCAATGCTCCTTTCACTTTTTCTAGTTTTTTCTTCATTGTGCTAGTAGTAGTCTTATTAGAAGACTCAGCTTCACCATTAGCTTGTGGGAAACATAGGTTGAGAAGCTGAGTTTAATGCCCCAATTTCTGTAGAAGTCCTGGAAGCGATGGCTAATGAATTGTGAACCATTGTCTGTTATAATCTCCATCGGTAGCCCGAACTGACATATAATATTTTTCCAAATGAAAGTCTCTACTTCTATCCACTTGAAGTAGTAGTCCGTGAGTGCGAGCATGTAGACTCGTTGACCCGAGGCGGTTGGAAGTTTTCCTACGATATCCATCCTCATTTCATGAATGGCTAAACAGATAGGATAGGATCGAGTCTTTTTGGTGGCAGGTGTGAGACTGAGGTGAACCTTTGATATTTCTCATATTTTTTAGCGAAATCTGCTAATTCGGCTCCCATAGTAGGCCAATAATACCCTAGAGTGGGTCGGCATGCCAAGTTTCTTCCCCTGGAGTGATTTCCATATTCTCCTTCATGTAATTCTGTTAGCACGTATTGGGCTTCTTCCTGGGCAACACAGTTGAGAAAAGGTCCAGAGTATGATCTTTTCAGGAGATGATTGTCATAGAGAGTGAACCTTGCCGATTGGCAGTGAACTTTTTAAGCTTCGGTTTTGTTATGTGGGAGAGTACCTTCCTTTAGATACTTTACCAGCGAGGTCATCCAGGAGTCAGTTGGGCTGACTGAGACGACGTCTTTGGTTTCATTCTTCTCGATGGCTGGCCATTTTAAGTATAGTATATGATTGGATTAAGACATGTCCTTCTACATTGTATAGCCGAGAGTGGCTAGGGCATCCGCATGAGAGTTTTCAACTCTGGGAACTTGTGATATTGTAAACTCCTCAAACATCTCCTGAAGCTCTCTCACCTTTTGAAAGCATGAGGCCATCTGTGAATCCTTTGCTTGATATAACCCTTAGAGTTGGTTGAAAATAAGTTGTGAATTTGACTTGACCTTGATCTTCATGACTGCGAGGTCATTAGCCAATGTCAATCCAGCGATTAATGATTTGTACTTAGCTTCGTTGTTGGTCACTTTGAAACCACATGTCACTACTTGTTGTAGCATGTTGTCTTTAGGGGTGGTGATTTCATGTCCCAATTTGCATCCCCGCTTGTGGCTCGATCCATCAACTACTTATTGGACAGTTATGACTCATAGCGTCACTATTTGTACAGATCATGGTGTTGTTGTACAAATTAACTATGTGACAAAGGAGATTGCTCTCTTGTCATTTGTGATTAGATCACCTAGATGTATAAATGATAGGAGGTCCATATGATTAGTTCTTGGATTAAGATGATAAGAGACAGTATCAATCCACGAAGGTTTAATCATTAAATATCCCTAGTCGTAGTATTATCGAGATTGGACATTGATAATGCGGAATAGGCTACTATTACACTTGTGCGTGTTATGGGAGCATAACGACATAGTTCTCATATATTTGGGTATTGGATACTCATGCAAGTGTAATAGGAGGTTGTGTTTTATCGATGGTACGGAAAACAGCTTCGCTCTGGATAGACCCCTTCGGAATTCCATTGGTAGTATAACTATGTGTCTATGGAAGTCCGAATTCAGGGTAGGTGTATTTGGTCTTAACTTGAGACTTGCACCGCTAATACTTGCGACAATCAATATACTTTGGTCTTGGTCGTCCAGGGCTTTAACTGGTTCTGTGTACCCCTCTTCTGGGTATATTGAGAATCGTAATGTGTTGGATGTGATGTCAAGATGGAAGTATCACTTCAGTTATAGTAGAGATGATGATCACGTAGGATACAAAACTTGTTCTCTTATATGTTGCAGCTATCGGGATATTATGACTAGTTACCAGAGATCCAATATGTGCTTCGTATGGGGCAGACACATTTCCAGTCCCAGGCCTTGCACGTGACCATCCGATACTGGATCAACATATATGATACTACGTATAGTACGCCGATATAGATCGCTTATTCCTGTAAGCATGTTTCTGGAGCATTGGGAAGACAAGGCACTTTACTAGAAGCCAACCTTGTCTTGTAAATCGGTAAAAATGTAGTATTAGGTACGTACGTATTCGGATAGTCCGATAACCGTATTTACTGCCAACATATCCGGGGATCTCATGGGTCGCTTCCCGAAGATTCACCGATGACGTATGACTCGCACTTTATTAATCTAGGATTAATTAGATGAGAGAGAAAATTTATCTGGGATTAATTACGGAGATATTTTATCTGGAATAAAATATTAATTAAAGAGAGAAAATGATTAATTTGGAATTAATCGATAAATTAATATATTCGATATATTAAACGAAATTGGATTTCGACGCAGAATTAAAATCGGATTTTAATTCGGGCGAACGAATTAATTTAGAATTAATTCATTAGCGACGTGAATAGTAATTATGTTAGGCATGATTATTTAATTAAATTAGATTTAATTACGACGCAATGAAAATTTTGTTAATTTGGAATTAGCGAACTCGAGCCCAGGATTATTTGCGAGCGAATTCGTATTTCGAATTTGAGTGCGACACACAAGTCAAATCAAGTGTCAAATCGCTAGTCACATCTAGCGTCAAATCACTAGTCAATCAATTGATGTGATGTCTATTCACTTTGAGAAACTTGACAACTTGTCATGAGTGATGTGAATAGTGATAGATGGGATGTGAATAGTTGATGTGAGTTGGTGGAAAGTTTTAATGCCTTTTGTTTTTGACTTTTTGAAAGTTGGATTTGGTATATGTTTTATTTAATTTTTGAAATCAATTAACTATATACACAAAGCCAAAACCACTTACTCTCCCCCAACACACACAAGATTCGGCCAAAGTGGCCTTTTCTCTCTTCTCTCCATTTTGGTTTTGAAACCAATTTTTCTTCTTGATCTTGGCTTGGCCGTGAGATACAATGAAGAAGACATAGTGCTAGCACACCAAAATGAGTTATACAAGGTGATAGGGAAACCCATCTATGAGCATGGAATCACCTAATAAAGCTTGGAGCTTGAAGATGCATATGGAGCACCAATGGAGCACCTTGGTCGAGAGCTTCTTCAATGGGGGAGGAAAAGATTTTTCTTTGATGCATCCAATCCGATCGTTGTGAGTATGATTCCGCGATGCTTTTATGAGTCGTTGTAAGTATGATTCCGCGATGCTTTTATGAGTATTCACATATTATTTCATTGCTTGATTTGATCATTGGGACTTAATAGAAACCCAACAATGGTATTAGAGCCATTTTAAGCATGAAATTGATTTAGGGTAAAATTTGGGTAAATTTGATTTAAGCATGTTTTGATGAAATTGATTGTTGATATATGCTTAAATGATGATAACATGGTGTTATGCATGATCAATTTGATGAATATTGAGTTGGATCAAATTTTCCCAATTGACTTAGTTTGGCCGAAAGTCATTAATGCCCTAATGACTTGGAATTTTTTGATTTTGATCATTGGATGAGTTGAAATCGATTGGGTAATGTTGATTGTGGATTCAATTGGATTGGAATTGGAATCGGACTACTAAAACCCTAAAAAACTGAGACTTGGTAAGCATGAAATGGGTTTGATTTTTGATTAAAATCTGTTGGACATGTTTTGATGTTAATGAGTATAATTAATTGAGTGAATTAGTATTTTGGAAATGTTAATTTGGTTAATTAAGTATGAGTTTACACTTTGGTTAATTAAGTTATAAAATTTGGAATTTGGTAATTTAATTAATTGGGCCTGTTTTAGAAATTGGGCTTGAATTGTTAGATTTGGGTCTTATGGACTTGGTTGGGCCAAGTAGGTTTGGGCCAAATGGATTAGATCCATATTGGGCCTAAACCACTCCATAAAGTTCAAATTTGACATATTGGGCCTTTAAAGTTTAATTGGGCCTAATGGGCCGAAATTGATTTCTAGGCTTATGGGGTGATTCCTTGATTAGGCTTTGGTTGCCAAAGCCCACGCCTTAAGAAATTAATTGAAAGTCCATTAGACTTTAATTATTGACATTCGATGTTAATCGGGCTTTGAGACCCGTAACGATTAAATTTGGAATTTAAGTCGTAAAGGTTCGTTAATAAAGTGTAATATTTAATTTGGAATTAAATAGCGAATTAGTATTAAATACAAGTTAAATTGGATTTAATGATGTAGTTTAATTTAATTCGAGAATTCGTACTTTGAGTACATATTCGCAAAACGAGTTTGACTCTCGTAAAATCAAATCGTTGTTTGAACATTGGATGGTCATTAATTATCAGATTAATTAATTTGATTAGATTGATTGATAACATGCTTGTGTGAATACATGGTTGCGATGCATGAATAATGTATATCGGATGTATATTAGATGGGTGGGGCAATTTTAGAAATTGTTGTAATAAATTTGGAATTTATTAAATTGGACCTGCGTGTCCAGCCTATTACCTCATTTCTCATTGTATTTCTCTTCTCACATATTCCTCTCAATGTAAATGAGGTTTCTTTAGAAGTGTAGTGTAATAGGTAGAAGTAAATACTTGTGCTAGAGGGAGAGAGGAAAGGGAGAGATTTGATTTAGGATCAATGTGTTGAGTATCCATCCGCATATCATTATTATTTATTTATACGCGCTTTATTATGTGTTTAGAATGCATGTTTAAGGGTGTATGATGATGAGACCTTAACAAAGATAATAAATTGGTTGCCAATTTGCACGCGAAAAACCCTCAAAAAAAAATATTAAGCGTTTTTCCTTCCATTGAGTGATTGTTACTCAAGATCCAAGACTGGCATTGGCTTGTTGGCCAAAGTCAAGGCCTTTGTCCATCGAGGATGTGTTTGAATCACGAGAGCTTTGTTCTATATTGGTGTCTTGTCCAAGTCGTGATTTATTGGCCAAAGTCAAGATCACTTCTTGTCCATCGACATTGATTACGAAGCTTTCCATGGTCAATGGGCTCCGCTTAACTGGGATCATTGAGTTTGTTGTGCTAAAGCCAAGGCTTAATTGATTCAGAGGAAAAAGGATAGGGAATATATTGGATATATTGACATATATAAGATATATGTTTCGGACTTGGATGTCCACCTACTGGATCTAGGAATTGGTTTGGATCCAATTGATCTTAGAGATCTACCTAGTTAAGTATCATACAATTGTTGGCCAAAGTCAAGATTGTGTGTTATTTAACTCGATCCTAGCCCACTAGGGAACACGGTTTTCCGAGTACTTGACATAGGGTTAAAGGCTCGCCGAAAAATAGTGGGAGGCAATAATTAAATTTGCTATATTCGTTTAGATACTTGCCATACGCGCTCAATCAAATATCATTCGTCAAATAAATTAAAGTATTATTTGGACTAATATTTAATGTTGTTTTAATTAAACAGTTGGACTGTATTCACACTATTTCAATTAATAGTTGATTTTATAATTGGATTATAGTAATCAATATAATTGAATTTAATTAATTAAAAGTATAGTTGATTATGTAGTTGGACTATAGTAATCATTATATTTATAAGTACCTGAAATCATTGATTAAATAGTTGGACTATTAGAATCAAGATAAAATTGAAAGATTGGTGTTTAAAATATAATCCTTGGGAAAATGTATTAAATGACTTTAATTTTCAAATTGGGAATAAAATTCAGGATAGTCCTGGAAACTAAGAAGTTACTTTATTTGATAAAATAACATCTTAGGCCTAAGCCTGGAGTTAAGCAAATAGTAGAGCATGATCTTTGGAAGATTCATGTAATGATAACTTTAGTGCTTAATCAGTTATCCTTGCCAAAATGACTCCTTAATTTCTTAATCAAAACTAAAGATTAGATCCTTAAAGTATGATGATAAAATTGAAAGATCTTAATAGATCTATTCTTAGATCTTAGAAGTATTAAATTGCAATTAATAACTCTTGGAGAGTTGATGGCTATTCTCAAGGAGACAAAGTCAATGTTTACAATAAGGCAAGAAGCGCAAGACGCACCTTACTTCGACATTCCAGAAACCCAAGGCTTGGCCAAAGGCTTCTAGAATGTAGAAAATGGCAAAGGCAAAATCGTTATAATCTTCTAGGAAGATAAAGGACATATCCCAATATGTATGTCTAAACTGTGGCAAACAGGGTTACTGAAGCGTGACTGCCGTATGGACAAGGCAGACATGAAGGAATCGAAGAAAGAGCAAGGCTCTGACTTCAAAGATGTTTGTCATAAAAATGTTCGCTACTAGTATTAAAATTGGATTTTAAATACTTAGTGTGATACATAAATATGTACTGGTGTGCAGCATCTGCTATGAGCAGGATACTGACTTCAGTTGAGATTAATTTACGAATCGGAAACGGGACGAAAGTCCCTGTTTTAACCGTAGATACCTAAGTTTAGGAACTACCCTTTGGGTATGTACTAAATTAGGAAACTGTTATAATGTAACTAGTTTGACTAGAAACATTATCTCTATATCGAGTATAACTCGTTGCGAGTATACCTTTATATTCTAAAACACTAAAGTGTTTTATTATATAAAGATGATATTGAGATAAACACATTAGATGTGAATAACAGTATTTATATTTTGAATATAAATAAATCTAAAACATATAACTTGACAAACAAGTAGCTCAAACTGATTTGATCAGATGAGATTTATACGTGGCAGTGTTCTCTGGGACACATTAAACAAGAGTTGTATATCCACACTTTTGAAGAGTGGGTACTAGGATAAATTTGATTATTCAAATAAAGTCTACAAATCTAGTTTATTGGGCAAAGTTCCTAAAACACCTTTTACTTGGTAAAAGTGTAAATGCCACCGATCTGTTAGCCCTCATTCATAGTGACGTAAGTGGGCCCATGTCTAGCTAGGCTAGATGTGGATATGAATGTTTCGTGACCTTTACGGATGTGGCATCGCGTTGTGGTTATGTGTTTCTTTTGAAAAATAAATCGGAAATTTTTACAGTTTCGACACGAAATAGACGAACAGATCGGCTAAAGTATTAAAACATCACGGTTTAACCATGATGAAAATACTTAAACAGTAAGTTTCTGAAATACTTGAAAGAGTATAGTAGTCTTTCAATGAGGACTCATCCCGGAACACGTCAATTTCACGGTGTGTCTGAACGGAGAAACCAAATTTTGTTGGACATGATAAGGTTAATCATGAGTTGCTCTGAGCTATCATTTCCTTCAACGGATAAGCATTAACAATGCAATACTTATTTTGAATAGGGTTCCATGAAAATCTGTTAGACAGAAATCATATTAGATGTGAACAGAAAAGAAACTGGGTTTCTCACTCCTAAAGATTTGGGAATGCTAGACATACGTTTGGATGATACCAAACTAGAACCCAAATTGGATAAGTGCCTAATTGTAGGTTATCCTAAGGAAACCAAAGTATAGTACTTATACATCTCACAAGAGAAAATTTTAATTATTGCTCACCATGCGATTTTCCTAAGAGGAATACCGATATGCAGTGGTAAGTGGGAGGATAGTAAAACTCGATGAATATCGGAGTAATACTGTTCAAGGCACCAAGTCCTTAATGGAACACAAACAGTTCATCAGTGATGAAACTGTACCATAATCTTCAAATACACAATAACCACGTAGGTCGTTGAGAGTCAGAAAATAACCTGGGGTATTAGTTTCTGATCTCACCTCATAAAGATGTGAATCTTATTGAGGAAGACGAATTGACTACGTATGAGGCAATGATATAAGGTATCGACTACCTAATTATGGCAAAGTGCCATAATGTCCGAAATGGATTCCATGTATAACAACTATGTTTGGACACTAGTTGATATAACGTAAGACATCGTGTTTATTGGTACTATATAAGTTTTCAAGGAAGACATATATGGATGGCAACATACCAACTTACTAAGCTAGGCTTGTAGCGAAAAGGTATCGTTATCACCATTGTGTCGATTACGACGAAACCTTTTACCTGTTGCCACGTTAAATCCATTTGGATAATGCTTGCTAATGCTGCATGTTTCATTTGTGAAATATGGCAGCTGAATGCCAAAACTGCTTTCCTTAATGGAAACCTTTTGGAGGATGTTTACAACATCTTGACGGTTTTGTCGTACTAATAACTAGCAAACAAGGTTTGCAAGTTATTCGATCTATAGAGGGATTGAAGCAAGCATTGCGTTTTTGGAACTATCGTTTTGATGTAATCATAACGGTGTATGATTTGATTCAAAACGAAATGATTCTTGTGTATATAAGGAGGTTAGTAGGAGCGCACTGACAATGATGTCATAAATAATGATGATATGTCATTTCTTGGAAATGATATTCCCATAATAATAATTGGTGAAAGCTTATCTTTCGAGAAAATTCTCCGTAGAATTCTTGGGAGAAACAACCTTTATTCTAGGAATAAAGATCTACTGGGATAGATTTAAAGTTATTAACACTCTCCGAGAACTCGTACATTGAAAAATGTACGTAACCTGGTGTCTCATACTCTTTGAGCATAAGGATTCACAAACAGGCCAATCCAAGTGTTAGTCAGTGGATTGATGTTAAGAACATGCTTTAGTATCTTAGAGAACTAAGGATGTTGTCTTAAACTATGGAGAAGGAGAACTTGAAGTGATTGGGATCACTGCTGCAAGTTTCCAAACCGATAAAAACAACGGTATTATAGAGTTTGAATAACGGAACAGTGAGCTGGCAATCTTCCAAGCAAGATACTGTTACCGAATAAACAAAAAATACGGGTAATTACTGCAGCTGAGGCAGCAATAGAAGCCATCTAGGTCAATAACAAATCTAATTAGATTAGATATAGTTCTGTTAGCAGCTGAGCTAGGCTACAGCGCAGGCTAAAGAATTAATGGTCTCATCAACGATCCAGATATATACTTCGACTATTGATCTGATTTGTTTGGATCATACATCGTGGTGATGTGATGATCGTATAAATCGCATCAGATGATAATCATGCAAATCCGCTGAGGAAAGTCTTTCCTCAGTAGTTTGAGCGAACCGTAAATAGTTAAGGTGGTAGACACTCGAATGACTGGCTATAGGCCAAGTGGGTGATTGTTGGACAGTTATGACCCATAGCGTCACTATTTGTACAGATCATGGTGTTGTTGTACAAATTAACTATGTGACAACGGAGATTGCTCTATTATCATTTGTGATTAGATCACCTAGATTTATAAATGATAGGAGGTCCATATGATTAGTTCCTGGATTGAGATGATATGAGACAGTATCAATCCACGAAGGTTTAATCATTAAATATCCCTAGTCGTAGTATTATCGAGATTGGACATCGATAATACGGAATAGGCTAGTATTACACTTGTGCGTCTTGTGGGAGCATAACAGCATAGTTCTCATATATTTGGGTATTGGATACTCATGCAAGTGTAATAGGAGGTTGTGTTTTATCGATGGTACGGAAAACAGCTTCGCTCTGGATAGACCCCTTCAGAATTCCATTGGTAGTATAACTATGTGTCTATGGAAGTCCGAATTCAGGGTAGGTGTATTTGGTCTTAACCTGAGACTTGCACCGCTAATACTTGCGACAATCAATATACTTTGGTCTTGGTCGTCCAGGGCTTTAACCAGTTCTGTGTACGCCTCTTCTGGGTATATTGAGAATCGTAGTGTGTTGGGTGTGATGTCAAGATGGAAGTATCACTTCAGTTATAGTGGAGATGATGATCACGTAGGATACAAAACTTGTTCTCTTATATGCTGCAGCTATCGGAATATTATGACTAGGTCATGCATATATGATTATAAAGACTAGTTACCAGAGATCCGATATGTGCTTCGTACAGGGCAGACACATTTCCAGCCCCAGGCCTTGCACGTGACCATCCGATACTGGATCAACATACACGATACTACGTATACTACGCCTGATATAGATCGCTTATTCGTGTAAGCATGTTTCTGGAGAATTGGGAAGGCACAGCGCTATGCTAGAAGCCAACCTTGTCTTGTAAATCGGTAAAAACCTAGTACTAGGTACGTACGTATTCGGATAGTCCGATAACCGTATTTACTGCCAACATATCCAGGGATCTCATGGGTCGCTTCCCGAAGATTCACCGATGACGTATGACTCGCACTTTATTAATCTGGGATTAATTAGATGAGAGAGAAAATTAATTTGGGTTTAATTACGGAGATATTTTATCTGGGATAAAATTTTAATTAAAGAGAGCGAACGATTAATTTGGAATTAATCGATAAATTAATATATTCGATATATTAAATGAAATTGGATTTCGATGCGGAATTAAAATCAGATTTTAATTCAGGCGAACGAATTAATTTAGAATTAATTCTTTAGCGACGTGAATAGTAATTATGCTAGGCATGATTATTTAATTAAATTAGATTTAATTACGATGCAAAGAAAAATTCATTAATTTGGAATTAGCGAACCCGAACCCGGGATTGTTTGCGAGCGCATTCGCATTTCAAATTCGAGTGCGACACGTAAGTCAAATCAAGCACAAATCGCTAGTCACATCTAGCGTCAAATCACTAGTCAATCAATTGATGTGATGTCTAATCACTTTGAGTGACTTGACAACTTGTCATGAGTGATGTGAATAGTGATAGATGGGATGTGAATAGTTGATGTGAGTTGGTGGAATGCTTTAATGCATTTTGTTTTTGACTTTTTGAAAGTTGGATTTGGTATATGTTTTAATTAATTTTTGAAATCAATTAACTATATACACAAAACCAAAACCACTTACTCCCTCCCAACACACACAAGATTCGGCCAAAGTGGCCTTTTCTCTCTTCTCTCCATTTTGGTTTTGAAACCAATTTTTCTTCTTGATCTTGGCTTGGCCGTAAGATACAATGAAGAAGACATAGTGCTAGCACACCAAAAGGAGTTATACAAGGTGATAGGGAAACCCATCTATGAGCATGGAATCACCTAATAAAGCTTGGAGCTTGAAGATGCATATGGAGCACCAATGGAGCACCTTGGCCGAGAGCTTCTTCAATGCAGGAGGAAAAGATTTTTCTTTGATGCATCGGATTCGATTGTTGTAAGTATGATTCCGCCATGCTTTTACGAGTATTCACATATTATTTCATTGCTTGATTTGATCCTTGGGACTTAATAGAAACCCAACACAACTAGTTTCTAAGTTGTTGTTAGTTTGAGACACTGGACTTCTAATTCGGCTTGAACTTGTAGACTCGAACAAAAGTTGGCCACGAAGTCTGCTAGTGTCTGAGACTTGATCATGGTCGGTGGCTGGTAAGTTATGTCATGTTCCCCTAATTTCACTGCCCACTTGACCAACCTCCCGAAGAGTTCGGGTCTGTAAAGTATGCTCCTCATAGGATATGAACTATAAACTATGATAAGGTATCCTTGGAAATAGGGGCGTAGATTCATAGCCGATGTCACTAAGGTAAGTAACAGCTTCTCCATCTGGGTATAGTGAGTCTCTGCGTTGAGTATGGCTCTACTCACATATTAGACTATGACTTCCTTCTTTTTCTCGAATAATGACTGCTTTGACAGCTTTTTCTAATACCCTCATATAGATGTAAAGCCTCTCTTTGTTGACTGGCTTTGGAAGGAGATGTGGAGTGGTCAGGTATCGCTTGAGATCCCTTAAAGCATCTTCACATGTTGGGGTCCATTTAAAGTCTTTTGCCTTTTTAAGGGCGGAGAAGAACAAAAATAATTATTTCTAGTCTTGGAGATGAACCTATTCAGAGCTGCTACACTCGCTGCAAGTCGCATGACTTCTTTTCGGCTCGTGGGAGAAGGGATACCAAGAAGGATTTAATCTGATCAGGGTTGGATTTGATCCCTTGTCGAGTGACCATGTAGATTAGGAATTTTCCCGAAGCGACACCAAAGGCGCACTTAGTGGGGTTTAGCTTCATGCCATACTTCCTCATTATCTCGAATGCCTACTCCAAGTGCTTTAGGTGTTGCTCAAATTTCAATGACTTAACCAACATGTCATCGATATATACTTTCATAGTCTTCCTAATCTGGTGAAAAAACATCTTGTTGATGAGGTGCTGGTATATGGCTCCAGCATTTTTGAGTTTGAATGACATTATCTTATAGTAGTAGATTCCTCTGTTTGTGATGAAAGTCATCTTTTCTTAGTCGTTTGGGTGCATGAGAATTTGATTATAGCCTAAGTATGCATCCATAAAGCTCAATAACTTGTGCCCAACTGTAGTGTTGATTATTGAATCAATATGAGGCAAAGGGAATGAATCTTTGGGGCAAGCC
Source organism: Zanthoxylum bungeanum (assembly GCA_019454045.1). Classification (NCBI taxonomy): domain Eukaryota; kingdom Viridiplantae; phylum Streptophyta; class Magnoliopsida; order Sapindales; family Rutaceae; genus Zanthoxylum; species Zanthoxylum bungeanum. The sequence continues at coordinate 429,605 of SKCR01011639.1, read as the reverse complement.
TTATTCAAATATGTGAAGTCGATGTGGACTCGCCATTTCACGTTCTTCTTTCAGACCACCACAATATTGGCAAGCCACTCAGGATACTGGACTTCTCTAATGACTTCATTTTGTAAAATCTTCTGGACGTCTTTGTCGATAATTCGGTTCCTTTCATGAGCCATTTTCCTCATCTTCTATTTTATTGGGGGGTTAGTCTGGGTCTACGTGGAGCTCGTGGGTTATCATCTTGGAATCTATCCCAGTCATGTCTTCGTACGACCACGGAAGCAGCCGTGTCGATCTATAAGGAAGTTTGGGGTGAATCTTGACCTCTTCCAGTTCTTCGATGTTGGCCTGATCCAACTTTACCCAACGAGGTCTTTTTTATAATAGCATAGACTTGGGCTTCAAGGTCGTTTGATAGCAGCTTCTTGTGTCAAGTTGGTCTTCACTGATCTCTTGTATGCCTCACTTGATGGGGAACTTCAACACTTAATGATAAGTGGATGCAACTACCTTCATATCATTTATCCATGGAAGGCCAAAGATCGAGTTGTAGGCTGAGGGACATTCCAATACTAGAAACAGTGTGAGCTTGTTGACCCCTCTAACGTATACTGGATGCAATATTTCTCATAAGGTGAACTTTTGTTCCCCAATAAACCCAATCAGCACTGTCGACCATCGGTTGATTTTGTCCAATGCTACCCCCATGTCTGTTAAGGCGATTTTGAAGATGAATTTGGCAAAGGATCCAGTGTCTACCAGCACCTGCTTGATCATGAAATTAGCAACTTATAAAAAGATCACTAGGGCATCGTGATGGGGGTCGGTGAACTCGATGGTCAGATTGGTAAATGCCTCTTCTGTTGATTTTATAGATTAAGAAGTGCCAACAGCAGCTTCTCTTACATGTCGTATGGCGGCTAAATAAGAGACACCGCTTATTTTGGCTATGCCTGAGATGAAATTCACTATGTTGTTGATTGGTGGTGGTGGTGGGGGCCGTCTTCTTGCTCGCTTCTTTCGTCTCTTTGAGCTATTGTAAAATTACCCTTCTCTGTAGTAGGTCTTTCAAATATCCTTTGTTTAGTAGCTCTAGAACTTCTAACCTTAAGGCAACATAGTCGGTGGCCATAGTCCCGGTGGAACTCACACCATTTGCTTGTGTCATTCCTTGAAGATCTGTCTCTAGGACATGGAGGCCACTTCACTTCGTTTCCTATTTTTTTGAGGGCTAAGACCAATTCACCGGGGGAACGTTAAAGTTGTAGTCTGGGAGTCCCAGCCTGTTTGGTGATGACAGATTATTTAACCTGTAAGGCAAGGCTCGACGCCCAAAATCTCGGTTAAGCAGGCAATGTTCCATTTTTTACGAAGCCCTTCTGTATACTGGCTGTGGATCTCTCTCAATGAATTCACTGGGTCGCTTATGAGGATTTAGAGTTCTCTCATTGTGATGTCTAGTGGAATATTCTCTCTTCATGTTTCTCTTATCCTAATCCCATCTAATCTCAATTTAGGCGCGGGCCAAGTCTTGATCTATGGTGTAGTATCGGAACTTTGTTAGATTTTTTATAAAGCTCACTGTCCTCCAATAGACTGTTTCTGAAGGCTTCTACAGTAATCGGCTGGTGGAGATCTGGTATCGATATTCTCTCCTTATTGAAGCGAGCTACATAGCTTCGTAGAGATTCTCCACTCTATTGCTGGATAACATTGATGTTATCTGTGGTCTTCTCAAGCTTACAGAAGCTTGCAAAGTGTTCCATAAACTTGTCTGCCAGCTATTGATATGACCCAATAGACCGGTAAGGGAGATTAATGAACTAGGTGAGGGTTGGGTCTGCTAGTGTTTCTCCAAACCCTATGCACATTTCAGCCTCTCATTGGTGTGAAGCCAGGCCCGTGGACATCATCTTCTACTTGTAGTGGAAAACATTGTCATCTGGGTATATGAATCCTTCATATAGCTCCATGTATGGGGGGCTGAACTTCCGTGGGAGTTCTACAGAAGTGATGTTCCCCAGGAAAAGAGTGTCTGAAATTATGCCAGCCTACTTTTCCTTACCGGTGGTATTACCACATGTAGGCTGGAGAGAATTACTTCTTTGAACTTGTGCATTTCTTTACGCATAGTGGAAGCGACTCATTCCGCTTGATCGGTATGGGGGATATGGTAATCTTTCTGGTGGTTTTGAAGGTGGTCGTCTAGTGGTGGATCGTCGCCAGCCATATCGTTGAATGCCCCTAAGAGGTTAGTTTGAATGACGGGGTCGCTGGGGCGATCCTAGTTTTCTCGCTGTTGGGAGGTTAAGGCAATTTGTTCCAACTGCTTTGGGAGGCTTGTATTGGTGCTACGCATGGCTAGGTTTTCCTCCTCCAACACTCGCAACCATTCTTGAAGAACGACTAACTGTACGACCACGGGGTCTGGTGTTTGTTCGCTGCCAGAAGCCATGTGAGTAGGTGTATTGAGTGGATCGTGGACTGAGAGATCTTTACTTGCTACGAATCGATGGGGCCCCATGGTGGGTGCCAAATTGTAGACGCTGGATTTTGCCTTCGGTCCACAATTGAGAATTATATAATGAGACTTCTTCTATCTTGTAAAACAAAGGTAAAGTGAGCGAAGAGTTTCTACCCACTGGTGTGATGGATGCTGTAGGCACTTCGATGCTCAAGTTAGTGGTGTAGACAAGCAGACAGTAAGGGAAGAACGAGGTTTAAGATTATATTCCCATTTGTAGATTATCGTAAGGGCGGTGGACAGGTGTTTAGAGGATGACATATGCTTTGAGAGCTCAAGTGTGAGAGTAAAAGCTTGAATGCCTTTAATTTTTGGATTTTGTATCCTTTTATAGACTAATCGAGTAGCCTTTAAGTTGGATTAAGTGTTCTCTTTATGGTTGTGGAGGTCATGTCATGTTAGATGTCTAATTCGATAGAGGATAATGCATTTGTTGACGAATAACTAGATGAGATGAAATGACATTTAAAGGGTATCTTGTTTGAAAAATCGATTAGTTGCCCTGTACCAATTGGATTTCGTCTGATACATGTGTCTAAGAAAAAATATTTGAATTGTTGACCCAAATTTAGCCTGTTCAGAAATTGGACAAATTCTCAGCAACTAAACAGACAGGTATTTAAATGATTCGTTAATAGAAGAAAAATGACGCAAAGCATTTACTTTTTTCTTGTTTATTGGTTTTTGGAGAATAATCCGGGGAAATTCTTACCGCGAGGTTGATATGAAGTGCCGTGAATGTGATGAATTGAAATTCCTGTTCCGGAAGTCAGCTATGTTGACTGTTGAGATACTTGCTTACAGCGATCAAATACGTGTATTTGTAATTTTATTACTAAAACATTATAATCAAGGTAAAATTCAGAAGCCGGTACGATGAGGCCAAAATTTTAATTTTTGAGTCCAGACTGTAAAAAAATTCAGGTCAGACCTCAACTCAATTTTTATAGATATCAAATATTTTTTAATTATATAAATTAATTCTTAATTTTAAATATATATATTTATAACTAAATTTTTAGGATACAATTTTAAAAATATTAAAAATATTGATATTCTTAAATATATTTCATTTTTAAGTATTAAAAATGTCAAAAGATAATTATTTTATTATAAAAAATAAAAATATATATTATTTTCAAAACACCGGCAGGCCCGAGCCCGATATAATTAAGGGTCGGGCTTGGTCCGGGCCCGACCCGACACTTTACCACACTTAATTATAATGTGTTATATATATATATATAATAAAGAAGAATGGTGTTGGAGGAAAGAGAGTGCATCCAACGGCTCTCTTTATGTGGCTTAATTAACGGCTCAGATCATTTCATTGATAATTGGAGGAAAGAGAGTGAATTGATTGATGGAAATGGTCAAAATTTTCAAATTTTCAAATTAAAAAATAGAAAGTTAAAATAAAATCATTTAATTCTGTAACACCGTGAAATGGTCAAAATTTTCAAATTTTCAAATTAAAAAATAGAAAGTTAAAATAAAATCATTTAATTCTGTAACACCGTACCGTAGGCACGGACATCATTAATTAAAAAATAAAATCATTTAATTCTGTAACACAGTGCCGTGTCGTAGGCACATACATCATTTAATTAAAAAATAAAATCATTTAATTCTGTAACATCGTGCCGTAGGCACGGGCCAAATACTGTAACACCGTGCACCGTGCCGTAGGCACGTACATCATTTAATTAAAAAATAAAATCATTTAATTATGTAACACCGTGCCGTGCCGAAGGCACGGACATCATTTAATTAAAAAATAAAATCATTTAATTCTGTAACACCGTGCCGTAGGCACGGGCAAAAACTAGTATATATATATATATATAAAATAACTTCAGGATACGTTAATTTCAAAAAAACAAAAATTTATTGTTTTCCAACTTTGATCAAATAGGTCCTAATTATTATTATTTTTTTTTAGAAATGTGCTAAATTTTTATTTTTTAGAAAAGAATATTGCAAGATATCCCAAAATATACCCTAAAAAATTCGCTTCAAGTGAGTTAGCATACTCATCAAATGATGGATGGTTTTACATAATGTTAAAAATAATTTATGGTGTTACTGTATTTGAGATGATGTCTTGCTTTACGATTTTTGAAAGTTTTGACTATTGCCGTATGGAGTACGTAATTGACACTTAATTCGGTTGGAAAAAAAATAGATATACGGTTGACCGCGGTTTTTGTTCAAATGATAAAATAGGGAATTTATCCATTAAAAAAATTTATTTGTTTAGTAGAGAGCCACATAAATTTAAGAAACAAACAGGATAAACACATAGATTTTACATGGTTCGGTGGAGAGTGACACATACCTACATTCACAGAAGAAATGGTGATATTTTATTATGTCTCGGGGTCAAGACCAACTCAAGCTATAAATGTGGGGAGTTCACAAATACAATGATAAAACACCTCAAATCTTAACAAGCCATTATCGCTCTTACAAGTGGTATGGTGAATGACCAGCTTTCTTTCTCTAACTGTAGTTCTTATGCTCTCAATTTTGCAAGCTGTGAAATGTAAAAATTTTCAACCCTTGAAATAGTAACTTGAACCCTTTTATATAGGCTCTCAAAGATACTATTTCACCAACTCTAATGTCGATCAATATCACAAGGTTGTCATTACAAACAATGCCTTCCTCAACAACCCACAATCCAACCAATCAAATTAGATCAATCCTCTGCCACTACACTGGCCTACGATAGTCTATGGCGGCCTATGGTGTCTCTACTCTACCACTGCATGGGCCTATAGAGCGCTGGCAGGGTCTACATTCAATATAAATTGTTGCTTTGCTTTTGTCATCATTAGCCTTATGGAAACACATCTTCTCAGATAGGGCATACGTCATATGACTCTAATACTGATCGGTATGTGATCTCAACTTCATTCCTCGGGTCGAGATACTGAGACAGATGATACTTATCAAAGCCTTTCCCTTTAACTCTTCACTAGGTTGGGTTCATATGAATGGACCTCATTGGGTCGGGTCCTACAAACACACTCAAAAAGTGATATTTTACTCTCAATTATAAGAGTATCGAAGTAATAAAATAATCCGGTGAGTCCAATATTGATCCACCGAGAATAGATTTAGCAAAGTAAAAAAGTAATTTGAGTGAAAAGAAAACGCTGAATTATTTGAAGTGATAGACAATTTTAAATTGAACAACAATAATAATTAGAATGCTGGGGTTATGGGATCCACTCTAAATATTTAATTATAGAGAAATCTTACTTTTTATAATATATAAATTATCATTATTACCGAGTTAATTTACTTCATGAATTAATTATGGCAAAACAGATAAAACCAGCCATTTAATTTACTTCAGGAATTAATTATGGCAAAACAGATAAAACTAGCCATAAAGACGGTGATAACATCTCTCTATAACAAGTCCAGTTAGGTACTCAATTATACCAAATAAATAAAACCAGTCATAAAGACAGTAATAAAGTTTGTCAATAATTATCCAGATTTAAATTAAATATTAGTCTTCAGATTACAATTCATATATTATAATATAAATAAGATTAATTTATATTCTCATATTTAGAGTTTCACCATTTACCCCAGTAGAATGTAATTAGCTACTAATGATTTGAATCAAAACTTGCATAATTTTATTACTTAAAAAAATTACAAGAAAAATAAAACACGCAAGACACTTATTCCAAATTCTCCAAAAGAGAAAATGAAAGATGCTTGAAGAAAATGAGAGGTGAGCACGTCTATTTATAGTAGAAGTGTCACCTCTCAATTATTAATTACAACTTTCCAATTCAAATACAAACAAAAAAACTTTTACTAATTAATCTTTTTTCTTTTTCCTTTTTTGAGTCATTTTCTTTTGTTGACCATTTTAAAAATATGTGTCACAATCTACCTAAAGGTGGATTGTGACATTTCAACTTTTATTTTTTATTTTTTATTTTTTTACTTTATTTTCTAATAAATAAAATTATATGCAACACACATTGACTTTTTGACCAATTTCGACCTTGAAAACCTCAGAACTAGAAAATCACAGAAAAGTTGTAGATATTTGAGTCTTCTTTCATTTGAAACTGGAATCGCCTCAATCCGATATCAGAGTAAAATATTATGGCCAAATTATGAAAATTACTTAAAATTGGAATACTGAAATCGTACACTATTAGAACGCCCTTTCAAGTTTCTAGCCTCCAAAATTTAAATATCACATCCATTTTTCTAATTATGCATCTAAAGTATTATTTTACTACATAAGAAATAAAAATTACAATAAAAATATATAAAACATAAATTTAATTATTATTTCATAAATGTGCTAAATTAATGGGATTAATGAAACTACAAGTACAAAATGATTAATTTTCGTTTAATAAATATATATTTTTTAGTATTCATCATCTACAAACTCTCAGATAACCCCAAATCCCTACTTGCTTCATCTTGAACATGTTCTACCCGATAGGAGTGTTGGACAGTTATGACCCATAGCGTCATTATTTGTACAGATCATAGTGTTGTTGTACAAATTAACTATGTAACAAAGGAGATTGCACTCTATCATTTGTGATTAGATCACCTTAGATATATAAATGATAGGAGGTCCTTATGATTTGTTCCTAGATTGAGAATGATATGAGACAGTATCAATCAACGAAGGATAAATCATTAAACATCCCTAGTGAGAGCATTGTCGAGATTGGACATCGATAGATGCGTAAAAGACTAGTATTACACTTGTGCGTGTTATGTGAGACATAACGACATAGTTCTCGTATATTTGGGTATAGGATACTCAGGCAAGTGTATTAGGAGGTTGTGTTTCACCGATGGTACGGGAAACAGCTTTGCTCTGGATTAGACCACCGCAGAATCCCATTGGTAGTATGACTTTGTGTCTGTGGGAGTCTGCAACCAGGGTAGGTGTATTGGTCTTAACCTGAGACTTGCACTGCTAATACTTGCGACAATCAATATACTTTAGTTGAGGTCGTCCAGGGCTTTAACAGGTTCTGTGTACGCCAATGCTGGGCATATTGAGAATCGTAGTGTATTGGGTGTGATGTCAAGACGGAAGTGTCACTCCAGTCATATGGAGATGATGGTCACGTAGGATACGGTATTAGTGCTCTTATATGCTGCGCGGCTAGCGGGATATTATGACTCGGTCATGTATATCCGATTATAGAGAATAGTTACCAGACATCCGACATGTGCTTCGTATGGGGCAGACACATATCCAGCCCCAGGCCTAGCACGTGATCATCCGATACTGGATCGAAATACGCAATACTACGTATACTACGCCTGATATAGATCACATATTCCTGTAAGGATATTTCCGGAGAATTGGGTAGGCATGGAGCTTTGCTAGAGGCCAACCTTGTCTTGTAAATTGGTAAAACGTAATACTTGGTACTTACGTGTTCGGATAGTTCGACGACCGAATTTACTGCCAACATATCCGGAGATCTCATGGGTCGCTTCCCAATGATACACCGATGACGTATGACTCGCATTATATATTAATCTGGGATCAATTTGAAGAGAGAGAAAATTAATCTGGGATTAATTGCGGAGATATTTTATCTAGGATAAAATATCAATTTAAAGAGAGAGAACGATTAATTTGGAATTAATCGATAAATAATATATTCGATATATTAAACGAAATTAGATTTCGATTAGGAATTAAAATTAGATTTTAATTCGGGCACTTGAATTAATTTAGAATTAATTCTCGAGCGACGTGATTAGTAATTGGATTTATTAACGAGGCATCGAGAAAATCGTTAATTTAGAATTATCGAAACCGAGCTCGGAATGTGTTTGCGAAGTTACGTCGATTTTGAATCACGTGCCGCAAGTCGCATCGCAAATCACATCGCAAGTCATAAAAGTCAAATCACCTTTTGGAAAAGTAACTTTGACTCTTTGACTTTGACCTTTAGATTGGAGGAAAAATTTGGGGGAAAAGACTTTTAACTTTTTGGAAAAGTTAAAGGCTTTTCCTTTTCACCTTTTACCAAGGGTAAAAGAATTAAATAAAGATTTACATTTGTTTTATTATTTTTTAAAAAGCATAAAATAAATGGTAAATGCTTTAGTAATTTTTGGAAAATATATAAGTGAAGTGTTGGACACATTTTCCCTTAACCTAATCACAAAATCTCTTCTCTTTCTTTCTACCTAGTTCACGCCCAAAGGCAGTGAACTGCACTGTTGGGCATGAATGATGATGGTTTTTGGGCAAGTTTTGTGGCAAAATTGCCAAGTACTAGCACACCGAGAGTTATACGAAGGTGTTAGGGAAACCCACCAACGAGCCGGGAATCGTTTGATGAAGATTGGAGCTCGAAATATTGGATTCTTGAAGACTCAAAACAGAAATTTTTGAGCAGTGGGCTCACCTTGGAGAGCTGAAAAATGGTTTTGTTTGTCTTCAAATCGTCTCAACCGATCAATGTAAGTATTCCGCAACTTCTTTGATATGTATTTCACACATCTTCATGCTTGTTTGATGATCTTGGGACCTAGAATAAAACCAACAATGGCATCAAGAGCCTAGGTTCAATCATGAAAGTTTAGGGCTTAAAATTTGGGTATTTTGTATTTGAGCATGATTTGAATAAATTGGATGTTTAAATATTTAATACATGTTTAATTGAATATTGATTAGATCAATTTCAAGAATTAATGTTTGAAACATTTTTCCCCAAATATTAATGTTGGCCTAAATTGATAAATTGGGTATTTTGAATTTGAGCATGATTTTATGAAATTGGATGATTAAGTATGCTTAAATATGGTTGAATTGAAGATTGATTGGATCAATTTCATGAAAATGTGATTGGATCATTTTTCCCCAATTTGCTTAAGTGGCCGAATGTAATAAGCCCTAATTGTCTTGGAATTTTGATTTTTTGTTCATTAGATGAATTGGAAATCATTTGGGTATATTATTTAATGTCGATTGTGTAATTGATTGGATTGAATTTGAATCGGACATAAAATCCCCAAATTGCCAAGACTTTGAAGCATGAAAATGGGTTTGATTTTTCATTAAATGTGTGGGCATGTGATAATGAAATTGTGCATGATTAATTGTATAAATTAATGTTTTAGAAATGTTAATTTGGGTAATTAATCATGTAATACACTTTAGGTTAATTGAATGTGAAATTGGATTTTGTATTTAATTAATTGGGCCTTAAAATTGGATTTGGGCTTTTAAAGTTGTCATTGGGCTTGTTGGGCTTTGTTGTACAAAGTTAGGTTTAGGCAAATTGGATTGGATCCAATTGGGCCCAAAACCGCTTACATAAAGCCCAAATGCGATTTAATGAACCTTTAAAGTTTAATTGGGCCTAATGGGCCAAGATTGATTTATGGGCTTATGGGGTAAATCCCGGATTGGATTTTGGTTATTCGATTTGACCCGAGTTGACCAAAAGTTCAACCTTAAGAAATCAATTAAAAGCCCATTGGACTTTAATTGAATTGACGTTGGACGTTAATCGGTCTTTGAGACGCGTTGCGATTAAATTTGGAATTTAAGTTGTAAAAGGTTTATTATTAAAGTGTAATATTTAATTTGGAATTAAATAACGAATTAGAATTGAATGCATATTAAATTGTATTTAATGACGTAGTTTAATTTAATTCGAGAATTCGTACTTTGAGTACTTATTCGCAAAACGAGTTTGACTCGATCAAAATCAAATTGTTGTTTGAACATTGGATGATCATTAATTATCAGATTAATTAATTTGATTAGATTGATTGATAACATGTTTATGTGAATACTTGGTTGTGATTAATGAATAGTGTATATCAGATGGATATTAGTCGGATGGGGGCAATTTTGGAAATTGTTGTACTAAATTTGATTTATTAAATTGGACCTGCGTGTCCAGCCTTATCACCTCTATTCCATTTGTATTCTCTTCTCACCTATTCGCTTCAATGTATATGAGGTTTCTTTAGAAGTGTAGTGTAACGGGTAGAAGTAATACAAGTGCTAGTTATGAGAGAGATAAAAGAGAGATTTGATCTAGGATCAATGTGTTAAGTATCCATCCGCATATCATTATTGTTTATTTTCATATGCGCTTTATTATGTATTTAGAATGCATGTTTAAGGGTGTATGATGATGAGACCTTAATAAAAATAATAAATTGGTAGCCAATTTGCACGCGAAAAACCCTCATCAAATATCATGCGTTTTTCCTTCCATTGAGTATTCATACTCAAGATCCGAGATTGGCATTGGGTTGTTAGCCAAAGTCAAGCCCTTTGTCCGTCGAAGATGTGTTTGAATCACGAGAGTTTTGTTTTATATTGGTGTCTTGTCCAAGTTGTGGTTTGTTGGCCTAAGTCAAGACCACTTCTTGTCCATCGACATTGATTACGAAGCTTTCCATGGTCAATGGGTCGTGCTTGACTAGGATCATTAAGCTTGTTGTGCCAAAACCAAGGCTTAGTTGATTCAGAGGAAAAAGGTTAGGCAATACATTGGATGTATTGGCATATATAAGATATATATGTTTAGGATTTGGATATCCGCCTACTGGTTCTAGGAATTGGATTTGATCAAATTGATCTTAGAGATCTACCTAGTTAAATATCATAAAATTTATTGGCCAAAGTCAAGATTGTGTGTTATTTAACGGGATCCTAGCCCACTAGGAAACGTGATTTCCCGAGTACTCGACAGAGGGTTAGAGGCTCGCCGAAAAATAGTGGGAGGCAAGAATTGAATTTGCAATACTCGTTCAATTACTTGCCATACGCGCTCAATCAAATATCATTCGTCGTTATGATTTAAATGTCAGTTAGACTAATATTTAAATCGTTGTTTTATTAAATAGTTGGACTATATATTCAAACTATTCAATTATAGTTGATTTTATAATTGGATTATAGTAATCAATATAATTGATTTTAATCATTATAATTATTAGTACCTTAATTATTGATTAAATAGTTGGACTATTAAAATCAATATATATTGAAAGATTGGACATTTAAAACATAATCTTGGATTAAAATGTTTAAATGGTTTAATTTTCAAATTGGGAATAATTTCAGGATAGTCCTGGAAATAAATAATAAGTTACTTTATTTGATAAAATAACTTGTTAAGCCTAAGCCCAGAATTAAGCAAATAAGTAAAGCATAATCTTTGGAAGGTTTATGCAATAATAACTTTAGTGCTTAAATCCAACATACTTGTCATAAATCTATGTTTAGATTTAAGAAGTATTAAAATTGCAGTTAATAACTCTTGGAGAGTTAATGACTATTCTCAAGGAGATAAAGTCAAACTTTGCAATTGGGCTAATAGCGCAAGGCGCACCTTACTTCAATATTCTAGAAATCCAAGGCTTGGCCGAAAGCTTCTGAAATATTGAAAAGGGTAAAGGTAAAATCATTAAGATCTTCTGGGAAAATAAAGAACATATCCCAAAATGACTGCCGTTTGGATATGGCAGACAAGAAGGAATTAAAGAAAGAGCAAGGTTCTGACTTTAAATATATTCGTCATTATTATGTTCACTACTAGTATTGAAATTGGATTTTAAATACTTAGTGTGGTACATAAAATATATGTATTGATGCTCAGAATCTGCTGTGAGCAGGATACTGACTTCAAGCTGAGATTAATCTGGGAATCGGAAACGGGACGAAAGTCGCTGTTTCGACTGTAGATACCTAAGTTTAGGAACTACCCTTGGGGTATGTACTTAAATTAGGAAACTGTTATAATGTAACTAGCTAGACTAGGAACATTATATCTATATCAGTGTTTAATCCGTTGCGGATAAACCTTTATATTCTAGAACACTAAAGTGTTTCATTATATAAAGATGTTATTGAGATAAACACATTAGATGTGAATTACAGTATTTATATTTTGAATATAAATAAATCTCAAACATATAATAGGACAAATAAATAGCTCTAACTGATTTGATCATAAGAGACTTAAATGTGGCATTGTTGTCCAGGACACAATAAACAAGACTCGTATATCCACACTTTTAAAGAGTGAGTACTAGGACTGATTTGATTATTCAAATAAAGTCTACGAATCTAGTTCTTTAGGTAAAGTACCTAAAATACTATTTACTTGGTAATAGTGATAAATGCCATCGATCTGTAAGCCATATTCATAGTGAAGTAAGTGGGCCCATATCTAGCTAGGCTAGATGTGGATATAATATTTCGTGACCTTAACGGGTGTGGCATCACGTTATGCTTATGTGTTACTTTTGAAGAACACAAATCAAAAACTTTTAAAGTTTCGACACGAAGTAGACAAATAGATCGGCTAAAGTATTAAAACATCACGTATTGACCATGATGAATATACTTAAGCAATAAGTTTCACATATACTTGAAAGAGTATAGTATTCTTTCAAATAAGGACTCCTCCCGAGACACGTCAGTTTGATGGTGTGTCCGTACGGAGAAACCGAATTTTATTGGACATGATAAGGTTTATCATGAGTCGCTCTGAGCTACCATTTCCTTCAACGGATATGCATTAACAGTGCAAAACTTATTTGGAATAAGGTTCCATATTAATCTATTAGACAGAATTCATATTAGATATGATCAGGGATAGAAACCGGGTTTCTCACTCCTAACGATTTGGGTATGCTGGGCATATGTTTGGATGATGCCAAACTAAAACCTAAATCGGATAAGTGCCAAATGTAGGTTATCCTAGGGAAAACCATAAGTTTAGTACTTATACAACTCACTGGAGAACAATTGTAATTGTTGCTCACCATGCAGTCTTCCTTAGAGGAATACCGATATGCAGTGGTAAGTGGGAGGACAGTAAAACTCGATGAAAATCGGAGTGATACTTTTCAAGGCATGAAGTCCTTAATGGAACACAAACTGTTCATCAAGGATGAACATATACCATTAATCTTCGTATACACAAGAACCGCGTAGATCGGAGAGAGTCAGAAAACAACCTGGGGTATGGGTTTCTGATCTCTCCTCATAAAGATGTCAATCTTATTGAGGAAGACCCAACTACGTATGAGGAAGTGATACAAGGTATCGACTCCTATTATGGCAAAGTGCCATGAGTCCAAGATAGATTCCATGTAAAACAACTATGTTAAGATACTAGTTGATGTACCATAAGGCATTGTGCCTATAGGTACTGTATAAGTCTTCAAGGAAGACATACATGGAGGGCAACATACCAACGTATAATGCTAGGCTTGTAGCAGAAAGGTATCGTTATCAACATTGTGTTGATTACGGTTCAACCTTTTACATGTTGCCACGGTAAATCCATTTGGATAATGATTGCTGTAACTGCACATTTCATTAATAATATGTCAATTAAAGGTCAAAATCAATTTCCTTAAAAGGAAACCTTTTGGAGGATGTTTATAACATCCTGACGATTTTGTCGTACTAAAATCAGCAAACAAGGTTTGCAGGTTATTCTATCCATGTTTGGGGTTGAAGCAAGCATAAAGTTCTTGGAACTATTGTTTTGATGTAATCATGATAGTCAATGATTTGATTCAAAACAGAACGATTCTTGTGTATATGAGAGGGTTAGTGGGAGCGCACAGACAGTGGCTGTCCTTAAAATAATGATAATGTAATATATATTCATTTCTTGGAAATGATATTCCCATAAAATAATCGGTGAAAGCTTGGCTTTCAAGAGAAAATTCTCCGTAGAATTCTCGGGAGAAACAACCTTTATTCTGGGAATAAAGATCTACTAGGATAGATTTAAGTTGTTAAAACTCTATGGGAAATTGTACATTAAAATATACGCGACCTGGTGTCTCATACGCTTTGAGCATATGGATTCACAATCAGGCCAATCCAAGTGATAGTCACTTGATTGATGTTAAGAACATCCGTTAGAATCTTAGAGATCTAAGGATGCTGTCTTAATCTGTGGAGAATGAGAACTTGAAGTGACTGGGATCACTACTGCAAGTTTCCGAACCGATAAAGACGACTAAAAGTCGCAAACGGTACTGTACAGTTTGAATAACGGTATAGTGAGCTGGAAATCTTCCAAGCAAGATACTGTTACCGAATAAATAATAAATGCGGATTATTGCTGCAGCTGAGGCAGCAATAGAAGCCATCTGGGTCAATAAATAAATCTAATTGGATTAGATATAGTTCTGTTAGCGGCTGAGCTGGGCGTCAGCACAGGCTAAAGAATTAATGGTCTCATCAACGATCCAGATACATACTTCAACTATTCATCTGATTCGTTCGGATCATACATCATGGTGATGTAATGATCGAATAAATCGCGTCAGACGATAATCATATAAATCCACTGACGAAAGCAATTTCTCAGCAGTTTGAGCCAACCGTACATAGTTCGGGAGTTAGACACTCGAGTGACTGGCTAAAGGCCAAGTGGGAGATTGTTGGACAGTTATGACCCATAGAGTCACTATTTGTACAGATCATAGTGTTGTTGTACAAATTAACTATGTAACAAAGGAGATTGCACTCTTATCATTTGTGATTAGATCACCTTAGATATATAAATGATATGAGGTCTTTATGATTTGTTCCTAGATTGAGAATGATATGAGACAGTATCAATCAACGAAGGATAAATCATTAAACATCCATAGTCAGAGCATTGTCGAGATTGGACATCGATAGATGCGTAAAAGACTAGTATTACACTTGTGCGTGTTATGTGAGACATAACGACATAGTTCTCGTATATCTGGGTATAGGATACTCAGGCAAGTGTAATAGGAGGTTGTATTTCACCGATGGTACGAGAAACAGCTTCGCTCTGGATTAGACCACCGCAGAATCCCATTGGTAGTATGACTTTGTGTCTGTGGGAGTCTGCAATCAGGGTAGGTGTATTTGGTCTTAACCTGATACTTGCACCGCTAATACTTGCGACAATCAATATACTTTAGTTGAGTTCGTCCAGGGCTTTAACAGGTTCTGTGTACGCCAATGCTGGGTATATTGAGAATCGTAGTGTATTGGGTGTGATGTCAAGACGGAAGTGTCACTCCAGTCATATGGAGATGATGGTCACGTAGGATACGGTATTAGTGCTCTTATATGCTGCGCGGCTATCGGGATATTATGACTCGATCATGTATATCCGATTATAGAGACTAGTTACCAGACATCCGACATGTGCTTCGTACGGGGCAGACACATATCCAGCCCCAGGCCTAGCACGTGATCATCCGATACTGGATCGAAATACGCAATACTACGTATACTACGCCTGATATAGATCACATATTCCTGTTAGGATATTTTCAGAGAATTGGGTAGGCATGGCGCTTTGCTAGAGGCCAACCTTGTCTTGTAAATTGGTAAAACGTAATACTTGGTACTTACGTGTTCGGATAGTCCGACGACCGAATTTACTGCCAACATATCCGGAGATCTCATGGGTCGCTTCCCAATGATACACCGATGACGTATGACTCGCATTATATATTAATCTGGGATTAATTTGAAGAGAGAGAAAATTAATCTGGGATTAATTGCGGAGATATTTTATCTAGGATAAAATATCAATTTAAAGAGAGAGAACGATTAATTTGGAATTAATCGATAAATAATATATTCGATTTATTAAACGAAATTGGATTTCGATTAGGAATTAAAATTAGATTTTAATTCGGGCACTTGAATTAATTTAGAATTAATTCTCGAGCGACGTGATTAGTAAATTGGATTTATTAACGAGGCATCGAGAAAATAGTTAATTTAGAATTATCGAAACGGAGCTCGGAATGTGTTTGCGAAGTTACGTCGATTTTAATCACGTGCCGCAAGTCGCATCGCAAATCACATCGCAAGTCATAAAAGTCAAATCACCTTTTGGAAAAGTAATTTCGGGGCACCACTCCATAAATTAGAAAATAATTCGGTAGTTACTGACTAATTGAGCTTTGCTTGTTTTACTATTTTCTCTTACTTTCTGCTATTTATCTGACCCGATCATATGTTATTGCTTATAACCTTGTGTTTCTGATATAGCCATGTCTAATAAGAGGTTCAACCTCTTTTTCGTGGCCAAAGCAAACAAAATGAGAGCCATATGTGGGTATAGTAAGAGCCGACCCTGACTGACAACTCCAATCTCCCAACAAAAACAAGTCCTGGCCATAAAAATTCAAACCACTACAACACCGCCACCATCCCTAAAGTAATCAAAAAGGTATTTTCACCAGGTCGGTGGTGAGACTTCCAAGCCTCTTTGGCGGAGACCAGGCCCCCAACATAGACCAATAAATTTCGTGAGAAGGCCTCGATGCCTCTCGCCCTATAAAATCTGCAGTTGACACCTTAGGGACAAATGATTTCCCAACATGTCAGGGAGAAGATGGGCCATCTTGTCTCTGCCTTCAAATTTATGGCCCAACAAGTAACTCTGGTGTAGGTATGTGCCATTAGGATTTGTTTCTCAAGGAGGTCGTTAGGAAAATTTATCTTCTGTTGACATTGCATTTTTATGCATATAGCCCGATGATGGGTCTCGTATAAGGGACATCTCTGAAAAATTGAGAAATTACAAGGATGAACTCCGTGATGGAAATGAACTCAAAAGAACGCTGCCAAAAACCAGCAGGAGATAAACGATGTCTAGCGTACCTTCACTCAATTCAGAGATCCAGCCAGATATGTCATAGAAACCCTATATTCGGCCAGACAAGGATAATTATCATTGAATATGTAGATTGTTCGTTATAAAAATCACTAGATTTGATCATAATCGTGGGACATATATTTCAAATTTAACATCCGAAAGTGGTTAACGCTTCATTAATGGTCAGCTGGATAAATAATGCAAATTATATATTCGATAAGATATAAATCAGACATTACTCTTCAGTAATTAAAGTAACACCAGATAGAGGAGGAGGCTGAATGGGGATTTTGTCCCCCTTCCATTTCCAGACCTCCTCTGGCATTATAAAAAGGGGAGTCTTCCCCCATTAAGGGGCTAATCAAAAAAATAAAAATCATAAAGCTAAAAAGACTCACCTAAAAGAAGTCTAAAAAATTCCCTTTGATCTTTTGGAGTTCTTCCCTTCTTGAAGCGACTTTGAGCAGTGATCCAACATCTAGAGGCTACTATTCGAGCCATACAACCTGAGGGAATCTTTATTAAAATTACAGTCTTTCTGTATTTTTTCTTCTTCATGTTGTGAACCAGTATATCTTGCCAGATGTGAAATACATCCAGCTGGATTTACACTATATTTGACCTTATATGGTCATTCATCTACTAGTAGATAGGCCAGAAACCATATATAAATTTTTTAATCGATTCTGAATGGACTGTAATGTGGTCTGTACTTAGGATACAATGCCACGTACTATTAGGGAACAACCATATGCGAAGATTGGATTTTTATATAGATCCATTTTATGTTTAATTTTTTCATTGTTGAATAATTATGTTACTAACATGTTTTCACTCATTATATGAATGATTGTGATTTCGTTTGTTGTCTTGGTAACATGTCATTCATAATCTTAATATTGATAACATGATAGAGTAATTCTAGATCACAATGTGTATCCAACCAGACTTGTCACAAGTTCAGTCGGACATACATGTTTAACTTATACATCCGATTGGGTCTCCTCGAGGTTAGGTCGATGAGGGGCATACCATATCCCTTTGTGTGAAGAATAATACAAGATATTATCATGTTTACTATCTATTGAAGTGTTATTATATCTTCGACATGTGAATAAGTCATTTTATGTGTTGATTGTTATTGTGAATGATTATGATTGTCTAAGTTTTTCACTGGGATTTATTGTTGTATCTTGCTACTATATTCATTTTCGTATTTCTATTCTTCAAAGTATATTAGAGGTAGACTTCACGTAAGTCTGACCGGAGGTATATTTCCAATATTTATATCCGGCCAGGCCCTTGAGGTTAGACCCATGAAACATATCTTTATAGTTATTTCAGTATTGTTTTTTTAACAACTATTATAATAACATAGAAATGATCTATCATTTTTTATTCATTTTACTGTTTATGTTTGCGCTATCGTATGATTTTAAATCACTTTTATATGTTATTGCATTATAAGATATAAGTATATTTTCTTCAAACGTAAATATTATACTAGAATAGTAAGGGACCATTCCGATCCCAAACGGGTTTAAGTTTAGACTTTACAAGGGGAGTTGTGATGTTTATTATCACTTATTGGCATGTACAATTGAGCATAAATATGTGTTCACTTGGTTATTTGAATACTTGAGTGGGGAGACCTTGTTGTGGGAAACCCTTCATATTTTTAGGTATAAAAAATATGTTTTCACTTTGTTGTTTGAACCCTTGAGTGGGGAGATCTAGTTGTGGGAAATCCTTCACCAATAAGAGCCTAAGCCATACCCTTGTAAGCCCACATTAAAGCCCAACGTTGTTTCTTATAGAAGTTTACCTTGTGCTTATGTTTGAGCCTCTAATCATTTGAAGTTTCTTGAACTTCTTACCATGAAAAGTAAAATTTGTTGGGCCTTTTCAACTGCGACAAGTTTACCTCCTAATGATAATTAGGTCAAGTACTTTGAAATTCTAATGTGCCATCATATATTGAAACCGCATTAGGCCTAAAATATTTAGTTAGGATCCAAAAGTGCCAAGCATGAGTCTGAAATCCCATATTGGCTTTTATCCAGAAAAATGACGTATTATTTTCCTGTTTGGACATTTCTAAATATTTTCAAGCCTATCCCAAAACAACTTAGATTACAAAGGGTGTAATTCATCGTCTTTAGACAATAACAGGATCCCTATTTTAGGTTTAGTCATTTCTTATAAAAGGTTCATCTTTTTCTTTTGATGATGGAACCGAACTAAGGCAGGAAAGGTTTACCCTTTTGTAGCATAAGAGAGAACGAGCTTAAATACCCTTATTGGTGCATAAGCTAAGCCAAATCTAGGGCATATATGGATTTGTCACGTGTGTGGGAGGAATAAGGTTGGAAGGATATAAGTTGATGTTTGAGCGCACCATGCATTTCATACATACATGTATCATGATAACATCTTGTGATAAAGCCATCACATTGGCATAGTGGGTTAGAGAGCAATGCAGATTAGTCAAGCACCGAAATAGCAAGTAATGATAGTTCTCGAATAGATCGATTAGATATAAAAATGGAAGAGGAAATGAAACAATGGAAGTGAGCGTCGTATAGAAGTGACACTTCTCCAACCTTGGTATGCCGATAACCGAGATTTTGGATGAACTCAAGCGAAAAAGCCTGTTGAAAACACTAGAATCAAAACTCGTGTTAGACCCACTGCCAAGCAAACTTGATCCAAATCTATACTGCCATTTACACTCATTCTTAAGGCACGAGGCAAATATATACTCCCACCTCAGGTATGAAATTCAGAACCTAATCAATGTGGACAGAATCTCTGATCTTGGAGAAGTCTCGACTGCTCACTGACCGAGCTCTAAATCCTCACATTTCCATATTTTGCGAAATCTTTTATCTCTAAAAAAAATGACTGTGTCTAAAATTTTAAAATAATTTATAAACTTTAAAATAACTAGTAGATGCTATCCACAAATACGTATTAAACTTGAGCTTAGAATTGCATTGCCTACTTAGAAAGGATTTATATTGACATAATTTGTAGGGATGGTGAAGACACTTGACATTCATTTGACTCTTTTCCAAAACTAAGGATGAAATGACACTAGGTTAAAGAGATGAAGCAAGATAGAGCAAAAAAAATGAAAAATGAAAAGAGAGAAAAAAGGTGCAAAGATAAAAAAGAAAAAGGAAAAAAAGAAAAAGGAAAAAAAGAAAAACGAGAAAAAAAGATGAATACCACAAAATCTACTTCGCTGTTTAAAGTATTTTGTAACCGGGAGTATCGTGAACCCTACAAGTACTTTCGCGTCAAACAATAACCTCAAATACAAAGTATGTAAAGCAACTAGGGTTGGTAAAATTATCGAGTAACGAGAGACTCACATTACAAATGTGCAGTCTTTACGTCGAAAGATAATTTGATGACTTAGGGAAGCTATGGATAAGCTCTAAGAAAATGACAAGTCTTTAGAGAGATCTCGTTGATCCTCAACTAAACGTTAGATTACCTTAGCATAAGAAAAGATCAATGAACTAAAGTGTAAGCACTAATCTACACTTGGCACCAACATAAACTGATCCCGGTTGCACGTAATTGTTGGTAAAAGAATCACACACATATTTGGACAAGCATTTGAAATGTGAAACCTTAGTTGAGATTGAATTCTGAATTTAGACAATGCACAAACTTTGAAAGAGATGTAATTTCGAGGAAAGTTTTTGGAAAATATGAAGAGTCGTTGCATGTTTTGGGAAAGCAGAATCGATTATTTTAAATTCCTAAAGGATAGCCAGAGTAGAAAATGAGACGAGGTCTGACGGTATCTCCACTGAATAAGCATCAAAACTTCTTCACTCCTACAATCCAAAAGCGGACATACAACTAGAGGTCATTTGCATACATACATTCAAATATGCATATTTGCATACATACAGATATTATTTATTTTATAAGAAATTTGAGCAGACGCCAGCCTCCAAGAAGTGGAGCAAGATACCCATAACTCATATGAAAGTTGAAGCCTCCAAGACATGGAGTGTCTGACAGTCAGAAGAACAAGATACTAGGGGGAGGACCTCTTAAGGAGAGAATACTAGGGGCGAGGTCCGCTTTAATGTAGAACATGGGTAACTTTTTCCGCTAGATTTTGGAACGACTACGGGTTAACTTTGGAACACCTCAAGGTCAGAAAAAATGTTTGGAGTAAAGTGAGATTCTGGAATGCCTTGAACAACAAAAGAATTTGAATACCGACAGATTTCAAACAATGATGGGTTTGGAACACTGATGAATATGGAATACCGATGGATTAGGAACAACAATGGGTATGGAACACTGATGAATATGTAATACCAACGGATTAGGAACAATGATGGGTTTATAACGCTAATGGATTTGGAATACTGACGGATTTGGAATACCGATGGGTTTTGAATATCGATGAATTTGGAATATCGATAAATTTAGAATAATGATAGGTTGGGAACGCTAATGGATTTAGAACACTAATGGGTTTGGAATGACAAATAAAAGGATTTAGAATACCAAAAGACTCAATACATGAATTAGAAAGCTAGAAAGATTTGGAAATATTGGACGAATTTGGAAATTAGAATAAAAACTAACTTATAAATGGATTTGGAACACCGCTGAATTTGGAACGCCAACGCATTTCAAAATGAATTTGGAACAATGACAATTTGAAATCGAACGCAATTGACTTTAGAATGCCAAGGGAGTTGGAATGTCATTTTGGAATGCCACTAGACTCGAAACACGATTGGGACACCGAATGGTCTGGAACAAGATGAATTTGGAATTGAAAAAAAATCATTAGAATTTAGAATTCCAATCAAACAAACAAACTTAAAGAATAAAGACAACTCCAAGAGTGGATATAGACTTCAAGAATGAAGCGAGACCTCTAGAATGAGCGTGAGAGCCAGACAACTTCGAAAATAAAGTAAAGCCTTGAGAATAAGAATGAGAATCAGACAGCTTTGAGAATGAAGTATAACCTCGAGAATGAAGATGAACATCAGATATCTTCAAGAATAAAGTGGAACCTCGTGAACAAGGATAAACATCATACAACTTTAAGAATAAAGTAAAACCTTGATAATAGGGCTGAAAATGAGATGGCTTCAAGAATGAAGTAAAACCTTGAGAATAAGGATGAATGTCAGACAACTCAGAGAATGGATGCAGACTTTGAGAATGAAGAACAAACTTCGAGAATATAGATAATGAAGATAACCTCGAGAATGAGGACAAGACATCAAACCATTGCGAGAATGGGATAGAACCTTAAGAACGAGTACAAAAATCAAATAATTTCAGAAATTGAGTATTTTACAACACAAACATCTCCGAAGATAGGGTAAAAACTTCGAGAATAAAGTTGCAGTGTCATAAACAACTCCGAGAATAAGGTAAAAAGTTCTAGAATGAGGATGAAACAACTCTTCACCAAATAAAAAACTAATCAAAACATTGGGAGGCCTGAGGGTCCAAACATTAAATACAATAATACAGACAGAGATTGAAGTATCTCAAAATCAAACATCTGTAGAATTGATGGTCCAATCATAGTAGAGATCAAATCATCTTGAAATCGGTTGAAGCATCGGGGACTTGATGGTCTAATCATAGCAGAGATCGAATCATCTTGAAATCGATCAAAGCATCGGGGACATGAGGGTCCTATCACAATTAAGATCTAAACATCTTAAAATTGGTCGCAGTATCGGGGAACTTGAAGGTTCAATCACATCAGAGGTCGAAGCATCTCTAAAACTAGTCAAAGCACCGGAGAACTTGAGAGTCCAATCACATAAAGGTCGAAGCTTTTCAAAATGGGTCGGGGACTTAAAGATCCAATCACAGCAGAAATCAAAGCATCTCAAAATTGATTAAAGCATCAAGAGACTCGAGGGGCCAATCACGACAGAGGTCGAAGCATCTCCAAAACTGATCGAAGCACTGGTGGACTTGAGGGTCCAATCACGACAGAGGTAGAAGCATCTCCAAAAATGGTCGAAGCACCAAAAGACTTGAGGGTCCAATCACAATAGAGGTCAAAGAATCTCAAAACTAGTTGAAGCATTAGGGGACTCGAGGGTCCAATCACAGTAGAGAGGACTCAAAGGTCCAATCACAGTAGAGATCGAGCCATCTCACAAGCAGTCGAAGTATCAGGAAACCTGCGCATTCACCACCTACGTATAGTCACAGTAGGGATCGAGGCATCCCACAGACCTATGGGCCATCAATATATCAAAAAGCTAGTAAGGATTGAGGTAAGTCTGACTACACTCGATGATCTAGGTAAGTAAAAAATGTATATATGACTTTGATATTCAGGTCATTGTCACATGTTGAAAAAGCCTACGAAAGTGAGGGACACTGTAGATATTGCATTTTTATGCATATAGCATAATGATTAGTCTTGTACATGGGACACCACTGAAAATTTAGGAAATTATAAGGATGAACTCTGTGAAGAAAAAGAACTCCAAAGAACACTTTCAAAAGCCATCCGGACAAAAACTATATCTGGCCTACCTTATCTCAAACCAGAAGATCCGGTCGGATATGTCAAAGAAATCCTAAATCTGACCAGACAATGAGAACTATCATTGAATGAGTAGATTTTTCATTATTAAAGTCACTAGATTTGATCATGATCAGTCAGGCATATATTTCAAATTTAACGTCTAATTGGATATGCATTAAAATGGGTAACGCTCCATTAATGGCCAGTCGGATAAATAATTCAAATTATATATTCGACCAGACATAAATCAGATGCTACTCTTTAGTAATGACAATAATTCCTGACAGAGGAGGATGGTGAAGGGGTATTATGTCCCCCTTCCATTTCTATACCTCTTTAGGCATTATAAAAAGGGAGTTTTCCCCTTCTCAGAGGTTAATCAGAAAATTATAATCATAACGCTGAAAAGACTCTCCCAAAAAAAAAACCTTAAAAATTCTCTTTGATCTTTTAGAGTTCCTCTCTTATTGGAGTGACTTAGAGCAGTGACCCAACATCTAAAGCTACTCTTTGAGCCGAGCTACAACAAAACGTATGACATGAGGTCATCTTTATTAAAATTACTATCTTTATGTATTTCTTTTCTTCGTCATGTTGTGAACCAATATATCCACCCAAATATACACCATATCCGCCCTTATAGTCATTCACCTACTGGTATATAGGTTGGAAACCCATATATAAATTTCATAGCCAATTTCAAATAGACTATAATAGGTTCTGCAGTTAGGATATAATATCACGTACTATTAGGAAACAACCATATGCGATGATTTGATTTTTATATAGATATGTGTTATGTTAAGTTTGTTTATTATTGAATAATTATGTTACTAACATGTTTTCACTCATTATATGCATGGTTCTGTTTCTATTTGTTGCATTGATAACATGACATTCGCAATCTTTATATTGATAAAATGGTAGAGTAATTATGGATGTTATATTGGAGGAAAGCTAGCTAACTCTGGCGTTCGTCACTCATTACGCCTCTCCCGAGGCTCTTCTATTGCCGAGGTGCTGTCCATTACCATTGACCTTAAATTAAGTGGTTTTTCCTACTAGCCTCTTGCTCTCTTTTTACACCAATAAACCTCTTCTTGCCAGCGATTCCTTCCCTCCGACGACTAGGCCCAACATGAGATTATTCTCTTGATTCTTTTCCAACTTCTCAATTTTCTCCATCATAGCCTTTATGAAGGTTTGAGTTACCTCCCTTTATTCTCTGGCTTTTTCCCTTTCTACTCAAAAGTTCTTCTCCATCCACTCTTCCATTGAGGCCTTCGTAGCTCCATGATTCCCATCTTTTGCCATCATCTCAGTGTGGTTTGCTGCTTTCCATTATAATCCCCACAGACAGTGCCAGCTGTTGATGGCTATTTTTCATTCGAATGGTAAAATTGAGAATTCACACATCGAATAAACCTCCCTAGAACAGTGAATTTGTTTGGTTAGTAAAGAACTACACAAATTTAACAAGCATGCAAGATAAACACAAAGATTTTATATGATTCGGTGGAGAATTGGTCCTACCTACGACCACGGAAGAAATATGGATAATTTATTCTGACTCAGGGTCAAAACCAACCCAAGCTATAATTGAGGGAGATCATAAATATAATAATAAAACACATCGAGCCTTAACAAGTCCGGTACAGCTCTCACAAGTGGCCGGTTAATGACCAACTTTCTCTCTATATCTGTAGCTCTTAAGCTCTCGATTTTACAAGTTTTGAAATGTAAAATTTTTGAACCCTTGAAATAGTGACTTGAACCCTTTTAAATAGACTCTCAAATATACTATTCCACTGACTCTGATGTTAGCCAACGTCACTAGCTCATCATTACAACACTGTCTTCCTCGACCACCCTTAATCGAGCCAATCAGATTAGCTCATTCCTTTGCCACTAAACTGACCTAAGGTAGTTTATGGCGGCCTCCGGTAGCCTATAGCGTCTATGCTTTACCACTAAATCGGCCTATAGACAGCTTGCAAGGTCTACCTTCAATATAAATAGTTACTTTGTTTTGTCATCATTAGCCTTCCAGAAGCACATCTTCTCAGTTAAGACATATGTCATATGGCTCCAATATTGGTTGGTTTATGATCTCATCTTGTTCCTCGGGTCAGGATACTGAGGAAAATGATATTTATCAAAGCCATGCCCTTTAACTCTTCAACTGGGTGGAGTTCACATTAAGGGATCTCATCGGGTTAGGTCCTATAAAATCTTAGACAACCCCAATTACATACTTGTTTTATCTTCAATATGTTTAGGAGAACTTCTCTATAACATGTGGTCGGGTTTTCCTACCAAACCTCATATCTTTCTGGGCTCTTGGGCCTTTACTCGATATCTCTCGTAGGAGAAAGCCCTCGCTAATGTTGTGGTCAAGGAAATCTTCGTTCCATTTCTCATTTTATCATCTATTTTCGACTAAATACAATTTCTCTTTTATCCTTCCTTGGTATTTGGACCTTTTTCAGGATAATAAATTTAAAAAACCACCATCAACATGTACAATAATTATATTCATCCTTTCATGACCCGACCTTAGACATAAGCGAGTTAGATGTCCGTTTATCTTTTTTTTCTTATTATTATAATTCCAAATAACTTAATAATAAATGGTCTCAAATTTTTTAAATATAATATTATAATATTATGGACAGTCTTTTAATATAAAAATCGTACCTAGCACAATGTCCTATTTTTAGAAACATAATCATTCGGTGTGGGTGGGAAAATTATGCAATCCACATTGATCTGATCTAATCCAATTCGAATATGGGTGCTATTCAGTAATTGGAGATATCTGAACCGGTCAGGTCTGGACGAGTTCATATCGGGTATCGAATTACATGAAAAATAAGAAATAAGGTCATTTTAATTTTTTGATTTAAGAAGTCAAAATACCTAAAGGCTGAAACTTTCTCTAAAAATATATTTATTTCTCCTTCTTTTGCTCTCTCTCCTCTCCTCAGTGTCTCTCTGTCTCGCCGTCGACTTACCGCGCCACTACCGTAGACTTTCCGAGCCACTACCGTCGACTTGTAGCTCCCCTAGATGTCGACTGCTTTGTGATTGCTTCCAAGAGATTTATGACTTTATGTTATGGTAACCAACAATTTAAACATCTCTTCGAAGGTTTATCTGTGTTTCTTAATTTGTTTTGATATGATCTGTTGATTTGTATGAATGGGATGGTGAAACACGTCCCCAAAGGTCATGATTTGGTTGTATATAGTTCAAGGATCTTATCTTGATATCCTGGATTCGAATTCAGTGAGTGTGTTTCTTGTAAGAGCCTGAGACCTTAAGCTCGGAAGAGGTAACTTAACGGCGGGATTTTCAATAATTCCAAAAATAAAAATAAAAACAAAATAAAAAAGAAGAAGGGATGGTGAAACACATAATTATGAAAATAGCATAATGGTCTGGGTGTTTTTCCTTTTTTGGCATTTTCAGTTGAAAAAAGAAGAATATGCTTGACGTACCAATCCGGGCTTTATGGAATGTTGTTGGTAGAGATTTTTATTTTTTATTTTGAGAAAAATTTATATTTTTGAATTTTTTAATATTTTAAAATGAAAAAATAAATAAGAATTTCAATATTTTTAATATTTTTTGAATTAAGATTAAAAATATATATTTATAATGAAAAATTAATTTATGTCTAAGTCTGGTTCAAACCCGAATCTAAAAATTCATATTCAGGCGGGATTTGGTCGGGTCAGACTGACATTTTACCACCAATAGTATTAAGTAATATTTAATTACTTTGAATTCAACATTTTGAATGTAACGATGAAATATGTTGACTGCAAACTTGACATTCCGAACGATTTGGGTTTTAGTTATCGTTCAGGTTAAGTCCGGTTTCAATTGAAAAGTTTCTGAACAGGTTACGATCATTTCATGTTATAACCGAACCCAACCCAAAGCTGATTTTACCCACCGTAATTCAGTGATATATTTATTATAAGAGCTAATAGATTAATATAACTCATTAAACTCTCTATGCAATTGCTCTCATATATTGTGGAAATTGAAATACAATAGTCAAATAATTCTTTTTTGTTTTGAAATATTAAAAATCACAACATCGAATCATCCGATCCGAATTAAGTGAAGCAAGTCAAAGTAGACTACCACATGCTATTAAAATAAATGTATATCTAGATTCAAACCCAAAACCTGACAATGAAACCTAAATCATTTGTCACCAAACTACACCTATTGGGGGTCAAATAATTCTCTCTAGTGTAAGAAAATAACCCTAATTTCCTTGATGTTATACTACCTTAAACAATTATATTAATCTTTTGAATCCAATCCAAAAGGGTAATATCCTCCAAAGTAACGTTTTATAGTTTATATATAAATATATATGGTAATGGTTATTCAAAAAAATTATTTATCTAATTTTATTTTCATATGTGAGGTCCTATATATATATAGGTCCACATCTTACAATACAAATAAAATTTATATGAAGTGAAAATAATGATTTTTTTAATCTTTATCTACCTCACAATCTATATAAAAGTCCAAATGAATCTCACATGAGCCTGACTCTCACTCTCTATATATATAGCATATACATGTCCGCATATGTCCGCATGAAAATTTCATATCGATACCTGTAATGAATATATGAATGTCACAAAATAATTATGTTGATGGCTGATTTTCGATCCAGGGGCAAATCGATAAACTCACACCTCGAACAATCCTCAATCAACTACGAATTTGTTTAGTTTAGGGACCAAAGGCAAACTTAGCAAAAGACGAGAAAACACACAGACAAAATATAAGGTTTAATGTGGTTCAGTAGAATTGATCCGACCTACATCCACATGCATAAGGGAAAGGAAACATCTTATAACGTGATCTGGTATGACCGACCTGCTTTCTCTTGCTTACAAAAGGCTTTTTTTGCTCTATTTTACAAGTTTGAAGTAAAATTAGCCAACTATTTACAATGAATTCTGAATCCCTTCATGTTCTAGGGTAAATTCTAATGTTACACCAATCTCATGACATCAGGCACATGAAGCTATCATTGATGCAATGGCTCTCTTCCCCAAATGCTCTGCCGAAAGTAACTCTACCACCTGACATCACATTAAACCGTGCCACTTTTGGCCACTTCCACATGCTACCTTCAGCCTGCAATCTATAATCTCTCATGTGATAGCGTGTGCTAAAAGATAATCCAGTGACTTGCCATGATCACGTCAAACCTCTTTGGAAGGTGAAAGTCCTCATGTAAGGTTTATGTCATCTTGACTTGATCACACCACTAACACCTCGACTCGACTAAGTGGGTTGGGAACTGAAACAATTTTTAGCCTACCCAGCTGTGCTACCGGTCAGGTCTTCTCTGAGGCTTCACTCTGTTTTTCTCTTCTAAATATCTTTCTAATTCGGGTCATGATCTTCTCTAGGTACCACATCGGGTAGGACATCAAATGAAATCCATTGCTAACTATTTTTATTGCACTGCAAGTGTACAATATCAAGTTTTAGTAAGTATAATTGATAAACCTAAATTTATTTAGAAATTATTTAAAATTATCTAAATTAAAACTAAATGTTAAATAAGTAAGATATTAAATTGATAAATTAGAATAAAAGTAAGATACGAGAGATTCTAGAGTCTGATTTCACCTTGCTATTCCATATGTATTTGTTATGCCAATCAATTCTTATTCAGTTTAGTCGTTTATAAGTTAAGAATCCAAAAGTATTCCACTCTCTCTCCTGAGCAATCCTGAGCAATAGTAAAAATATTATTAATTACCGACTTCAATATGCCTCTAAAATCTAAAAATTAATAATTTATTATGCCTTGTGATTCTTTGTTAACGACTTCAAAGGAATTATATATTCTCTCGAACTGTATAAAATTCCTAGATTATATCCTCTAGATCCTATTCAAAATCCCTCTAACACAAGTGATAGATTCTAAACATTCATCATTTTAATTTGTGACCAATAAACAAGAAGCATTAAACGCAAGAGAATATAAATAAAATGAAATAAAACTTCATAATAATTAAATTTACCATCAATACATAGGTTCAAGCATTGGTTACATCATCCTCTAGAATATTAGATTTAGTTCATGACTAAAGAAAAACGATGAAAGCATAGTCATGAATCTAATAGATATCATTAGAGTTTAAATAAGGAAACTAGAAGATTAAACCCGAATCGAATCTCTTCGTCTCCTGACACACTACTTTTGTCTCCTCTTCTCATTCTTCAATCCATCTCCTTGGATCTCTCAAAAATATATGTTTTGAGTCTTGAGTTATGCATTAGCCTCTCTTTTAGGGTTTTGGATGAGCCTCTATATTTATAGGAAAGACTTTGAGTCGTTGTGGATGTAAATCCCTGATTTCTGAAGATTTTGGGTCGCAGTGTCACGAATTCGGAAAGTGGCGTTACGACGCTTTTCTCTCAAGATTTTACTATAGGGATGTTGTAGGGGCATCGCAATGCCAGAAGTGGGCGTCGCAATGCCAGACACTTTTCATGATTGGTCATTTTTCTATTTTTAGCTTCCCGCGTGCTTCTGATTCGTTCGTATGGTCCCAAAACAAGTCAAATTACACCAACATCCATGTTCCAATGCTTTCTACAAATAAAACATAAAAGAAACTATAAATTACATTAATGATGCAGAATCTAACAAAATAGTAAGCTAAGAATATAGGAATAAGTGGGTATAAACTGCATTTATCACTGACCTCCTCGGTGGGCCAGATGCCTGATCTTCTTGGGTGTGGGCCAGGGCCCCTAAGGCTTGGAAATGGAAATCCCTTCTACACCCTTACTTGAGATTCTGACTTCTTGAGGGTGAAAACCACCATTAACATCTATTCTCTAGTTCTCGATATCAAAGAGTAAGCGAGGTTGTGCCGGGAACTATAAAAAAAAATGGAGGTGCATGAAGCCTTAGATTGATCTGCCATCCTCTGGCTGAAACTTCATTGACACCCTAAACTGCTCTAACTCATAACGAGTTGTTGGACGGTTATGACCCATATCGTCACTGTTTGTAAAAGACATTGTGTTTTTGTACGAAATTAACTATGTAGTAATGAAATTGTCTTTTACCGTTTTGTATTTATTTACTTTAATATACAAATGGTAGAAGTCCTTATGATTAGTTCCGGATTGAGATGATATGAGACAATATCAATCCGTAAAGGTTTAATCATTAATATCCATAGTCGTAGTATTATCGAGATTGGACATCGATAATGCGAAATAGACTAGTATTGCATTTGTGCGCGTTGTGAGGGCAAAACGACATAGTTCTCATATGTTTAAGTATAGGATACTTATGCAAGTGCGATAGGAGGTTGTGTTTTACCGATGGTACGAAAAATAGCTTCGCTCTGGATATACCTCACCGAATCCCATTGGTAGTATGTATATGTGTCTATGGGAGTCCGCTTCAAGGTAGGTGTATTTGGTCTTAACCTGAGACTTGCATCGCTAGTACTTACGACAATCGGTAAACTTTGGTTTTGGTCGTCTAGGACTTTAACAGGTTCTGTCTAAGCCTCTGCAGGGTTTATTCAGAATCGTACTGTATTGGATGTGATGTCAAGACGGAAGTATCACTTCAGACATATGGAGATGATGATCACGCAGGGATTCAGAACTGGTTCTCTATTGTGTTGCAACCATCGGGATAATATGACAAGGTCATGATTATCTGATTCAAAGAGACTAGTTGCTTGATATCAGATATGTGCTTCGTACGGGGCAGACACTATTCAGCCCCTCAGGCCTTGCACGTGACATCTGATACTGGATCACAATACATAATACTACGGTATACTACGTTTGATATAGATCGTATATTCTATTAAGAATATTTCTGGAGAATTGGGCAGGCATGGCGCTTTGCTAGAAGCCAACCTTGTCTCGTAAATCGGTAAAAATGTAGTACGAGGTACGTACGTGTTCGGATAGTCCGACGACCGTATTTACTGCCAACATATCCAGGGATCTCTTGGGTCGCTTCCCGAAGATTCACCGATGACGTTTGATTCAAACTTTATTAATCTGAGATTAATTACGGAGAGACTTTATCTTGGATAAAGTACTATTTGAAGAGAGAGAAAGATTAATTTGAAATTAATCGACAAAATAATATATTCGATATATTAAACGAAATTGGATTTCGACGTGGGATTAAAATTAGATTTTAATTCGGGCAAACAAGTTAATTTAAAATTAATTCGTTAGCGACGTGAATAGCAATTTCGCTAAGCATAATTATTTAATTACGTCGCGACGGAAGTTTGTTAATTCAGAATTAACGGAACTCTGCCCGGAAGTGTTTGCGGGTCCACTCGTATTTTGAATTGAGTGGGGTCCACAAGTCACATCGCGAGTCACATCACTTGTCACTTTAGTGATAGACATCAAATCCCTTTTTTGGTGAGTGACATGCTATCACTATTCATGATGTTGGTGGTTGTGGGCATTTAATGTAAATTTAGGCTCCAAAATTGTGTTGACTTTTTGGAAAAGCATATACAACATTTGGTAAAGCATTTTAGGCATAATTTTGTTTTTGAAACAAATACAAAACTTGCAAAATTTATTCTCTCTCTCTAAGGCTTGACCGAATACTCTCCAAGGTGAAGGAAGCTTGATTTTTCCTTTCATCATTTGCTAGCACAAACAAGGATCATACAAGGTGTTAGGGAACCTTATCTTAGAGCTTGGAATCCTTAAAGCTTGGAGCTTCATCATCTTCATCAACAAATCATCCTTGGCCGAACCTTGGAGCTTCTTGGAGGAAAAGTTTTGTTGATCTTCACATCCAAATCAATCTTTGTAAGTATGATTCTGCTGTACTTTTAAGATGTATTCATTCTATTTCATGGCTTAATATGATCTTGGGACATCAATAGAAACCAACAATGGTATCAGAGCATTGTTTAAGCATGAAATATTTTAGGGTAAAATTTGGGTAAATTGATTTTGAGCATTTTTTGAATAAATTACTTGTTTGAGCATGCTTGTGGATGGATGACTTTGAGTTGTTTATGATCAATTTTGTGAAAAATTAATTGGATGAATTTTTCCCCCAAATGAGGCTTGGCCGAATGTATATACTACCCTCGGTCTTGGTAATTTTGTTTCGTAGATCATTGGATGACTTGAAACGATTGGGATATGTCGATTTAAAATTCAATCGGATTGAATAACGAATTCGGACTAAATTCCTTACCTTGGCCGTGAACTAGTTAGCATGTATGGACTTGATTTTTTTATTCAAAAATATTGGACATAAGTTGAACAAATGAGAGCATGATTAATTAATTAAATTGTATTTTGGAAATATGGATTTAGATAATTAATTGATGTATTACACTTTAGTTAATTGAATTTTAAAATTTGAAATATTAAAATTTGATTAATGGGCTTGATTTTGAATTGGGCTTGATATTGTTGTATTTGGGCATAATGGGCTTGGTTGGGCCAAGTTGGTTTAGGCCAATTGGATTGGATCCAAATTGGGCGTAAATCATTCCATTAAGTCCAAATATAATAAATGGGCTTTAAAAGTTTAATTGGACCTTATGGGCCAAAATTAATTTTATGGAAAATGAGGGTGATTCCTTAATTGGGCTTGGTAATTGGGTTTGACCCACATTGACCAAAGCTCATGCCTTAAGAAATCAATTGAAAGCCCATCGGACTTTAATTAAACATACATTGGATGTTAATTAGGCTTTGAGACCCATTTAGTTTAGATTTGGAATCTAAGTCATTAAAGCGCATTAAAAGGTGTAATTTTTAATTTGGAATTAAATAAATGAATTAGTATTGAATACGAATTAAATTAGATTTAACGAAGTAGTTCGATATAATTCAAGAATGTGTACTTTAAGCACTTATTCTCAAACAAGTTGGACTCGCGCAAAATTAAATCATTGTTTGAACATTGGATGATCACTAATATTCAAAGATAATTAATTTGATTAGTTTGATTGAATAACATGCTTGAATGAATACATGGATGTGTTGAATGAATAGCGTATATCGGATGGATATTAGGGGGAAAGGGTAATTTTAGAATTTGTTGTAAATTCGAAATTTATAAATTGGACCTGCGCGTCCAGCCTTCTCTCTCATTGATTCTTTGTATTCTCTTCTAACCTAATTCCCCTCAATGTTAATGAGGTTTCTATTATTGTATTATGTAATTGGGTAGAAGTAGAATAATGCTAGCCGGTGAGAGGAAAGGGAGTGATTTGTTCTAGGAATAATTTGTTTAAATATCCATCCGTATATCGTTATTAATTTACTTTCTGGGCCTTATTATGCATTTAGAATGCATGCTTAAGAGTGTATGATGAGACCTCAACAAAGATAATAAATTGGTTGCCAATTTACGCAAAAACCCTCAAAATATATTAAGCTTTTTTCCTTTCATTGAGTGATTCTTACTCAAGATCCAAAGTTGGCATTGGTTTGTTGGCCAAAGTCAAGACCTTTGTCAATTACGGATGTGTTTGAATCATGAGAGTTTTGTTCCATATCGGTGTCTTGTCCAAGTTGTGATTTGTTGGCCAAAGTCAAGATCACTTCTTGTCCATCGACATTAATTATGAAACTTTCCATGTCAATGGGTCCCGCTTAACTAGAATCATTAAGCTTGTTGTGCCAAAGCCAAGGCTTAGTTGATTCAGAGGAAAAAGGTTAGGAAAAATATTGGATATATTGGCATATATATTGTATATATGTTTCGGACTTGGATGTCCACCTACCGGATCTAGGAATTGGATAAGATCCAATTGATTTTCGAGATCTACCTAGTTAAATATCATACAGCTTGTTGGCCAAAGTTAAGGTTGTGTGTTATTTAACGGGATCCTAGCCCACTAGGAAACTGGGTTTCCCGAGTACTCGACAGAGGGTTAGAGGCTCGCCGAAAAATAGTGGGAGGCTAGTATTGAATTTGCAATTTCATTCAGATACTTAGCTTTAAACGCTTTCAAATATTTCATCAAAATTATTTTATTAGTTGGACTAATATAATGTTATTTTTCTTGTAACAGTTAGACTGTACCCATATATCGTTGATTATATAGTTGGACTATCGTAATCAGGATGACAGGGAAGGGAAATGTCCGAGACATTATCATGAGCAAAAATGTCTTCAAGGGCACGAACTTTACCGATTGGGAAATGAATCTGAGGATAGTCCTTGGAGCCAAGAGGCTGCTGTATACTATACAGACACCTCTTGGGCCTAAACCCAACCCTGATCATTACTTGAGCTGGAGCTTTGGAAGATTCACAGCGGATGACAATGATACTGCTTAGTCAATTACGCTTGCTTTTATGACTCAGCATTTCCGTCAACAGAACAGGGACTTGATCCCTATAATATGTTAGCGAGGTTGCACGATCTTCACCGATCTAACCGAATGTCGCAGATATGAGTTACAAAAGAAGCTCTTCCGTTCCCCGTATGTCAGAAGGCATGTCCGTTGAGTCCCATATGGCACAGATGATTGCTGACATAGATGAGCTTTCTCAGATGGGGATAGTCCTCGAGGCTGAGACTACTATAGATTTGATCTTGCAGACTCTCCGTGACATTTGGAGACAATTCATCATAAACTATAACTTGATGAACACATATGATACTCTTAGAGAGCTGTTGTCAATCTCAAGGAAGCTGAGAATGAGCTTCTCAAAGGCAATAAGCGCGAGGCGCACTTTGCTTCAACATCTTAGACACCGAGGGCTGGGCCCAAGGCGACTGGAGGTGTGAAAAAGAAGAATCAAAAGAGAAAGGGCAAAGCCAAATCGTCAAAGGCTTCTGAGAAGCCTAAGGACAAATGTCAGGATGTATGCCTCCAGTGCGGCAAGCGAGGTCACTGGAAGCGTGACTGCCGCGAGTACAAGGCGCTCCAGAAGGAAATTAAAGCGAGCAAGGCACCGGCTACAGGTATGTTTGTTATTGAAATAAACATGACTATTCTAGTTTCTAGTTTTAAAATTGATTTTTGATTCTGGTTGTAGTACTCACATATGTACTGATGTGCATGATCTGTGGATTAGCAGAAGACTGGCCTCATGGGAGATTGATCTATGCGTCGGAAATGGGGCACAAGTCACCGTTTTGGCCGTTGGCACTTTTATTTTAGAACTGCCTCGTGGCATGTACTTGAACTTAATGACTGTTATTATGTACCTAGTTTGACTAGGAATATTATTTCTGTATCTATGTTAACCCAATGTGGGTATACTTTTGGATTAATGAACATTGAGTGTTTTGTGTAGAAAAATGATGTAGAAGTTTGCACTGCTGTTGCAAATAATGGTCTTTATATTTTGAATATAAATTAATCTCAAACATATAATATAACAAACAAAAAGCTTAAAATGAGTAATAAAGATGAAACTTATATGTGGCACTGTCGTATGGGACACATAAACAAGACTCGCATATCCACATAATGCGCCACCGAAATGTTAGCCCTCGTTCATAGTGACGTATGTGGACCCATATCTAGCCAGGCTAGAGGTGGATATGAATACTTCGTAATCTTTACGGATGATGCATCACGTTATGGTTATGTGTATCTTATGAGACACAAGTTGGAAACTTTTGAGAAATTCAAAGAGTTTCGACATGAGTAGAAAAACAGACCGGAAAGAGTATAAAGACATTACGGTCGGACCGTGGTGGCGAATACTTGAGCAATGAGTTTCTAGATTACTTGAAAGAATATGGTATTCTTTCGCAGTGGACTCCTCCTGGAACACCGCAATTAAACGATGGTCCGAACGAACGGAGAAACCGAACTTTGTTGGACATAGTAAGGTCTATGATGAGTCACACTGAGCTACCTATTTCCTTATGGGGATATGCATTAAACAGTACAATTCTTATTTTGAATAAGGTCCGTCAAAGTCTGTTCAACAGACTCCGTATGAGATAGTCAGGAAAAAATCGGGTTTCTCATTCCAGAAGATTTGGGGATGCTGGGCATACGTCAAACATTTGGAAGGTACCAAACTTGAACCCAAATAGGATAAATGCCTATTCGTAGGATATCCTAGGGAAACCAAAGGATATTACTTCTATCACCCTCGAGAGAATAAAATATTTGTTGCTCTACATGCGATTTTCCTTGAGAATGAATTCCTAAATACAGTGGTTAGTGGGAGGAAAGTAGAACTCGATGAAAATTGGAGTGATACTGTTCCTAGCATAGAATCCTCACCGGAACAAGAACAGTCCATCCGGGATGAGACTGTACCACAATCTTCTATTACACAAGGACTGCGTAGGTCGGAGAGAGTCAGGAACAACCTGAGAGGTATGGATTTTTGATCTCACCTCATGTAGATATTAATCTTATTGAGGATAACGAACATGCTACGTATGAGGAAGTGATACAAGATATCGATTCCGCTTTATGGCAAGAAGCCATGAAGTCCGAAATGGATTCCATGTACACCAACCAAGTTTGGACACTGGTTGATGCACCAGAAGGCGTAAAGCCTATTGGTTGCAGATGGATCTTCAAGAAGAAGACCAAAATGGATGGCAACATACAAACGTACAAAGCTAGACTTGTAGCGAAGGGGTATCGTTAACGACATGGTGTCGATTACGATGAAACTTTCTCACCATTGCCATGATTAAATCCATTCAGATAATGCTTGCTATTGCTGCATATTTCGATTACGAGATATGGCAGATGGACGTTAAAACCGCTTTCTTTAACGGAAACCTTTGGAGGATGTTTATATGCAACAGCCTGACGGTTTTATCGTGCCTAGACTTACAAACAAGGTTTGTAACTTAAATCGATCCATTTATGGATTGAAGCAAGCATCGCGATCATGGAACCAACGTTTTGATGAGATCATAAAAGAATATGATTTCATTCAAAATGATGATGATTCTTGTGCATATAAGAAGGTTAGTGGGAGAGCACTGACTTTTATTGTCTTTTATGTTGGCGCTATATTGTTTATAGGCAATGACATTCCTATGCTAACATCGGTGAAAGCTTGGCTTTCATTGAAATTCTCCATGAAAGATCAAGGAGAAGCAGCCTTTATTTTGGGAATAAAGATCTACCGGGATAGATCTAGAAAGCTGCTAGGACTCTCCCAGAGTACATATATTGACAAAGTGTTGAAGAGATTCAACATGGATCAGTCCAAGAGAGGATTGTTGCCAGTGTCACATGGCGTCTATCTATCTAAGGACATGTGTCCTAAAACTCAAGATGAGAGAGACAACATGAGTCGGATACAGTTTGCCTCGGCAGTCGGATCGATCATGTATGCCATGATATGTACGCGACCTGATTTCTCCTATGCTTTGAGCATGTGTAGTCGCTATCAGGCAGATCCAGGTGAAGGTCACTGGATGGCGGTTAAGAACATCTTTAAGTATCTTAGACGAACTAAGGATGCTTTCTTAATCTATGGAGATGGAGAACTTGAGGTAACTGGGTATACCGATGCAAGTTTCCAAACCGACAAAGACGACTGCAAGTCGCAATCCGGGGTACATATTTTGTTTCAATAACAGATCAGTGAGCTGGAAATATTCCAAGCAAGAGACTGTTTCTGATTCAATAACAGAAGCGGAGTACATTGCTGCAGCTAAAGCAGCAAAAGAGGCAGTTTGGATCCGAAAATTCCTAATTGGATTAGGAGTAGTTCCGTTAGCAGCTGAGCCGTTCCATTGTATTGTGACAATAACGGGGCTATAGTGCAGGCTAGGAATCACGGTCTCATCAATGATCCAAGCATGTTCTTCGACATTTCCATCTGATTCGTGAGTTTATACATCGTGGTGATGTGAAGGTCGAGAAGGTCGCATCAGATGACAACATGACAGATCCGCTGACGAAAGCTATTCCTCAGCAAAAGTTTGAGCGACATGTACATAGTTAAGGTATTAGATGCTTGAGTGACTGGCTAAAGGCCAAGTTAGAGATTGTTGGACAGTTATGACCCATAACGTCACTGTTTGTAAAAGACATTGTGTTTTTGTACGAAATTAACTACGTAGTAATGAAATTATCTTTTGATGTTTTGTATTTATTTACTTTAATATACAAATGGTAGAAGTCCTTATGATTAGTTCCGGTTTGAGATGATATGAGACAGTATCAATCCCTAAAGGTTTAATCATTAAATATCCATAGTCGAAGTATTAAAGAGATTAGACATTGATAATGCGGAATAGACTAGTATTGCACTTGTGCGCGTTGTGAGGGCATAACGGCATAGTTCTCATATGTTTAAGTATAGGATACTTATGCAAGTGCGATAGGAGGTTGTGTTTTACCTATGGTACGGAAAACGACTTCGCTCTGGATAGACCCCGCAGAATCCCATTGGTAGTATGTATATGTGTCTATGGGAGTCCGCTTCAGGGTAGGTGTATTTGGTCTTAACCTGAGACTTACATTGCTAGTACTTACGATAATCGGTAAACTTTGGTTTTGGTCGTCCAGGACTTTAACAGGTTCTGTGTACGCCTCTGCTGGGTTTATTGAGAATCGTAGTGTATTGGATGTGATGTCAAGACAGAAGTATCACTTCAGACATATGGAGATGATGATCATGTAGGGATTCAGAACTGGTTCTCTATTATGTTGCAACCATCGGGATAATATGACAAAGTCATGATTATCCAATTCAAAGAGACTAGTTACTTGATATCCGATATGTGCTTCGTATGGGGCAGACACTATTCCAGCCCCAGGCCTTGCACGTGACATCTGATACTGGATCACAATACATAATACTACGTGATAAATGTGGTTTATACCCTTTATTCTGACATCTTTAGCTTATTATTTTGTTATGTTTCGAGCCATTTAATGTATTTTGTAGTTTATTTTATATTTTATGTGTAGGAAGCATTAGAACATCGATAATGGAGCAAGTACGTGTGTTTCGGGACCTATTGGATCATCAGACTCAAGAAGCAGTAAAAACCAGCATCAACTGCGCACTGAAATTAAAAAGGCTATAACGTTTGATCTAGAAAGAGTTACGAGACCCGTAATATATCGATTTGCATCTACTCGATGAGATCTATACAACTAAGTGCACTGGCGCCACGGCGCCCAAGTCTTAGCGCCGCGGTGCCCTTAGCAGAATGGCGCCCATACATTTTCCAGAGAGGCAGGCGCCATAGCGCCCATTGATGATTTGTGAAGGCACCATGGCGCCTGTGAGACAAGAGAACTTGGCGCCATGGTGCCACCATTCCATGCATTAGGCGCCATGGCGCCTCAAACAGCCACCACTCCATACTAAATGCCGAGAGAAGAGCGCCCAGGCGTTGCGAGAGTAGACAAGACATATATGTTCCGAGAATTATTTTTTAGGTTTAAGAATCCTAATGCTACCCAAAGACTCCCAGCCCCCAGTATAAATATAACGGTTCATCCAATACGCAAAAGGGAGGCTAATACACTGCGCAAAATACAAAATACATATTTTTAGAGATCCAATGAGAGGATTGAAGAGCGACAAGAGGAGACAAAGACTTTAATATCCGGAGAGGAAGAGATTCAATTCGGGTTTTATCTTCTTATTTCTTTCTTAAAACTCTAATGATTTCCATTAGATTCGTGGCTTGATTATTCAATGTTTTATCTTTTGTCATGAATTTTCCCTTAATTTTGGAGAATGATTGTAATCGATGCTTGAACCTTGTATTTTATTTTCATCAATTTTGTTATGAAGTTTTATTGATTTATTTATATTCTTTTGAGTTTAATGCTTTATGTTTGTTGGCCACAAATATGATGATATAAGTTTAGAATCTATCACTCGAGAGAGGGGATTTGAATGACCTAGGGTTTTATAGAATTCGAGAGAATCTGTAATCCTTTGAAGTCGTTAAAAGAGAATCACAAATCGTAATGAGTTGTTAACTATTGGATTTTTATAGAGATATCGAAGTCTGTAGTTAATGATATTTTCACTCGGCACTCGAGATAGGGAGTGAATAATTTAGGAGTCTTGATTTATAATAATTTAACTGAACAAGGATTAATTGGTATGACAAATACATAGGCGATAGCTAGGTGAATCAGGATCCATAATCTCTATCGTATTAGTTCCTCATATATAATTATTTTTATATTTTATTTATTTATTAAAAATCTTAATTATTTGTCGTCTAAATAAAGTTAGGATTATCAATTGTAGTACTTAGTGCGAGTTAACGCAATCCCTGTGGGTTCGACACTCTTTCACTGATTTATACTAAAACTTGACACCGTACACTTGCGGTACGATATTAAAATATCACACCAAGTTTTTGGCGCCGTTGCCGGGGATTGTTTGTTTAATTCACATTGATACCACTACCAAGTAATCTTAGCTTTAATTTAGAATTTTATTTTTGTTTTTGTTTTTATTTTTGTTTTTATTTCTTATTTTTATTTTTATTTTTATTTTTATTTTTTTCGTACGAGGTGAGTTTGAAAAGAAGTAATGGTAGATCCTGTTGGTGCACTGATAGCTCAAGTATCGTCCCACACGACTCGCCGAATGTGTAGTCCAGACTTTACAATTGAGAGATAATCTACATATCCTGGGGGACCATCTATGGATAAATCACCACAGCCTGCCAAGCTATCTTTTTCATGTCATAAGAACCGGTGGACACAAAGAAGAAAACAGATGAGATTACCCGGTTCACTACTTTTCAGCCACCATAACCATTTGGGTGGTTGCTTCTTGCTGAAGACGTTAAACTTAGCGCTTGCGGGGAGGCAACCCTTTCATTTGTTTTTGCTGGACAATTATGACCCATAGCGTCACTATTTGTACAGATCACGGTGTTGTTGTACAAATTAACTATGTATTAAAGGAGATTGCACTCTTATCATTTGTGATTAGATCACCTAGATATATAAGTGATGAGAGGTCCCTATGATTTGTTCCTGGACGGAGAATGATATGAGACAGTATCAGTCCACGAAGGATAAATCATTAAATATCCCTAGTCAGAGTATTATCGAGATGGACATCGATAAATACGTAAAAGACTAGTATTACACTTGTGCGCGTTGGTGAGGGCACAACGGCATAGTTCTCATATATATGGGTATAGGATACTCATGCAAGTGTAATAGGAGGTTGTGTTTCACCGATGGTACGGGAAACAGCTTCGCTCTGGATTGACCCCCGCGGAATCCCATTGGTAGTATGACTATGGGTCTATGGGAGTCTGCAATCAGGGTAGGTGTATTTGGTCTTAACCTAAGACTTGCACCGCTAACACTTGCGACAATCAATGTACTTTAGTTGAGGTCGTCCAGGCTTTAACCGGTTCTTCGTTCTGCGTACGCCGATACTGGGTATATTGAGAATCGTAGTGTCTTGGGTGTGATGTCAAGACGGAAGTATCACTCCAGTCATAGTGGAGATGACGGTCACGTAGGATACGGAAACTCGTTCTCTTAAATGCTCGAGCTATCGGGATATTATGACTAGGTCATGTTTATCCGATTATAGAGACTAGTTACCAGACATCCGATATGTGCTTCGTACGGGGCAAACACAATTCCAGCCCCAGGCCTAGCACGTGATCATCCGATACTGGATAGAAATAAGCAATACTTCGGTATACTACGCTTGATATAGATCGCATATTCCTATAAGGATATTTCCGGAGAATTGGGTAGGCATGGCGCTTTGCTAGAAGCCAACCTTGTCTTGTAAATCGGTATAAACATAGTACGAGGTACTTACGTGTTTGGATTGTCCGACGACCGAATTTACTGCCAACATATCCGGAGATCTCATGGGTCGGTTCCTAAAGATTCACCGATGATGTATGACTCGCACTTTAATTAATATGGGATTAATTAGAAGAGAGAGAAAATTAATCTGGGATTAATTTGATGAGAGAGAAAATTAATCTGGGATTAATTACGAAGATATTTTATCTAGGATAAAATATTAATAAAAGAGAGAGAACGATAATTTGGAATTAATCGATAAAATAATATATCTGATATATTATACGAAATTGGATTTCGACGCGGAATTGAAATTGGATTTTAATTCGGGCGAACGAATTAATTTGGAATTAATTCGTTAGCGACGTGAATAGTGATTTCGCTAGGCATAATCATTTAATTACGACGCGAAGGAAAATCGTTAATTTGGAATTAGCAAACCCGAGCCCGAGAGTGATTGCAAAGGCATTCGTATTTCGAATCCGAGCGCGGCACGCAAGTCACATCAAGCGTCAAATCACTAGTCACATCAATTGTCAAATCACTTGTCACTTTGAGTGATGTGACATGACATGTTGTCACTTTAATAAAGTGACTTGATGTGATAGGTAAAAGTGATGGGTAAAAGTGAAAGCATTGATTGATGTTTTACTTTTGACTTTTTGCTTTTTGAAAAGTTTGGTATATATTTATTTTATTTGCTTTTAGAAAATAAATAAAATGATATATATTTAATTTTTTATCTCTCTCTCACGGTTAAGACCGATTCTTCATCTATTTTCTTCTGGTTTGACCGAGCAAATGGAGAAGCTTTGGATCTTGTTGCAAGATCTATGTGCTAGCACACTCATGGAGGAATACAAAGGTGATATGGAAGTGATTCCTTGAGCATGGAAGCTTGAAGCTTAGAGCTTCAATGGTGATGTCTTTGGCCAATTTTTGGAGCACCAAAACAGCCCCCACCGTGCACTCCACTGCAGTTCAAGAAGGCCCAAAACCGAGCTTGATGGAGGAAGAAAAAGACTTGTGTTCTTTGATGCATCAAATCCATTCAATGTGAGTTATGTTTCCGCCTTACTCCTTTGATGTATTCATGCGAATTCATTGCTTGATTTGTCAAATCTTGGGATCTAAATAAGAACTCAACAATGGTATCAGAGCTATTATCAAGCATGAAACTTTTAGGGTTTGAAATTGAGGATTATCAATTAAAGCATGATTTGGTTAAATTGGATGATAAAGTATGCTTGTATGTTGATGAATTGAAGTTGTGCATGATCAATTTCATGAAATTGGATTGGATTCAATTTTCCCCAAATTTTGGGCATGACAAATTGGGTAAAATCAATTGAAGCATGATTTGATTAAATTGATTGATTAAGTATGCTTAAATGTTGTTGAATTAATGATTGATTGGATCAATTTGAAGAAATTGTGTTTGGAACAAATTTCCCCAATTTTTTATGTTGGCATAAGTGACAAATTTGGGTAAACTTGATTTTGAGCATATTTTGTGAAATTGGATGAATGAGAATGCTTAAAGTATATTTAATTTAAGATTGATTGGATCAATTTGTTGAAATTGTGTTTGGAACAAATTTCCCCAATTTTTTATGTTGGCATAAAGTGACAAATTTGGGTAAACTTGATTTTGAGCATATTTTGTGAAATTGGATGAATGAGAATGCTTAAAGTATATTAATTTAAGATTGATTGGATCAATTTGTTGAAATTGTGTTTGGAAAAAATTTCCCCAAATTGCTTATGATGGCCGAAATTAAAGAACCCTAAATGTCTTGGAATTTTTTGATTTTTGAACATTGGATGTGTTGGAAATCATTTGGGAATATGATTGAATGTCGATTGTGAAATTAATTGGATTGAATTCGAATCGGACGTAAAATCCCCAAATTGCCAAGAGACTTTAAAGAATGTAAAATGGGTTTGATTTTGATAAATTGTGTTGGACACTATTTGATGTAGAAATGCATGATTAAGTATGCTAATTGATGTTTTAGAAATATT
Organism: Zanthoxylum bungeanum; assembly: GCA_019454045.1. Lineage (NCBI taxonomy): Eukaryota > Viridiplantae > Streptophyta > Magnoliopsida > Sapindales > Rutaceae > Zanthoxylum > Zanthoxylum bungeanum. The sequence goes on along the minus strand of SKCR01011639.1, from coordinate 385,049 downwards.
AATTAGGTGGTTAATTATGTATGACACTTAGGTTAATTAATTATGAAATTTGGAATTTTATAAATTAATTAATTGGGCTTGTTTTTGGAAATTGGGCCTCATAAGTTGTAATTGGGCTTTTGGGCTTTGTTGTACAAAGTTGGGTTTAGGCAAAATTGGTTGGTTCCAATTAGGCCAAAACCTCATCCATAAAGTCCAATTATGACTTAATGAACCTTAATTATTTATTGGGCCTAATGGGCCAAAATTAATTTAAAGGCTTATGGGGTAACTCCCGGATTGGACTTTGGTTATCGGTTTGACCCGAGTTGACCAAAAGTCCACGCCTTAAGAAATTAATTAAAAGCCCATTGGACTTTAATTAAATAAACGTTTGACGTTAATTGGGCTTTGAGACCCATAATGATTGAATTTGGAATTTAAATCGTAGAAGGTTCGTTAATAAAAGTGTAATATTTAATTTGGAATTAAATAGTGAATTAGAATTAAATGCGTATTAAATTGGATTTAATTATGTAGTTTAATTTAATTCGAGAATTCGTACTTTGAGTACTTATTCGTAAAACGAGTTTGACTCGAGCAAAAATCAAATCGTTGTTTGAACATTGGATGATCACTAATTATCAGATTAATTAATTGGATTAGATTGATTGATAATATGCTTGTATGAATACATGATTACGATGCGTGAATAGTGTATATCAGATGGATATTAGTCGGGTGGGACAATTTTGGAAATTGTAAAATTTGATTTATTAATTGGACCTGCGTGTCCAGCCTTATCACCTATATACTCTTTGTATTCTCTTCTCACATATTCCCCTCAATGTAAATGAGGTTTCTTTAGAAGTGTAGTGTAACGGGTAGAAGTAAATACATGTGCTAGCTTTGGAGAGAGAAAATGAGAGATTTGATCTAGGATCAATGTAAAGTATCCATCCGCATATCATTATTATTTTATTTCATATACGCTTTATTATGTGTTTAGAATGCATGTTTAAGGGTGTATGGCGATGAGACATTAACAAAGATAATAAATTGGTTGCCAATTTGCACGCGAAAAACCCTCAAATAATATTAAGCGTCTTTCCTTCTATTGAGTGATTCTTACTCAAGATCTATGACGGCATTGGTTTGTTGGCCAAAGTCAAGGCCTTTGCTTGTCGAAGATGTGTTTGAATCACGAAGGCTTTGTTCCATATCAGTGTCTTGTCCAAGTTGTGGTTTGTTGGCCAAAGTCAAGACCACTTCTTGTCCATCGACATTGATTACGAAGCTTTCCATGGTCAATGGGTCGTGCTTGACTGGGATCACTAGGTTTGTTGTGCCAAAGCCAAGGCTTAGTTGATTCAGAGGAAAAAGGTTAGGTAATACATTGGATGTATTGGCATAAATAAGATATATGTTTCGGACTTGGACGGGCTCTTATTGGATCTAGGAATTGGATTGGATCCAATTGATCTTAGAGATCTACCTAGTTAATTATCATACAATTTGTTGGCCAAAGTCAAGATTGTGTGATATTTAACGGGATCTTAGCCCACTAGGAAACACGGTTTTCCGAGTACTCGACAGAGGGTTAGAGGCTCGCCGAAAAATAGTGGGAGGCAAGAATTGAATTAGCAATACTCGTTCAATTACTCGCCATACGCGCTCATTCAAATTATTTCATCGTTAGATTAAATGTTAGTTGGACTAATATTTAAATTGTTGTTTTAATATACAGTTGGACTGTATTATAGTTGATTATATATAATTGGATTATATTAATCAATATGTTTGAATTAATTAATTTCAGTTTACAGTTGATTTTATAATTGGATTATAGTAATCAATGTAATTGAGGTTAATTAATTTAAATTATATTTGATTATATAGTTGGACTATTATAATCATTATAATCAATAGTACCACAAATCGTTGATTAAATAGTTGGACTATTAGAATCAAGATAAAATGGAAGATTAGTGTTTAAAACATAATCCTGGGTGAAAATGTATTTAAACGACTTTAATTTTCAAATTGGGAATAATTTCAAGATGGTCTTGGAAATTAATAAGTTATTTTATTTGATAAAATAATGAATTATGCCTAAAGCCTGGAGTTAAGCAAATAAGTGGAATATGAAATTTGGAATATTCATATAATGATAACTTTAGCGCTTAATCCATTAAGCTTGTCGAAGTAGACTCCCTAATTTCTGAATCAGAATTAAGGATTAGGTCTTCTAGGAAGATGATAGGACAAATCCAAAGAGGGAATTGAAGACGAGCAAGGCTCTTACTTCAAATATGTTTGTCATAATTATGTTCACAACTAGTATTGAAATTGGATTTTAAATACTTAGAGTGATACATAAATATGTAGTGTTGTTCAGAATCTGTTTTGAACATGATACTGACTTCAACTGAGATTTATCTGCGAATAGTAAACGGGACGATAGTCGCTGTTTTAACCGTAGATATCTGAATTTAGGAACTGTCTTCGGGTTAGTACTTAAATTTAGAAACTGTTATAATGTAACTAGTTTGACTAGAAACATTATCTCTATATCGCGTATAACCCGCTGCGGGTGTACCTTTATATTCTAAAACACTAAAGTATTTTATTATATAAAGATGATATTGAGATAAACACATTAGATGTGAATAACAGCATTTATATTTTGAATATAAATAATATCTCAAATACATAACATGACAAATAAATAGCTCAAACTGATTTGATCAGTTAAGAAACTAATTGTGGCATTGTTGTCTGGGACACAATCAAACAAGACTCGTATGTCCACACTTTCGAAGAGTGGATACTAGGACTAATTTGATTCCATTAAAATAAAGTCTACGAATCTAGTTTATTATGCAAAGTGCCTATAGCACTATTTACTTGGTAAAAGTGTAAATGCCACTGATCTGTTAGCCCTAGTTCATAGTGAAGCAAGTGGGTCCATGTCTAGCTAGGCTAGAGGTGGATATGAATATTTCGTGACCTGTACGGATGTGGCATCGCGTTATGGTTGTGTGTTTCTTTTGAAACACAAATCGGAAACTTTCGCAGTTTCGACACGAAATAGACAAACAGATCAGCTAAAGTATTAAACCGTCACGGTAAGACTGTAATGAAAATACTTAAGCAGTAAGTTTCTCGTATACTTGAAAGAGTATAGTATTCTTTCAATGAGGACTCCTCCCGGAACACGTCATTTTGACGGTGTGTCCGAACAGGATTAACCGAATTTTGTTAGACATAATAAGGTTAATCACGAGTCGCTCTGAGCTACCATTTCCTTCAACGGATAAGCTTTAAACAGTGCAAGAACTTATTTTGAATAAGGTTCCATAATAATCTGTTTGACAGATATCATATTAGATATGAACGGGAAAAAAAACTGGGTTTCTCATTCCTGACCATTTGGGTATGCTTGGCATATGTTTGATGATACCAAACTAAAACCCAAATAGGATAAGTGCCAATTGCGTCATCCTAGGGATACCATAAGTATTGTACTTATACACCTCACATGAGAACAATTAGATTGTTGCTCACCATGCGTTTTTTCTAAGAGGAATACCGATATGCAGTGGCAAGTGGGAGGATAGTATAACTCGATGAAAATCGGAGTAATACTGTTCAAGGCACCGAATCTTAATAGAACATGAATAGTTCATCAAGGATGCAACTATGACCATTAATCTTCGAATACACAAGAACCGCGTAGAACAGAGAGAATCAGAAAACAACCTGGGGTATGGGTTTCTGATCTCATCTCATAAAGATGTCTATCTTATTGAGGAATACCAACTGGCTACGTATAAGGAAGTGATACTAGGTATCGACTCCCTTTTTATGGCAAAGTGCCATATAATCCGAAATGGATTCTATGTATATCAACCAGTTTGGATACTAGTTGATGTACCACATGGCATTGTGCCTACTGGTACTATATAAGTATTCAAGGAAGACGTACATGGATGGCAACATACCAACGTATGAAACTAGGCTTTTAACGGAAAGGTATCGTTATCGACATTGTGTTGATTACGATTCAACCTTTTACCTATTGCCACGGTAAATCCATTTGGATAATGCTTGCTGACGCGAGCATAAGTTCTTGGAATTATCATTTGATGTAATCATAATGGTGTATGATTTAATTCAAAACGAAAAGTAATTCTTGTGTAAATAAGAGGGTTAGTGGGAGCGCACTGACAGTGGCTGTCCTATAAATAATGATAATACGTCATTTCTTGGAAATGATATTCCCATAAAATAAAAACGGCGAAAGCTTGGCTTTCGAAATACTCTCCGTGGAACTGTACATTGAAAAATGTACAAGACCTGGTGTATCATACGCTTTGAGCATATGGATTCACAAACAGGACTAATCCGAGTGATAGTCACTGGATTGATGTTAGGAACATCCGTTAGTATCTTAGAAAACTAAGGATGCTGTCTTAGTCTATGGAGAATGAGAACTTGAAGTGACTGGGATCACTATAGCAAGTTTCCTATAACCGATGAAGACGGATAAAAGTCGCAAACGGTACTATACAGTTTAAATAACGGTGCAGTGAGCTGGAAATCTTCCAAGCAAGATACTGTTACCGAATAAACAACAAATGCGGGTTAATTGCAGCAGCTGAGGCAGCAATAGAAGTCATTTGGGTCGATACATATCTAATTAGATTAGATATAGTTCTGTTAGCAGCTGAGCTAGGCATCAGCACAGGCTAAAGAATTAATGGTCTCATCAACGATCCAGATACATACTTACATATTCATCTGATTCGTTCGGATCATACATCGTGGCGATGTGATGATCGAATAAATCGCATCAAGATGATAATCATGCAAATCCGCTGACGAAAGCTTTTCTCAGCAGTTTGAGCCAACCGTACATAGTTCGGGTGTCAGACACTCGAGTGACTGGCTATAGGCCAAGTGGGAGATTGTTGGACAATTATGACCCATAGCGTCACTATTTGTACAGATCACGGTGTTGTTGTACAAATTAACTATGTAATAAAGGAGATTGCACTCTTATCATTTGTGATTAGATCACCTAGATATATAAGTGATGAGAGGTCCCTATGATTTGTTCCTGGACGGAGAATGATATGAGACAGTATCAGTCCACGAAGGATAAATCATTAAATATCCCTAGTCAGAGTATTATCGAGATTGGACATCGATAAATACGTAAAAGACTAGTATTACACTTGTGCGCGTTTGTGAGGGCACAACGGCATAGTTCTCATATATTGGGTATAGGATACTCATGCAAGTGTAATAGGAGGTTGTGTTTCACCGATGGTACGGGAAACAGCTTCGCTCTGGATTGACCCCGCGGAATCCCATTGGTAGTATGACTATGTGTCTATGGGAGTCTGCAATCAGGGTAGGTGTATTTGGTCTTAACCTGAGACTTGCACCGCTAACACTTGCGACAATCAATGTACTTTAGTTGAGGTCGTCCAGGGCTTTAAACCGGTTCTGCGTACGCCGATACTGGGTATATTGAGAATCGTAGTGTGTTGGGTGTGATGTCAAGACGGAAGTATCACTCCAGTCATAGTGGAGATGACGGTCACGTAGGATACGGAAACTCGTTCTCTTAAATGCTCGAGCTATCGGGATATTATGACTAGGTCATGTTTATCCGATTATAGAGACTAGTTACCAGACATCCGATATGTGCTTCGTACGGGGCAGACACAATCCCAGCCCCAGGCCTAGCACGTGATCATCCGATACTGGACAGAAATACGCAATACTTCGGTATACTACGCTTGATATAGATCGCATATTCCTGTAAGGATATTTCGGAGAATTGGGTAGGCATGGCGCTTTGCTAGAAGCCAACCTTGTCTTGTAAATCGGTATAAACGTAGTACGAGGTACTTACGTGTTCGGATAGTCCGACGACCGAATTTACTGCCAAACATATCCGGAGATCTCATGGGTCGCTTCCCAAAGATTCACCGATGATGTATGACTCGCACTTAATTAATCTGGGATTAATTAGAAGAGAGAGAAAATTAATCTGGGATTAATTGATGAGAGAGAAAATTAATCTGGGATTAATTACGAAGATATTTTATCTAGGATAAAATATTAATAAAAGAGAGAGAACGATTAATTTGGAATTAATCGATAAAATAATATATCCGATATATTATACGAAATTGGATTTCGACGCGAATTGAAATTGGATTTTAATTCGGGCGAACGAATTAATTTAGAATTAATTCGTTAGCGACGTGAATAGTGATTTCGCTAGGCGTAATCATTTAATTACGACGCGACGGAAAATTCGTTAATTTGGAATTAGCGAACCCGAGCCCGAGAGTGATTGCGAGCGCATTCGTATTTCGAATTCGAGCGCGGCACGCAAGTCACATCAAGCGTCAAATCACTAGTCGCATCAATTGTCAAATCACTTGTCACTTTGAGTGATGTGACATGACATGTTGTCACTTTAATAAAGTGACTTGATGTGATAGGTAAAAGTGATGGGTAAAAGTGAAGCATTGATTGATGTTTTACTTTTGACTTTTTGCTTTTTGAAAGTTTGGTATATATTTATTTTATTTGCTTTTAGAAAATAAATAAAATGATATATATTTACTTTTTATCTCTCTTCACGGTTAAGACCGATTCTTCATCTATTTTCTTCGGTTTGACCGTGCAAATGGAGAAGCTTTGGATCTGTTCAAGATCTATGTGCTAGCACACCATGGAGGAATACAAAGGTGATAGGGAAGTGATTCCTTGAGCATGGAAGCTGAAGCTTAGAGCTTCAATGGTGATGTCTTTGGCCGATTTTGGAGCACCAAAACAGCCCCCACGTGCACTCCACTGCAGTTCAAGAAGGCCCAAAACCAAGCTTGATGGAGGAAGAAAAAGACTTGTGTTCTTTGATGCAATCAAATCCATTCAATGTGAGTTATGTTTCCGCCTTAGTCCTTTGATGTATCATGCGAATTCATTGCTTGATTTGTTGATCTTGGGACCCAAATAAGAACTCAACAGTTTTATCATTATTATTTCTTTATTTTTAATTTTAATTTTTAATATTTTATTGTGTGCTATTTATTAAATTGCATGTTATTTATGTAGGTAGCACGAGACACACAATGCCGCGCAACCAAATTCTAACCAGCAAGAGTCTGATCAAACTTCATGACGGTAGTGTTGTTCTCACTCTGTTCTATAACTTTTTATCTTATATTGAGGACAATGCAAATTTAAGTTTGGGGGTGTGTGTATGCTGTTCTTGGCTCTTTAGTTGTTTGAATTTTTTTGAAAAAAAAAAAAAAAAATTTGTTTAGTCTTTGATAGTAAAGCATAAATCCGTGATGATATTGTTTGTTTATGAGTGAAATTTTAGAAACGATTAGTGCCCGATTTACTTTTATCTGATGCCTTGAATAACTGATCTATGTTAGACTCGTAAGCACTTAAAAATAGGTTTTTAACAGTGAAAACTTAAGTAGTTGACAGGGTGACTAGTTAAAGAAATTGCATGTCGATGAATGACCGTTTACTTAGATATCTATCTTGATTTGCTAGTGTTATGAAGTATGGTATAGCTAAAAAGAAAAATGTCTCTAAAGAAAGAAAATACACCACCTATAACCGATAAGCGTGAAGCTACCCATGGGTGAGTATTAGGACCACCATGAGGAGAAATGCTACCTTAAAGGGTAGGTGAGTTGAAAAAAATGTGCAAAAAGAGAAGAAGAAAGAGACAAGAAAAGAAAAGAAAAATCATACCACACCGAGCATAAAATAAAGCAATTACAGAGTTTAATTGAGATATCTAGGTTGGTTTGACCCATCGATTCTAATTTTTAAACGAAATCATTGAGTTGGCTCACTTAGGAGTCAAGCTGTGACAGAACCTTTACACACACACACACTGTGAGTCTGGCTTAGATAATTTATTCAAAAATTTGGATTCGAGTTGCAATTGCGTACTTTGAAGGTTCTCTAGTTTCATTTATAAGCTTTCTTTGAGGATAAATTGTATGCGTAACTATCAAGACTATCTTTTGTTATTTGTTTATATTTTTGCATGATTGTGTATAAATGACGTTTGTGGGTGTCGTCACTGTATGCCCTCAGGAGACTATAACTCGTCCACTAGGGCTGCCTAGAGGTTTAAAGGCTTGTTACATATGCTAAATGTAACCGTGATCCCTACGAAAATGGCTTAGTTAATTTAGTTATTTTTAATTATTTATTTGAATTTAGTTTTTATTTTTTTATCTTTTGCTCGGGACTAGCAAATCTTAAGTTTGGGGGTGTTTGATAAATGTGGTTTATACCCATTATTCTGACATCTTTAGCTTATTATTTTGTTATGTTTCGAGCCATTTAATGTATTTTGTAGTTTATTTTATATTTTATGTGTATGAAGTATTAGAATATCGATAATGGAGCAAGTACGTGTGTTTCGGGACCTATTGGATCATCAGACTCAAGAAGCAGTAAAAACCAGCATCAACTGCGCACTGAAATTAAAAAGGCTATAACTTTTGATCTAGAAAGAGTTACGAGATCCATAATATATCGATTTGCATCTACTCGAGGAGATCTATATAACTAAGTGAACTTTGAACCATTTGTTAACTATTGGATTTTTATAGAGATATCGAAGTCTGTAGTTAATGATATTTTCACTCGGCACTCAAGAGAGAGAGTGAATAATTTAGGAGTCTTGATTTATAAATAATATAACTGAACAAGGATTAATTGGTATGACAAATACATAGGCGATAGCTAGGTGAAATCAGGATCCATAATCTCTATCGTATTAATTCCTCCTATATAATTATTTTTATATTTTATTTATTTATTAAAAATATTTATTATTTTTCGTCTAAATAAAGTTAGGATTATCAATTGTAGTACTTAGTGCGAGTTAACGCAATCCCTGTGGGTTCGACACTCTTTCACTGATTTATACTAAAACTTGACACCGTACACTTGCGGTACGATATAAAAAAATATCACACCAAGTTTTTGGCGCCGTTGCCGGGGATTGTTTGTTTAATTCACATTGATACAACTACCAAGTAATCTTAGCTTTCATTTAGAATTTTATTTTTGTTTTTGTTTTTATTTTTGTTTTTATTTCTTATTTTTATTTTATTTTATTTTATTTTATTTTATTTTTTTCGTACGAGGTGAGTTTGAAAAGAAGTAATGGCAGATCCTGTTGGTGCACTGATAGCTCAAGTATCGTCCCACACGACTCGCCGAATGTGCAGTCCAGAATTTACAATTGAGAGATAATCTACATATCCTGGGGGACCATCTATGGATAAATCACCACAGCCTGCCAAGCTATCTTTTTCATGTCATAAGAACCGGTGGACAACAAAGAAGAAAACAGATGAGATTACCTGGTTCACTACTTTTCAGCCACCATAACCATTTGGGTGGTTGCTTCTGGCTGAAGACGTTAAACTTAGCGCTTGCGGGGAGGCAACCCTTGCATTTGTTTAATCATTATTTTCTTTATTTTTAATTTTAATTTTTAATTTATTTTTTTGTGTGCTATTTATTAAATTGCATGTTATTTATGTAGGTAGCACGAGACACACAATGCCCGCACAACCAAATTCTAACCAGCAAGAGTCTGATCAACTTCATGCACGGTAGTGTTATTCCTCACTCTTGTTCTATAAATTTTTATCTTACATTGAGGACAATGCAAATTTTAAGTTTGGGGGTGTGTGTATGTTGTTTACTTGCTATTTAGTTGTTTGAAATTTTTTTGAAAAAAAAAAAAAAAATTATTTTTGTCTTTGATAGTAAAGCATAAATCCTGTGATGATATTGTTTGTTTTTGAGTGAAATTTTAGAAACGATAAGTGCCCGATTTACTTTTATCTGATGCCTTGAATAACTGATCTATGTTAGACTCGTAAGCACTTAAAAATAGGTTTTTAACAGTGAAAACTTAAGTAGTTGACAGGTGACTAGTTAAAAAAATTGCATGTCGATGAATGACCGTTTGCTTAGATATCTATCTTGATTTGCTAGTGTTATGAAGTATGGTATAGCTAAAAAGAAAAATGTCTCTAAAGAAAGAAAATACACCACCTATAACCGATAAGCGTGAAGCTACCCATGGGTGAGTATTAGGACAACCATGAGGAGAAATGCTACCTTAAAGGGTAGGTGAGTTGAAAAAAATGTGCAAAAAGAGAAGAAGAAAGAGACAAGAAAAGAAAAGAAAAATCATACCATACTGAGCACAAAATAAAGCAATTACAGAGTTTAATTGAGATATCTAGGTTGGTTTGACTCATCGATTCTAATTTTTAAACGAAATCATTGAGTTGGCTCACTTAGGAGTCAAGCTGTGACTGAACCTTTACACACACACAATGTGAGTCTGGCTTAGATAATTTATTCAAAAATTTGGATTCGAGTTGCAATTGCGTACTTTGAAGGTTCTCTAGTTTCATTTATAAGCTTTCTTTGAGGATAAATTGTATGCGTAACTATCAAGACTATCTTTTGTTATTTGTTTATATTTTTGCATGATTGTGTGTAAATGACGTTTGTGGGTGTCATCACTGTAAGCCCTCACGAGACTATAACTCGTCCACTAGGGCCGCCTAGGGGTTTAAAGGCTTGTTGCATATGCTAAATGTAATCGTGATCCCTATGAAAATGGCTTAGTTAATTTAGTTATTTTTAATTATTTATTTGAATTTAGTTTTTATTTTTATCTTTTGCTCGGGACTAGCAAAATCTTAAGTTTGAGGGTGTTTGATAAATGTGGTTTATACCCATTTATTCTGACATCTTTAGCTTATTATTTTGTTATGTTTCGAGCCATTTAATGTATTTTGTAGTTTATTTTATATTTTATGTGTATGAAGCATTAGAACATCGATAATGGAGCAAGCACGTGTGTTTCGGGACCTATTGGATCATCAGACTCAAGAAGCAGTAAAAACCAGCATCAACTGCGCACTGAAATTAAAAAGGCTATAACGTTTGATCTAGAAAGAGTTACGAGACCCATAATATATCGATTTGCATCTACTCGAGGAGATCTATACAGTGCACTAGCGCCACGGCGCCCAAGTCTTAACGCCGCGGCGCCCTTGGCAGAATGGCGCCCATACATTTTCCAGAGAGGCAGGCGCCATAGCGCCCATTGATGATTTGTGAAGGCACCATGGCGCCTGTGAGACAAGAGAACTTGGCGCCATGGCGCCACCAATTCCATACATTAGGCGCCATGGCGCCTCAAACAGCCACCAACTCCATACTAAATGCCGAGAGAAGAGCGCCCAGGCGCTGCGAGAGTAGACAAGACATATATGTTCCGAGAATTATTTTTAGGGTTTTTAAGAATCCTAATGCTACCCAAAGACTCCCAGCCCCCAGTATAAATATAACGGTTCATCCAATACGCAAAAGGGAGGCTAATACACTACGCAAAATACAAAATACATATTTTTAGAGATCCAATGAGAGGATTGAAGAGCGACAAGAGGAGACAAAGGCTTTAATATCCGGAGAGGAAGAGATTCAATTCGGGTTTTATCTTCTTATTTCTTCTTAAAACTCTAATGATTTCCATTAGATTCGTGGCTTGATTATTCAATGTTTTATCTTTTGTCATGAATTTACTCCTTAATTTTGGAGAATGATTGTAATCGATGCTTGAACCTTGTATTTTATTTATCAATTTTGTTATGAAGTTTTATTGATTTATTTATATTCTTTTGAGTTTAATGCTTTATGTTTGTTGGCCACAAATATGATGCTATAAGTTTAGAATCTATCACTCGAGAGAGGGGATTTTGAATAGACCTAGAGAATATGACCTAGGGTTTTATAGAATTCGAGAGAATCTGTAATCCTTTGAAGTCGTTAAAAGAGAATCACAAATCGTAATGAGTTGTTAACTATTAGATTTTTATAGAGATATCGAAGTCTGTAGTTAATGATATTTTCACTCGGCACTCGAGAGAGGGAGTGAATAATTTAGGAGTCTTGATTTATAAATAATATAACTGAACAAGGATTAATTGGTATGACAAATACATAGGCGATAGCTAGGTGAAATCAGGATCCATAATCTCTATCGTATTAGTTCCTCCTATATAATTATTTTTATATTTTATTTATTATTAAAAATCTTTATTATTTGTCGTCTAAATAAAGTTAGGATTATCAATTGTAGTACTTAGTGCGAGTTAACGCAATCCCTGTGGGTTCGACACTCTTTCACTGATTTATACTAAAACTTGACACCGTACACTTGCGGTACGATATAAAAATATCACACCAAGTTTTTGGTCTTGATATTTATCTTACATTGAGGACAATGTAAATTTTAAGTTTGGGGGTGTGTGCATGTTGTTTACTTGCTATTTTATTTGTTTGATTTATTTATTGATTGAAAAAAAAAATTTGTTTTAGTCTTTGCTAGTAAAACATAAATCATGTGATAATATTGTTTGTTTATGGGTGAAATTTTAGAAACGATAAGTACCCGATTTACTTTTATCTGATGCCTTGAATAACTAATTTATGTTAGACTCGTAAGCACTTAAGAACATGTTTTTAGCAGTAAAAACTTAAGTGGTTGACAATGTGACTAGTTGAAAAAATTACATGTCGATGAATGACCGTTTACTTAGATATCTATCTTGATTTGCTAGTGTTATGAAATATGGTATAGCTAAAAAGTAAAATATCTCTAAAGAAAGAAAATACACCACCTATAACCGATAAGCGTGAAGCTACCCATGGGCGAGTGTTAGGACCACAATGAGGAGAAATGCTACCTTAAAGGGTAGGTGAGTTGAAAAAAAAATATGAGTGCAAAATGAGAAAAACAAAAAGAGACAATAAAAGAATAGAAAAATCATACAATACTGAGCACAAAATAAAGCAATTACAGAGCTTAATTGAGATATCTAGGTTGGTTTGACACATCGATTCTAATTTTTAAACGAAATCATTGAGTTGGCTTACTTAGGATCAGAGTTGTGAACGAACCTTTACACACACACAATGTGAGTCTAGCTTAGATAATTTATTCAAGAATTTAGATTTGAGTTGCAATTGCGTACTTTGAAGGTTCTCTAGTTTCATTTATAAGCTTTCTTTGAGGATAAATTGTATGTGTAACTATCAAGACTATCTTTTGTTATTTGTTTATATTTTTGCATGATTGTGTGTAAATGACGTTTGTGGGTGTCGTCACTGTAAGCCCTCACGAGACTATAACTCGTCCACTAGGGCCGCCTAGGGGTTTAAAGGCTTGTTGCATATGCTAAATGCAATCGTGATCCCTACGAAAGTGGCTTAGTTAATTTAGTTATTTTTAATTATTTATTTGAATTTAGTTTTTATTTTATCTTTTGCTCGGGACTAGCAAAACCTTAAGTTTGGGGGTGTTTGATAAGTGTGGTTTATACCCACTTATTCCGACATCTTTAGCTTATTGTTTTGTTATATTTTTAGATATTAAATATCAATTGTCGTTTATTTTATGTTATATTTGTAGGAGCATTAATACATGGATCTGGGGATAATTGCACGTGTTTTGGGAAGTTTCGGGAGCATCGGACTAAAGAACATGCAAAAACCAGCATCAGCTGCGCACTGAACTTAAGAAGGTTATAACTTTTGATCTAGAAAGAGTTACGAGACCCATAATATATCGATTTGCATCTACTCAAGGAGATCTATACAAATGTGTGCACTGGAGCTGCAACGCCTCGCCCAGATTGAAAGATGATGACGTGAAAAAAAAGAAGCCACTATATTTGACCAAAAGCAAAGAAGACTTTGACTAACACAAGAGGAAAGCACACATAGGGCCGACCAAGAGAGAGAATGAGCTGCAAAGTTAAAACTAATTTAAGCATATATACGTGGGTCCCATTTCATTGGATTCAAATTGCTTACTCAAAGGCTGCAGCGCCAATAGTTCAAAAGCCACGGTGCCAGTTGAAGAAATAAAAAAGGCGCCATGGCGCCTAAAAGTTCCCAAATCCCATACATTTTCCAGGGAAGCAGGCGCCCAGGTGCAACTTATAAGGAGCCGCGGCGCTGCGGGGAAGTCTGCGCGTTTCAGAATTTGCTTTTTAGGGTTTTCAATAATCCTAATGGTACCCAAAGACTCCCAGATGCCATTATAAATATAACGGTTCATCCAACACTCGAAGGGGAGGCTAATACACTGCGCAAAACACGAAATACATATTTTTAGAGATCCAAGGAGAGGATTGAAGAGCGACAAGAGGAGACAAGGCTGTAATATCCGGAGAGGAAGAGATTCAATTCAGGTTTTATCTTCTTATTTCTTTCTTAAAACTCTAATGATTTCCATTAGATTCGTGGCTTGATTATTCATTGTTTTATCTTTTGTCATGAATTTATTCCTTAATTTTCGAGAATGATTGTAATCGATGCTTGAACCTTGTAATTGATTATAAATTTTGTGATGAAGTTTTTTTGATTTATTTATATTCTTTTGAGTTTAATGCTTTATGTTTGTTGGCCACAAATATGATGATGAATGTTTAGAATCTATCACTCGAGAGAGGGGATTTTGAATAGATCTAGAGAATATAACCTAGGGTTTTATAGAGTTCGAGAGAATCTGTAATCCTTTGAAGTCGTTAATATAGAATCACAAATCGTAATGAGTTGTTAACTATTGGATTGTTATAGAGATATCGAAATCTGTAGTTAATGATATTTTCACTCGGCACTCGAGAGAGGGAGTGGAAAATTTCGGAGTCTTGACTTATAAACAATATAACCGAACAATGAATTAATTGGCATAACAAATACATAGGCGACAGCTAGGTGAAATCAGGATCCAGAATCTCTATCGTATTAGTTCCTCCTATTTTATTATTTTTATATTTTATTTATTTATTAAAAATCTTTATTATTTGTCGTCTAAATAAATTTAGGATTATCAATTGTAGTACTTAATGTGAGTTAACGCAATCCCTGTAGGTTCGACACTCTTTCACTGATTTATACTAAAACTTGACACCGTACACTTGCGGTACGATATAAAAATTATCACAACACTACGGTATACTATGCCTGATATAGATCGTATATTCCATTAAGAATATTTCTGGAGAATTGGGTAGGCATGTGTTTTGCTAGAAGCTAACTTGTCTCGTAAATCGGTAAAAATATAGTATGAGGTACGTACGTGTTCGGATAGTCCGACGATCGTATTTACTGCCAACATATCCAGGGATCTCTTGGGCCACTTCCCGAAGATTCACCGATGATATTTGATTCGAACTTTATTAATTTGGGATTAATTACGGAGAGACTTTTTCTTGGATAAAGTACCATTTGAAGAGAGAGAAATATTAATTTGGAATTAATCGATAAAATAATATATTCGATATATTAAACGAAATTGGATTTCGATGCAGAATTAAAATTAGATTTTAATTCGGGCAAACGAGTTAATTTATAATTAATTCGTTAGTGACGTGAATAGTAATTTTATTAGGCATAATTATTTAATTAAGTTGCGACGAAAGTTCATTAATTCGGAATTAGCGGAACCGTGCTCGTAAATATTTGCGGGTCCACTCATATTTTGAATCGAGTGGGGCCCACAAGTCACATCATGAGTCACATCACTTGTCACTTTAGTGATAGACATCAAATCACCTTTTGGTGAGTGACATGCTGTCACTATTCATGTTGTTGGTGGTTATGGGCATTTAATGTAAATTTTGGCTCCAAAATTGTGTTGACTTTTTGGGAAAGCATATACAACATTTGGTAAAGCATTTTAGGCATAATTTTGTTTTTGAAGCAAATACAAAACTTGCAAAATTTATTCTCTCTCTCTAAGGCTTGGCCGAATACTCTCCAAGGTGAAGGAAGCTTGATTTTTCCTTTCATCCTTTGCTAGCACAAACAAGGATCATACAAGGTGTTAGGGAACTTTATCTTAGAGCTTGGAATCCTTAAAGCTTGGAGCTTCATCAACAAATCATCCTTGGCCGAACCTTGGAGCTTCTTGGAGGAAAAGTTTTGTTGATCTTCACATCCAAACCGATCTTTGTAAGTATGATTTCGCCGTACTTTTAAGATGTATTCATTCTATTTCATGGCTTAATATGATCTTGGGACATCAATAGAAACCAACACGAGTATCATAACTGCAAGCTTCAGTGCTTCTTGTGAAAGAATCCACATAGGGTTTATAGGCTTGATATAGTATTTATGCTTCTGATTCATAACCTGGTCATCTCTCCCACTAGGACTTCTCTAACCGAAAAAGATTGACCCAGACTTGGCCGGTCAATCCTTTTGGCTTTGCTAGAATAAGCCCATCTTATGCCTCCTCGGGTAGATGCATGTCTATTAATTCGAAAGGAAATGATTTGCAGAGTCCCGCAAAACAGAACAAAATCACAAAGGCATATTCACCTCATAGGTATTTTTCTAGAACAACAAAGCCTCGGGGGAGAAACTCTAAACCCGAGCAATCAGAGTCACTTGAGATCAAGGGAATAATACACAGTACCTAGACCCGAGCTGATGCAATAACTTGGACACAAGGGAATGTCCCCTCCTTATGCCAACAAACATGGTGAGGCCTCGGTAGGATGTAGCCCGACCCCAATCCAATAATAAATACTTGGCCACAAGATAAATTTCCTTAATTATGCCATTAAATTGGCCTTGGTGGAACGAATTCAGCCCCGAGCCAAAAAAATTAAAGCGGCCTCGATGGATAAATTATTACATCGAGCCAATAAACTCAAAGTGGCCTCTGAAGAATGAATGCAGCCCTGAGTCAATGATTTAAAGTGGCCTCGGTGAAATGAATGTAGTCCCGAGCCAAAAATTTAAAGTGGCATCGGTGGAACGAATACAGCATTGAGACAAAAATTTAAAGTGTCCTCGGCAGAATAAATGCAGCCCTTAGCCAAAAATTTAAAGCGACCTCAGCGGAATGAATGCAGCCCCGAACCAAAACTTTAATGTGGCCTCGACAAAATGAATGCAGTCTTGAGCTATAAATTTAAAGGGGCCTCGATGAAATGAATACAGCCCCGAGCCATTGATTTAAAGGGCCCCAGCGGAACAAATGAAGTCCTGAGCTGATAAACTCAAAGTTGCCTCGACGGAATAAATACAGCCCTGAGCCAAACTATAACGGCCTCGGCGGTACAATATCAGACCCGAGCAAATCAAACTTCTAATGTCTAGGCGGTACAAAAGCATACCTGAGCCCACAAATTGAAAGTGGCCTCGGTGGAATGAATGCACCCTCGAGCCATACTAAGTGATAGTGGCATTAGCAGAACGAATGCAGCCCTGAGCCAGTAAACTTAGAGTGACCTCGGCGGAACGAATGCATCCCTGAGCCAATAAATTTAAATTGGTCTAGGTGGAATAAATGCACCCCAAGTGATTGATTTAAAGTGGTCTCGGCAGAACAAATACAGCCTCGAGCCGATTAACGTAAAATGGCCTTGGCAGAATGAATGCAGCCCCGAGCCAATCAAACTATAACGGTATCGACGGAACAAAAGCAGACCCGAGCCAATCAGACTTTTAAGGTCTCGGTGGCACAAAAGCAAACCTCGGCGGAATGAATGCAGTCATAAGCCAGTAACTTCAAGTGGCCTCGGTGGAATAAATGCACACCTTGGAGCGAATGCAGCCCCTAGCCGATAAATTTAAAGTTCAGCCCCGAGCCAAAAAAATTAAAGCGGCCTCGATGGATAAATTATTACATCGAGCCAATAACTCAAAGTGGCCTCTGAAGAATGAATGCAGCCCTGAGTCAATGATTTAAAGTGGCCTCGGTGAAATGAATGTAGTCCCGAGCCAAAAATTTAAAGTGGCATCGGTGGAACGAATACAGCATTGAGACAAAAATTTAAAGTGTCCTCGGCAGAATAAATGCAGCCCTTAGCCAAAAATTTAAAGCGACCTCAGCGGAATGAATGCAGCCCCGAACCAAAACTTTAATGTGGCCTCGACAAAATGAATGCAGTCTTGAGCTATAAATTTAAAGGGGCCTCGATGAAATGAATACAGCCCCGAGCCATTGATTTAAAGGGCCCCAGCGGAACAAATGAAGTCCTGAGCTGATAAACTCAAAGTGGCCTCGACGGAACAAATACAGCCCTGAGCCAAACTATAACGGCCTCGGCGGTACAATATCAGACCCGAGCAAATCAAACTTCTAATGTCTAGGCGGTACAAAAGCATACCTGAGCCCACAAATTGAAAGTGGCCTCGGTGGAATGAATGCACCCTCGAGCCATACTAAGTGATAGTGGCATTAGCAGAACGAATGCAGCCCTGAGCCAGTAAACTTAGAGTGACCTCGGCGGAACGAATGCATCCCTGAGCCAATAAATTTAAATTGGTCTAGGTGGAATAAATGCACCCCAAGTGATTGATTTAAAGTGGTCTCGGCAGAACAAATACAGCCTCGAGCCGATTAACGTAAAATGGCCTTGGCAGAATGAATGCAGCCCCGAGCCAATCAAACTATAACGGTATCGACGGAACAAAAGCAGACCCGAGCCAATCAGACTTTTAAGGTCTCGGTGGCACAAAAGCAAACCTCGGCGGAATGAATGCAGTCATAAGCCAGTAACTTCAAGTGGCCTCGGTGGAATAAATGCACACCTTGGAGCGAATGCAGCCCCTAGCCGATAAATTTAAAGTGGCCTCAATGGAGAAAATATAGTCTTGAGTCGCTAAATTTCAAGTGGCCTCGACACAACAAATGCAGCCCTGAGCCAGAAAATTTAAAGTGGCCTCGACGGAACGAATGCAGCACCGAGCAGATAAATTTAAAGTGGCCTCGGTGGAACGAATGCAGCCTCGAGTGAGTAATTTAAAGTGGTCTCGACAGAACAAAAGCAACCATGTGCCATTAAATTTAAAGTGGCCTCCGTAAAACGATTGCAGCCCCGAGCCAAAAATTTAAAGTGTTCTCGGCAGAACGAATGCAGCCCTCAGTCCCGAGCCATTAAACACACATAATAAACAAGCATGTATAAACAACTTTTTCTGGGAAATATAGAGTTTTACTCATATTCTTGGGATCTATCACTCATCTTACAACTCTTTGTGAGTCATTTTAAGATAGGCTCTATTGAAAATATTCCCTCAGCACCTCAGCATTCCAAGTACCCGATCTGAAGGCATTCGTTATCAGCGCTGTTCGGCCTTCGTAGCTACTTGGTCTATATACTCATTCAGATAGCTGTTTTATACCAAAATTTCTACCTGCTACCACAGGTCTCGATATTCGTTCGTGTCATGTCCCTCTACATTATAGTGCAAACAATAAGCCACAAGGTTTTCATTCTCAAACGGGAACCTCCTCAGGTCAGGCTCAGTCAATAAACGTTTATCCCAAATTTTCTGAATTATCTAGGCCAAGGTGTTCAGAAGTGTGTACACTATCCCCCCGACTACATGGTTGACCTGAACAAGCGGCCTCATATTTTGAACTTGATTATTTTGAGGCATCAGCCTGAGCTCCTTTTGCCTCGAGACTGGTCTCCCCAAATCTCTGCCTAAATCTCGCTGACTATTTAGCCTGAGTACTTTGGTCCTCTAGGTTCCCCCTCCTCAGGTAATCTTCTCATTTTCCTCAAATAGCACAAACTTCTTTGTCTGCTCCAAAGCCACAATATAGTCCGGTATCTCTTGGATCCTTAGGTGGGACCATAATCTCCTGACCCTGAGAGCTCCCTTAAATTTTTCCAAGGCCTACGGCGACACATATGCCTCGATCTCCAATAGTAGGCTATGATACCTGTCAATAAAGCTTTTGAGGGGCTCGTTACTCATTTATTTCATCATCCTTGACGACCCTATCGTCTTCATAGGTACACAAGCTCCTTTGTAGTGTCGTATAAAGGACTTCCTCAATTACTTAAAGTTACTGATACTTCTCGGGGTCAAATTCTTGAATCAAAAATTGGATGACTCGCCCAGGGTTAAAGGGAACACCTTGCAGATGGCCTCTCCGGCCATTCCCTGAATTTCTATCAAAAAAATAAACTTTTCAATATGAGATTTCGGGTCTGAACAGCCTTTTTAAACATCCATAGAGGGAACGATGAATCTCCTTATAAATCCCATCGCCAAAATTTCCTCTGTGAAATGGGATTTTGTCCCCATGTCTTGGTCACCTCTTGCTCCGTCTTTTATATTTTCTTCTCATTTTTTCTTCTCCTTCCGAAACCAGCTCTTCATCCGATTCTCGGTGCTATCATGCTCTCGACCTCAGGTTTCCCGTCATCTTCCACTTCTAGCATGGCATCCTTCATAGTTAGGGACTAAATGTCCTTCCCTCAAATATCATCACAGGTCGCTCTCCGTGAAGCATGGAATGTTGTTGGAAGACTCCGTCTTTTTCTCTATTTTTCTCTTCCAATCTTTCCAACTTCTCTAATATTTTCTTCATGAAGACCTGAGTTGATTCTCTCTCCTTCTAAGCTTCTTCCTTTTCGTTTCGGATGGTTTCTTCCATTTTCTTCATCCACTCCGTCGTCGAAACCACTAAAGATCTATGGTTCCCGTCTCTTGACATCGTCTCAACGTGTTTATTACTTTTAGTACTGGTCCCCACAGATGGCGCCAACTATTGACGGATGATTTTCATTCCATGGGCAAATCGATAAACTCATTCCTCGAGCAATCTTCCCTTAACTGTGAATTTATTTTGTTTGGGGACCAAAGTTAAACTTAGCAAAAGATAAGAATACACACATAAAGAATAAAATGTTTAATGTGGTTCGGTGAAATAGATCCGACCTATATCTATGGGCACAAAGGAAAAAGAAACTTTTGTAATGTGATCTGGTATAACCGACCTACCTATCTCTTACTTACAAAAGGATTTTTTTTTCTTTTTTTTTTTTTTGCTCTCTTTTACAAGTTTGAAGTAAAATTAAACAACCCCCCTTTATTTAATAGGGCAAATTCTACTATTACACTAATCTAATGACGTCGGCCACGTGAAGGTATCATTAATGTGATGGCTCTCTTCCTTAACTGATTTGCCAAAAGTAGGTCTATCACCTGACATCACATTAGACTATGCTACTTTTGGCCACTGCCACACGCTACTTCAAGGTTGTAATCTATCATCTCTCATGTGATATCTTGTGCTAGAAGATAAGCCGGTGACCTGCTCTAGTCACGTCAGACCTCTTTGGAAGGTGCAAGTCCCCATGTAGGGCTTACTGTATGAGTTTTATGGGGAATATTCGGTAACACAGGAGAACACGGAAAATCAAAATTTTCCAATTTCAATATTTTTTTCTTATATCAATTAAATAAACTTATTTATTTAATTACCCAATACTTAAAAGCTGAAATTTTAACCAAGAAATCATATTTCTTGAAAATTACCATTTGACCCTTATATTTATATTTTGTTCATTTAGTCCTCAAATTGTCAAATATAATTTTGGATGATTCTAAATCAATTTTAAAATGATTTCTAACATGTCCAATACATCAAAAATAATTTTCAACAAAAACCCCAATTTATTTCAAATTGTCGAATTGCCTTCTAATTTTTAGTTTTTGTAATTTGGTCCATTTTTGTTCAAGACATGTCAAGATCAAATCCAATCAATCCAAAATTAATATGAATCATATACACACCATAATATATCACATATATGAAAAGTGCCGAATTTGGAAAGGTTAAGAACCTTAATTTTACAATTTCTTTAAATTGATAAATGTCACCAAATTAAACAAATTCAATACTTTAATTCAATCTTTGCTATACCAAACAAGTCTTACCACCATGAAATAACTAAAAAACACTTCTAGGTCATCAATGAGTGGCTTAGCAACTATAGAATGACAAATTAATTATCAAATAATCAAAAGAAAACTTAATAACAAATTAAAAGCTCACTTTAATCCATATACATGCAAACATCCTTCATAAAAGTTCCCAATCATTTAAACACAAACTAAAAGTGTAGAGACAACATCTTAGCAGCACATGTTAAAGATAAGCATGATAGAAATTTTTTTTTAGTTGAAAAGTTTAAGAAAAAACTTACAAAATCAAAGTATTTTCAAGTCTTTTTCCTTTGGTTCTTCAACTTTGCTCTCAACCCTTTTGTTATGTTTTGGTAACTTGCTATTTTGAAGAAAAAATGAAACAAAACCCTTTTGTTATGCAACCCACTTGGTCGAAACTTGGTAGAGAAAATATCATAATATTTTTTCAATTTTTTTGTTTCAATTAATTAAATCAAAAATGAAATAAATTTTTTTGGTATTTCATCATTAAACCATTTAATGCAAAACCAAGTGTTACCAAATAATAAATGGCCACTAGCTTACTTTAATAAAGTAAATCATGACTTAATATATTTTGTAACTTTAATTAATTTAATCATATAATAATTATATAATTAAAGAATTAAATACAAATATCTTAAATATATGTATATATTTACATTAAATAATAAAAATACATAAATCAATCATAAATATCAAGAATCACAATTAGACATTTTATTAATGTGTATTTAATAAAATCAAATATTAAATACAAGTACACATTACTTTAGGAAATGACCATTAGGTCCATTTGATGTATTTTTCGTTTAACTGTTAAATGACTTATAAATAATCAGTATTATTCATAATAGTTGTCCTAGTGCTCTACGAATATATTTCACTAGTGAGACTCTCTAAATTTAGGCATATCCAACATGAAATCTAATTTTGTGTCCATAATTTACCCACCTGTAAATTATGACGACCACATATAAACTCGTTGAACCATATAGGTCAAAGTCATGGCATATGTTTAATTCCTCCGTCACAGGTATCTGAATATATCCCAGAGATATAGATGTAAACATCACATCTTTATAGGGACAAATCTGTCGACGTCTCTATTAGTAATCTCTAAAAGAACACTTAGAACTTACTTTTAATGTGTACCACGGGCCCATGGTTTTTATCTGATTGTTAATCATATATGGACTACCTATGCTCTGTACACAGAGTTGACGGATCATATCTTGACACACACAAGACACCCTAAAGATCTGTCCACACCCAATGAATAGGCGGAGGTCTGATCTAAATAGATCGGTGACTTGACTGTCGTCTAAGTGTGGAAGATGTCTCATATGCCTACAATGGTATCTCCAGTCAAAGAATCACAAATGGTACTCAACCTGAGAGTATTCTTATTGATGGTGGTGTACCATCCATTAAGAATCTTCGGTGAGTCATTCAGTGTTTATCCGTTATAAACACCTACACGTTTATACAAGTCTCCAAGACTCATGGTTCATTGAGAAAATATTGGAATCCAATATTCCAGTATACGACATGTACCGGTCTCAACGGGTTTACTTTACTGACCAAGTAGTATAAACCTTGACCAGGACTTGTCTAAGAATGACAAAGTCATGATACAACTCAATGTCAGTTGCGAAGATTTTGAAACTGCATCATGACTAATCATTCTAAGAGTATTTACAAGGAAATACAATAGAGAATTGGCGCTTTGAGCACCAACCCCAACATTTATGTCATCTTGACTTGATCACATCACTAACACCCCGATCTGACCAACTGGGTTAGGCAACTGAAAAAACTATCGGCCTGCCCTGTTGTGCAACCAGGTCGGGTCGTCTCTGAGGCTTTCACTCTGTTTTGCTCTTTTGACCATCTTTCCAAGTAGGGTCATGACCTTCTCTAGGTACCAATTGGGTCAGACATCAAGTGCTATCCGTTGCTAACCTCCCCGGGGGCCGGATGCCTGAACTTCTTGGGTCTGGGTCCATGAGGCTTGGAAATAGAAATCTATTCTATACCCTTACTCGAGATACTGATTTCTTGAGGGGTGAAAACCACCATCAACAAATTATAAACATGTTTTTAATTAATTAATGACACTAAAAAAACTAATTAATGTTATCCAGAGACTGTGATTCGAATATTTACTTTAATATTGTACATAATTAGTTTATTTAATTATTGTTTTAGTTACAAAACTAATAAATATTTTATAACACGATATTTTTTTAAAAAAAATTATTAAATGGCGAGTTTAAGAGAAATATATATATAAACAACATTATTCTTCTCTTATAATATTAATATTTTATTACACTGTGATGCATAAGCTAATTTTCTTAAAAATGTTAAATATGAACACGTCGAACTTCAATTAATATGATTGTGTTGATTGTTAGGGTTGTTGTTCGGAGCGCCAATCCGGATCATATTTATGTACGATTCATGAATACAAATAATTCTTTTTTTTCAATAATATTACATATTAATGGTTGCACTTCGATCTGATTAAAATTAGATTGAAACTAATTATGGTTTAGTGATATATATATATATATATATATATTATATATATATATATAAAAGATAAAGACCCGGGGATTTACAATATAGTGCACAGTTACAACGTAGTTTGTAATTGACATTGGGAAGTGTCACTGTAAGTTGTATATTCTCAAATAATGTTTCTGGTCAAGATTTACTGACATAGGTCGGTTAGTAAAATTCACTGAGACTAGTACATGTCATATATCGGGACTTGATCCAATGGTTTATCCCAATGAACCATAAGTCTCAGGAGACTCATATAGATATGTAGGTGTTTATTTGATAAACATTAAACGGCTCACCGAAGATTTCCTAATAGATGGTACACCAACGTCAATAGGAATCTTCTCGAGTCGAGTAGAATAATGGTCATTTGACTTGAGATATCACCGTGGATATATGAGTCATCCTCCACACTTTGATAGTAGTCACATCATCGATCTATTTACATCAGACCACTGCCCGTTCGTTGGGTGTGGACCCATGCTTTTATCCTGTGAGTATCAGATAGAATCCGTCAGACATGTGTACAGGGCATATATATCATGTACGTATTTGCGATCTAGTAAATCCATGGTCGTGGTATGCTTTGGAAGTGAGTTTCGAATATTATTTAGAGATCGTAAATTTGAAAGTCAACTATATTATACTTTAGAGATTTGACATTCCTATCTATATCCCCGGTATAATATTGATAGCCTATGACAGAGGGATTATACGTATACAATGAACTCGACTTGTATAGTTTAGCGAGATTATCTATGGTCATCATAATTTACGAGTATGTGAATTATGGACACGAAATTTGATTCTGTGACGGATAAACCTAAACTTTAAGAGTCCCACAATATGAAGTGTACTCGTTGAGCACTTGGGAAACACGTTATGAATAATAATGATTTTTCATAATATTTTATTAGATTAAATTAGTTAATTCGAATCGTTTAATCGGTAAATAAATTTTCACATGCCGGGGATAATTTTGGTCTTCTAACGTGTATTTTTATTAGATACACATTCATTAACATATTATATGTTGACACATGTAAAGTAAGTTATTATTAAATTCATTAAAGTAATGAATTGTAATTATGATTAACTTGATATGTGTTAAGTTGGTTATCATTTACTATATATTATTAGTAATATATATGGTTATTATTTGTGCCATTTGTTGAGTTTCTAAGGCATTCCCAAGATCATATAAAGTATGAAAGTATGTGAATACTAAAGTAAGAATGGCGGAAACATACTTACAAAGATCGGATGGTTGGATGTGTAGATAACAAAAATAAATTTTGTCTTTGAGAAGTCCTCCAATATCTCCTCTTTGACGTAGATGAACAAGCTCCAAGCTTTGAAAGGATTCCAAGCTCTAGGATTGGTTTCCCTATCACCCAAGTATGATTCTTCAAGTACTAGCTTTAGAAAAAATTGCAACAAAATTTCCCTAAAAAGCTTGTGAGTTTCGGCCAAGGAGAGAATATATTAGAGGAGATAGTTTTGTTTTTTGTTTTCTAAAAACTTATCTCGCAAAAGTCTTACACAAAAATGGTATATGCTTTTCCAAAAGGCATAAAGCAATTTGGATGGAAAATGGCCATAATTGCCTCCAACTACTCCCATCACGAATAGTGACTTTATGTCAATCATAAAAAAAGTGACATGACTTCTATCACTAAAGTGACAAGTGATGTGACTTACGTGTGACTTGTGGGCCCCACTTTAATTCAAAATCTGAGTGGGCTCCGCAAATATATTCTGGGTTCGGGTTCATTAATTTCGAATTAACGATTTTTCCATTACGACGTAATTAAATCAAATTTAATTAAATAATTATGCCTAGTAAAATTACTATTCACGTCGCTCACAAATTAATTCTGAATTAATTCGTTTGCCCGAATTAAAATCCAATTTTAATTATAAGTCGAAATCTAATTTCGTTTAATATATCGAATATATTATTTTATCGATTAATTCCAAATTAATCGTTCTCTCTCTTCAAATAGTATTTTATCATAGATAAAATCTCTTCGTAATTAATCCTAGATTAATTATGTTCGAATCATACGTCATCGTTGAATCTTTGGGAAGTGACCCATGAGATCCATGGATATGTTGGCAGTAAATCCGGCCATCGGACTATCCGAACACGTACGTACCTCGTGCTAAATTTTTACCGATTTACGAGACATGGTTGGCTTCTAGTAAAGCACCGTGTCTACCCAATTCTCCAGAAATATTCTTAATGGAATATATAATCTATGTCAGGCATAGTATACGTAGTATTGCGTATTTCGATCCAGTATCTGATGTCACATGCAAGGCCTGGGGCTGGAATAGTGTCTGCCTCATATGAAACATATATCGGATTACTAGCAACTAGTCTCTTTTAATCGGATAATCATGACCTTGTCATATTATCCCGATGGTTGCAACACATTAGAGAACTAGTTCTATATCCCTGCGTGATAATCATCTCCATATGACTGAAGTGATACTTCTGTCTTGACATCACATCCAAGACACTACGATTCTCAATAAACCCAGAAGAGGCGTACAAAGAAACCTGTTAAAATCCCGGACGACCAAAACCAAAGCGTATTGATTATCACAAGTACTAGCGATGTAAGTCTCAGGTTGATACCAAATACACCTACCCTGATTCGGATTCCCATAGACACATAGTCATACTACCAATGGGATTCTAAGGGTCTATCCGGAGAGAAGCTATTTTCGTACCATCGGTAAACACAACCTCCTATCACACTTGCATAAGTATTCAATACTTAAATATATGAGAACTATGTGGTTACGCTTCCATAACACGCATAAGTGCAATACTAGTCTATTCCGTATTATCGATGTCTAGTCTCGATAATACTATGACTAGGGATATTAATGATTAAACCATTATGGATTGATATTGTCTCATATCTTGTAATCCGGAACGAATCATAAGGACTTTTACCATTTATATATTAAAGTAATCAAATTACAAAATGATAAAATGCAATTTCCATTGTCACATAGTTAATTTGTACAAAAACCATAATGTCTTTTACAAATAGTGACGCTATGGGTCATAGTTGTCCAACAATCTCCCACTTGGCCTATATCCAGTCACTCAAGCATCTAACACCTGAACTATGTACATGTCGCTCAAATTTTTGCTGAGGAATAACTTTCGTCAGCGGATCTGCCATGTTTTCCTCTGATGCGACATTTTCGATCTTCACACCGCCAAGATGTATGATCTCATGAATCAGATGGAAACATCGAAGAACATGATTGGATCGTTGATGAGACCGTGATTCCTTAGCTTGTGCTATAGCTCCGTTATTTTCACAATACAATGGAACGGGCTCAGCTACTAACGGAACTACTCAGTATACCCAGTTACCTCAAGTTCTCCATCTCCATAGATTAAGAAAGCATCCTTAGTTCGTCTAAGATACTTAAGGATATTCTTAACCGCCATCCAGTGACCTTCACCTGGATCGGCTTGATAGTGACTACACATGCGCAAAGCATACGAGACATCAGGTCACGTTTATATCATGGCATACATGATCGATCTGACTGCCAATGCGAATGGTATCTGACTCATGTTGTCTCTCTCATCTTGAGTTTTATGACACATGTCCTTAGATAGAGTAAATCCATGTGACACTTACAACAGTCCCCTCGTGGACTGATCCATGTTGAATCTCTTCAACACTTTGTCAATGTACGTACTCTGGGAGAGTCCAAACAGCTTTCTAGATCTATCCTGATAGATCTTTATTCCTAGAATAAAGACTGCTTCTCCCAGATCCTTCATGAAGAATTTTAATGAAAGCCAAGCTTTCACCGACGTTAACATGGGAACGTCATTCCCAATAAGCAATACATCATCAACGTAAAGGACAATGAATGTCAGTGCGCTCCCACTAAACTTCTTATATACACAAGGATTATCCTCGCTTTGAATGAAATCATATTCCTTTATGATCTCATCAAAATGTTGGTTCCAAGAATGCGATGCTTGCTTTAATCCGTAAATAGATCGATTTAACTTACAAACCTTCTTTGCAAGTCTTGGTACAACAAAACCGTCAGGCTGTTGCATATAAACATCCTCCAAAAGGTTTCCGTTAAGGAAAGCGATTTTGACGTCCATCTGCCATATCTCGTAATCGAAATATGCAGAAATAGCAAGCATTATCTTTATGGATTTAATCATGGCAACGGGTGAAAAAGTTTCATCGTAATCGACACCATGTCATTGATGATACCCCTTCGCTACAAGCCTAGCTTTGTACGTCTGTACGTTTCCATCAATGTCAGTCTTCTTCTTGAAGACCCATTTACAATCAATAGGCTTTACGCCTTTTGGTGCATCAACCAGTGTCAAAACTTGGTTGGTGTACATGGAATCCATTTCAGACCTCATGGCTTCTTGCCATAAAGTGGAGTCAATATCTTGTATCGCTTCCTCATACATAGCCGACTCGTTATCCTCAATAAGATTAATATCTACATAAGGTGAGATCAGAAACCCATACCTCTCAGGTTGTTTCCTGACTCTCTCCGACATACACGGTTCTTGTGTAATCAAATATTGTGGTACAGTCTCATCCCTGATGGACTGTTCATGTTCCGTTAAGGATTCTGTGCCAGGAACAGTAACACTCCGATTTTCATCGAGTTCTACTTTCCTCCCACTTATCACTGTATTTAGGAATTCATTCTCAAGGAAAAACGCATGTAAAGCAACAAATACTTTGTTCTCTTGTGGGTGATAGAAGTAATATCCTTTGGTTTCCCTAGGATACCCTACAAAAAGGTATTTATCCAATTTGGGTTATAGTTTGGTACCTTCCAAACGTTTGACGTATGCCCAACAACCCCAAATCTTCAAGAATGAGAAACCCGGTTTCTTTCCTGTCCATATCTCATATGGAGTTTGTTGAACAGACTTTGACGAAACCTTATTCAAAATAAGTATTGCATTGTTCAATGCATATCCCCAGAAAAAATAGGTAGCTTTGTGCGACTCATCATAGACCTTATCATGTCTAACAAAGTTCGATTTCTCCGTTCGGACACACCGTTTAATTACGGTGTTCCTGGATGAGTCCACTGTGAAAGAATACCATATTCTTTCAAGTAATCGATAAACTCATTGCTTAAGTATTCGCCACCATGGTCCGACCGTAATGTCTTAATACTTTTACCGGTCTGTTTTTCTACTTTGTGTAGAAACTCTTTGAATTTCTCAAAGGTTTCCGACTTGTAACGCGATGCATCATCCATAAAGGTTACGAATTATTCGTATCCACCTCTAGCCTGGCTAGACATGGGCCCACATACATCACTATGAACGAGGGCTAACAATTCGATGACACATACACATTTTCCGCTAAAAGGTGTTTTAGGCATTTTGCCTAATAAATAAGATTCGCAGGCGTCATAGGAATTAGGATCAAATCTATCCAAGTACCCACTCTTCGAAAGTCTGGATGTACGTGTCTTGTTTATGTGTCCCAGACGACAATGCCACATGTAAGTTCCATTTTTGTTACTTACTTTAAGCCTTTTGTTTGTTACATTATATGTTTGAGATTGATTAATATTCAAAATATAATAACAATTATTTGCATCAGCAATGCAAATTTCCATATCATTTTTATACATAAAATACCCAGTGTTTCTAAATACAAAAGTATACCCGCATTGGGCTAACATAGATACAGAAATAATATTCATAGTCAAACTAGTACAAAATAACAGTTTGTAAGTTCAAGTACATGCCCCGAGGGCAGTTCCAAAACATAAGTTCCAACGGCCAAAATGGGCAACTTGTGTCCCATTTCCAACGCAGAGGTCAATCTCTCATGAGGCCAGTCTCCTGCTAATCTGCAGATCTTGCACATCAGTACATATATGTGTACCACAACCATAATAAAAAATCCAATTTTTTAAAACTAGTAGTAGACATGTTATTTCTATAACAAAAAAAAATCCTGAAGCTGGTGCCTTGCCCACTTTGATTTCCTTCATGTGCGCCTTGTACTCGTGGCAGTCATGCTTCTAGTGACCCCGCTTCCCGCACTGCAGATATACATCTTGGGATTTATCCTTAGGCTTCCTAGAACCCTTTGACGATTTAGCCTTGCCCTTGTTCTTATGCTTCTTCTTCTTTACACCTCCAGTAGCCTTAGGCCAAGCCCTCAGAGTCTGAGATGTTGAAGCGAAGTGTGCCTCGCGCTTCTTGCCCTTTAGAAGCTCATTTTCAGCTTCTTTCAGTATGGACATCAACTCTCTAATAGTATCATCTTGGTTCATCATATTATAGTTAATAATGAACCCACTCCAAGTGTCGAGGAGAGACTGTAAGATCAAATCTATGTAAGTCTCAGCCTCGAAGATGATGCCCATCTGACCCAGCTGCTCAATTTCAGCAATTATCTGTGACACATGGTGTTCAACAGACGTACCCTCTAACATGCGAGTGCGGAATAGCTTCTTCTGCAACTCATATCTTTGCGATCTAAGATTAGATCGGTGAAGATCATGCAACTTTGCCAACATGTTATAAGGATCCAATCCCTTGTTCTGTAGATGGAATTGTTGAGTCATAGCAGCAAGCATAATGGATTGACCAGTAGAGTTGACATCGCTATGAGTCTTCCAAAGCTCTAGCTCAAGCAATTGATCAAGTCCAGGCTTAGTCCCAAGAGGTCTCTCTATAGTATAGAGGAACTTCTCGGATCTTAGGACAATCTTGAGATTCATTTCCCAGTCAGAAAAGTTCGTGTTATTGAAGACATTCTCGCCCATGATAATGTCTCTGACACTGTTCTTTCCCGTCATTTTAACTGCGATAGTCAAACTATCCAATTAACAATGTATGGGTCCAGTCTAACGGTTACAATAAAATAATATAATGTTAGTCCAACTAATAAGTATAATTGACGAAATAATTTGAAAGGGCGTAAAGCTAAGTATTTGAACGAAATTGCAAATTCAATACTAGCCTCCCATTATTTTTGGCGAGCCTCTAAACTCCGTTGAGTACTCGGGAAACCTGTTTCCTAGTGGGCTAGGATCCCGTTAAATAACAGACAACCTTGACTTTGGCCAACAAGCTGTATGATATTTAACTAGGTAGATCTCTAAGATCAAATGGATCTCATCCAATTCCTAGATCCAGTAGGTGGACCTCCAAGTCTGAAACATATATACAATATATATGCCAATAAATCCATATATTTTCCTAACCTTTTTTCTCTGAATCAACTAAGCCTTGGCTTTGGCACAACAAGCTTAATGTTTCCAATTAAGCGGAACCCATTGACTTTGGAAAGCTTCGTAATCGATATCGATGGACAAGAAGTGATCTTGACTTTGGCCAACAAATCACAACTTGGACAAGACACACAATATGGAACAAAACCTTCATGATTCAAACACATCCGCGATGGAAAAAGGTCTTGACTTTGGCCAACAAACCAGTGCCAATCTTGGATCTTGAGTAAGAATAACTCAATGGAAGGAAAACGCTTAATATTTGTTGAGGGTTTTTTCAAGTAAATTGGCAACCAATTTATTATCTTTGATTAGGTCTCATCATACACCCTTAAGCATGCATTCTAAAAGCATAATAAGGCGCGGTAAATAAACTAACAATGATATGCAGATGGATATCAGGCAAATTGTTCATAGAACAAATCACTTCATTTCCTCTCTCCGGCTAGCACTATTCTTACTTCTATCCAATTACATAATACATTAAAAGAAACCTCATTAACATTGATGGGAATTAGCTGAGAAGAGAATTACAAAGAATCGAGAGATAAGGCTAGACACGCAGGTCCAATTTAATAAATTCTAAATTTACAATAATTTCCAAAATTGTCCTGTTCCTTCTAATATCCATCTGATATACATTATTCATTCAACACATCCATGTATTCAAACAAAGCATGTTATTCAATCATTCTAATCCAATTAATTAATCTTTGAATAAAGTGATCATCCAATGTTCAAACAACGATTTGATTTACGCGAGTCCAACTCGTTTAAGAATAAGTACCCAAAGTACAAATTCTTGAATTATAACGAACTACAATTTAAATCTAATTTAATTCGTATTCAATACCAATTCTATATTTAATTCCAATTAAATAATTATACTTTTAAATGCGCCTTTATGACTTAGATTCCAAATCTAATCTAAATGGGTCTCAAAGCCCAATTAACATCCAATGCCGTTTAATTAAAGTCCAATGAGCTTTCAATTAATTTCTTAAGGCATGGACTTTGGTCAATATGGGTCAAACCCAAATACCAAAGCCCAATTAAGGAATCATTATATTTGTCAAGAAACCAATTTAGGCCCATCAGGCCCAATTAAACATTAAGAGGTCTATTAGTTATATTGGACTTAATGGAATGGTTTAGGCCCAATTTGGATCCAATCCAATTGTCCTAAACCAACTTGGTCCAACCAAGCCCATTAGGCCCAAATACAACATTTAAAGCCCAATTCTAAATTAAGCCCAACTAATTAAATTTTAATATTCCAAATATCATGATTTAATTAATTAAAGTGCTTAGCCATGATTAACTATTTAAATTAACATTTCCAAAATACTAATCTAATCAATTAATCATACTTTTCATAATCAATACATGTCCAACATTATTGAATCAAAAATCATCTCATTTCCATGCTTAAAGCTCACTGCATTAGTAAGGATTTTATATCTGATTTCGATTTCAATCCGATTGAATCTCAAATCAGTATTTCCCAAGTCTTTAAACTCATCCAATGATCAAAAGAACAAAAAATACCATGCCTTTAGGGCTATAGTTGCATTCGGCCAACATATATTTTTGGGCAAATTAATCCAATTAAATTTTCATCAAATTGATCATGCATAACTCTAAGTTATCAACATACAAGCATACTCAAACAAAAAATTTGATCAAATCGTGCTTAAATCAAAAATACCCAAATTCAAGTATATAAACCCTAAGTTCATTTTATGCTCATTAGGCTCCATGATACCACTGTTGGGTTTCTAAGGCATTCTCAATATCATATAAAGCAGGAAAGTATGTGAATACTAAAGTAAGAATGGCGGAAACATACTTACAAAGATCGGATGGTTGGATGTGTAGATAACAAAAATAAATTTTGTCTTTGAGAAGTCCTCCAAGATCTCCTCTTTGAAGTAGATGAACAAGCTCCAAGCTTTGAAAGGATTCCAAGCTCTAGGATTGGTTTCCCTATCACCTAAGTATGATTCTTCAAGTGCTAGCTTTGGAAAAAAATTGCAACAAAATTTTCCTAAAAAGCTTGTGAGTTTCGGCCAAGGAGAGAATATATTGGAGGAGAGAGTTTTGTTTTGTGTTTTCTAAAAACGTATCTCACAAAAGCCTAACACAAAAATGGTATATGCTTTTCCAAAAGGCATAAAGCAATTTGGAGGGAAAATGGCCATAATTGCCTCCAACTACTCCCATCATGAATAGTGATTGGATGTCAATCACAAAAAGGTGACATGACTTATATCACTAAAGTGACAAGTGATGTGACTTGTGGGCCCCACTTTAATTCAAAATCTGAGTAAGCTCCGTAAACACATTCCGGGCTCGGGTTCGTTAATTCCGAATTAATGATTTTTCTGTTGCGACGTAATTAAATCAAATTTAATTAAATAATTATTCCTAGCAAAATTACTATTCATATCGCTCGCAAATTAATTCTGAATTAATTCGTTTGCCCGAATTAAAAAAAATTTTTAATTCTGAGTCGAAATCTAATTTCATTTAATATATCGAATATATTATTTTATCGATTTATTCCAAATTAATTGTTCTCTCTATTCAAATAGTATTTTATCCTAGATAAAATCTCTCTGTAATTAATCCTAGATTAATTATGTTCGAATCATATGTCATCGGTGAATCTTCGGGAAGCGACCTATGAGATCCCTAGATATGTTGGCAGTAAATCCGATCATCGGACTATCCGTACACGTACGTACCTCGTACTACGCTTTTACCGATTTACGAGACATGGTTGGCTTCTAATAAAGCACCGCGCCTACCCAATTCTCCAGAAATATTCTTAATGGAATATATAATTTATGTCAGACGTAGTATACGTAGTATTACGTATTTCGATCCAGTATCTGATGTCACATGCAAGGCATGTGGTTGGAAAAGTGTATGCCCCGTACGAAGCATATATCAGATTACTAGCAACTAGTCTCTTTTAATCGGATAATTATGACCTTGTCATATTATTCCGATGGTTGCATCACATTAGAGAACCAGTTCTGTATCCCTTCGTGATCATCATCTCCATATGACTGAAGTGATACTTCCGTCTTGACATCACATCCAATACACTACGATTCTCAATAAACCCAGAAAAGGCATACACAGAACCTGTTAAAGTCTCGGACGACCAAAACCAAAGCGTATTGATTGTCGCAAGTACTAGCGATGTAAGTCTCAGGTTGAGACCAAATACACCTACCCTGATTCGGATTCCCATGACACATAGTCGTACTACCAAAGAGATTTTGAGGGGTCTATCCGGAGCGAAGCTGTTTCCGTACCATCAGTAAACACAACCCTCTATCACACTTGCATAAGTATCAAATACTTAAATATATGAGAACTATGCTATTACGCTTCCATAACACGCACAAGTGCAATACTAATCTATTCTGTATTATCGATGTCTAGTCTCGATAATACTATGACTAGGGATATTTAATGATTAAACCATTATGGATTGATATTGTCTCATATCTTGTAATCCGGAACGAATCATAAGGACTTTTTACCATTTATATATTAAAGTAATCAAATTACAAAATGATAAAATGCAATTTCCATTGTCACATAGTTAATTTGTACAAAAACCACAATGTCTTTTACAAATAGTGACGTTATGGGTCATAGTTGTCTAATACCATGTGTGTGCAGATTTGTCAAAGCTTTATTTAATTATTATTTTGAATAATAAGTCGAAATAAAAACCCACTCGTGCCATTTTTTGTAAGATTGTAGGGAACTTATTTTCTTTCTCTTGGGTTGGGTTTTGACCAAAATTTCAATCCCTCCTCCAACGTGAAAAACATCCCTAAGAATATTCAATGGATTTTTGAGAAGAAAATAAGCAAGAACAAAGGAAATGGAAGGAAATTTTGGAGATTAAAGGTAATCTTTAATATTCTTCAATTGTGAAATTTGTTTATTTTATTGTTCTTATTGTCTACATATGATGTAGATTTATTTTTTATCTCAAATTTGAGGCTTTGAGTTTTGATTGTTTGATTAAGTGGCTTGATGCATGTGTAAGTAAACTTTGAATTAGATTAAGATAATTTGAGTCCAATTTATTGTTGGACAACTTGGTTTTCATTCTAGAGTTATAGAGCCACTCTAAAATAACCTAGAATTATTCTAGATATATTACATGATGGTGGGACTTAATTGGTGTTAGGTTAATTAGATTAATCTGGATAAAATTGGGTTTAAGCATGAAAAATGGACTGTTTTCACATCCAGATCAGATCTGGAAACTCTGATATTTTGGTGATAAAAATATGGTGTTTGGATGTGTTGGATGTGTATTGGGTATTAGCATAATTTACGAAAATTATTTCGGAGTGTAATTAAACGAAAACGGTGAAAAATATCATTACGGGTGAAATTCGAGCTAACCAGGTAAAGGCTGTCCAAACAGTGAATCCATAACTGTTTGGCCAGCCCATGGACTGACCGAATACTATCGGAGCTGACCTGGGCAGTTTCGTGTGCTTCGATTGGTCCGTTCAGCCGAAAATGTATTTTATGCTTTTTTACGGAAAATCATTTTCGTAAAAATTTTACTGTATTTTTCATAAGAAATTATGTCGGTATATGATATCGAATAATATGTTTAGGTGAAATATGAATAAATTATAAATATATGATATCAAATAATTTATTCAGTAACTTAAAAATTTAAAATTATGATTTCACCTGAATCGCTCTTCCGCTGCACTAAAACCCAACATTGATCACCAAGAAAAAGACTCTGTTAATTTGTTCAAGTTGCGGCGGCATGAATAAGCTTCACTTTGTCTCGAATTAAGAGGATAATTATTTTTATTCCTTCACCGAATGGATTGATTAATTAATTAATTAGATCTCATCTCTGTCTTTATTAATTAAAGTAATGATGGGACATTAATTTGTAGTAATAATAATGATAATTATTATTATTGTTGTTGTTGTTGTTGTTGTTGGGTTTAAATCTTATTAGACATAGTAAAAGTCCACATAGCAATCCTGTCTTTATGATCAAAAATCTGAAATAAAAAGAGGAAAAGCCAGAATGATTATAATTATAAAGAATTAAATAAAGCTATATAATTTGATGTGTATTTTATACCTAACAAAAATGTGTCCTTACCAAAGGAAAGCAATATTATTCAAGATTTGATTGCAAATCGAGATTTTGGCAAATAAAATTAGAACCAGAGTCAATGCCATTAACAACATTTAGAACCCTAATGGACATTATGAATGGCTAATAATACCTTTTGGACTTAAAAGTACACCACAAATCTATCAAATAAAGATGGATAAAATCTTTAGGACTAACAATAATTTTCTGTTAGTATATGTAGATGATATTTTAATATGTTCTAATGCATATGAAGATCATATCAAATATTTAAAAATCTTTTTTACAATTTGTAGAGAAAATGGAATCATTCTATCTAAAAAAAAAAGCAAAAATAAAGAAAAATGAAATTGACTTATTAGGATTAACAATTAATTCTAATGAGATAAAATTACAATCTCATAAATCTGAAAAAATTAAAGAATTTCCTGATTAATTGTCAGATAGAAAAATGATTCAAAATTTTTTGGGATATCTGAATTATGCAGAATCATTTATCCCAAATCTTGCAAAAAAGAGAGCAATTTTACAAAAATTATTGAAGAAAAATAATATAAAAGGATGGACGGTTTATTATACAAAAACTGTGAAAAAATAAAATAAGAATGAGAAAAGCTTTCAAAATTAAGATTGCGAAGAAGGTGATAAGTTGATAGTAAAATCAGATGCTTCTGATTATCATTGGGCAACCTTGCTTAAAACCGATATCGGTGAAATTTGTCGATATACTAGTGGAACATTTAATCAAGCAGAAACAAATTGCTTCATGTATGAAAAGGAGTTATTAGCAATTGTCAAAGGTATTTGAAAGGTTACCTTATTTCTTCTACCTCGAAAATTTACAGTCAAGACTGATAATACTCAGGTAAAAAGTTTAATTTTTAATAAACTACCTCAGGAGCCGCAATTCAGAAGATTGCAAAGATGGCAAGTAATTTTAAGCTTTTATAACTTTAAATAAATCATATAAAGGGATCTGATAATTTCCTTGCCGATTATCTAAGTAGGTGTCCTCGTGGAGAATAAATTAGCTGAAAAGCTAAATAAAATTATCAATATGGAAACCGATATTAATGCTGAACAAAGAAGATTAAAAACGATATTTATACATTTCAAGAACAATGTCTGTTGATGGTGTTTTTAGGCACTATAGTATTTAAAACAACACGGCAGGGACAAAAGGGTAACTTTATTCCTGATTGAAATCATTAATGCCGATCCGATCACATGAGTATCATAAACAGTAAGAGATCGAACACTTTCATCAGTAACCGACCACTTTGGGTCAGCGACTGGGCATTAATAAGATCGGCAGAAGCATTCTTAGCTCAAAGAACCATCATGACCGACCTCATGAAGACCGACCATCCGGCGAGACGTGCTCCAGAAGATAAGAAATATTATTCCTACAGGATAAGATATTTAATTATCCTACTTCCATGGGATAAAATTGATAAGTCAACATCCTAATAGGATAAAGAGAGTAAAGATAATTTTGATTAGGAATCCTTATGGGAAAAGGGAATTGTTTCAATTAGGAAACCTTGTAGGAAAAGAAAACCATCTTAGACTGGGAATCCTTGTACAAGTAAGAATCTGATTTCTTCACCATTATAAATAGGAGGGTAGAGTATGCATAAGGGGAACATGAGCATCCAAAACATCAGAATCATTATTGAAAAACTTGTAAGCTCAAGAGATATCAGAGAAGCATATCTCAGCAATAAAAGTACCATTCAGTTTGTGTCCGTGGACGTAGGTCGGATCCAAATCCACCGAACCACGTTAAATCTTCTTGTCGATTGGTGCATTATCTGTCCTCTGCTAAATTTGCTTTTGGTTTCCCCCATAACCAAACAAATTCACAGTTGAAGGAGGATTACCTCGGGGGTGATATTCCCATATTACCCTGAGACCAAAATCCACCGTCAACAATGTCAAAAGGAAATAAACGCCCTTTGTCAAGGAATATCAACTCTTAAGGAGAAAAACGACAAGCTTTTCGAAGCCATTGATGATTATGCAGAGGAATTTGCCGAGTATCTCAATGAACCACCGTATCTATCTTTTTTATCGGTTCAATCCATGGAATATCAAGAGGATATGATTAAAAACAATACTCAAATAAAAGAGTATATTGATAAAGAAAGGCATAGTCAAGCCTTATTAACGGGGGGCTTACTGCCTAAAGTAAGTAATAACACATAGAATGAGCAGCAGACTTCACAGCTTATTACTTCCACAGATTCAAATCTGAAAGCTTAGAGAGAGATTTCTCTAAAATCCGATTACACAAAAAAACAACTTTTGTTGTCGGTGGATCCAGCAATACAACTGCGACTGATAAAAATGATTTTTCTCAAAAGAAAAAGCAAGTCACTTTCTTGATTGGAGAAATTTTCATGCACCATTGGGAAAACGATTATGTTGATTTTTCAAAAAAAAAAAATTCTAATTAATCATGGAGACACTTATCTTAGAGTTTTCGAGAAAAATAGTATTTATCCTAAGGATTTCTTGGATTCTAAATTCATCTTCTCATTTTGTGAAAAAATTAGCCGAATTTGATTACTTATATCAACTTTACCCTTCTACGAATCCCAAAGAGATCAAAGAATTTGATGATGATTTTAAAAATTGTGTTCAAGATTTTGCTAGAAGGCAAAATATTTATCTTTGATTTTATATTATCAGTCTGGAATTGGTAGATCAAACAATCTATCATATATATCATCTCATCACTATGGGATATTCAATGGGTACTCATATCCGAGCATCAGATCAAGAGTTCAAAAAACCCTTTGTCAACAAGAAATGGATCTGATATGGAAGGGAATTAGGCATCAAAGTCATAGGAAATTTACTGAGAGATTTTTATCTCAAAAATTTTGAATGCTATGAATATGGAGATAATTGGATAATTGTCATGTAAGCTGAAGAAGGAATCAGATCCAGAAAGATCAAAGAAGAGATGTGACAGCACACCAAAAATTAATAATTTTGTGTCAGTCCAAATAGCTTACCTACAATGAATTAAAACACTTAGCACTTGGGAGTAGGGAAAACTCTTTTTGTAATTCAAAGCTTGATCTTACAAACTTATGTTGTAAAATATTTTATTGTCAATAAATAAAGAGTTTTCTTGCGATCTTCAAACTCTCGCTGGAATCTTTATCTTATATTAAGCTTCCAAAGTACACAGTTAACCGACATCCTAATCGTCTAAAATACTATACGTAACTTTTTACGTATAAAGATAGACATTAATCTGAGACCTTTATCAGAAAAATAAAAATTGTTTACTATATTCTTAGATCTTAGTTTTAAATTGGTCCCGTCCAGTATAAAAAACCATCCACATAATTTGATATCAGAGCCAAGTTTTAATATTGTAGAATCTATGCAAGTACGTATAAATACAAATACAGTTCAAGGATTTAACAATCAACAGGGATAAAAAAATTGTGAAGCAAAATAATTTAACACAGGGAATGAGCAGCGGACTTCACTGCCTATTATTCCCACAAATTCAAATCTGAAAAGTCAGAGAGAGATTTTTCTATAACCCGATTATACAAAGAAACCTAAAACTTTATCGGTGGATCCAGCTGTACATCTGCAACAGCTAAAAATGATTTTTTATTTTATTACACTGTGATGCATAAGCTGATTTCCTTATAAATGTTAAATATGAACACGTCAGACTTCAATGAATAGTTTATAGTTTTCTTAACGAATTGTGTTGATTACCAAGAAAAAAACTGTGTTCATCTGTTCAAGTTGCGGCGGCATAATCTTAGGACTCTGCCAAATAACACAAGTAAAAAGTCTTCCTCTGTTTTTTCTCTGAAAAAATAGAGTGAAAGTGGTGGTAGGGTTTTCATTGACCCTTGTTTCCCCCCTTTGGTTTCTTCTCCCTTGTTCTACTTGGCCTTTGTTGAGTACCCTGTTATAGGGCTTCGTCTTCGTTCCTTTGGTCCTCTCATTTACTCACAGTTCGACTGGTGATTGTGGGGGCTCTCTTTTTAAAGGACTTAATAACTTTTAAATAGAAATATTTGTGGTATGGACACAGAAGAGTTGGTAAGGAAATGCAGGGAGATTAGGATTAGTGAAGATGAGCAAGTGAAGATTCCCATTAGCAATAAGATGAAAGACAAGGGGGTCAGGGTGGTTGCGGGTTGCTTGATTGGGAAGGTTGTTCAAAGCAGGATGGTGAACTATGAGGGGTTGAAAGTGGTAATGCAGCAAATCTGGAAAACCCTAAAAGAGGTCAAAATTGATGGGCTGGGGAATAATGTCTTCTTATTTAAATTTGGATCAGAGGTTGATAAACGCAGGATATTGGCAGGAGGACCGTGGCACTTCGATGGGGCATTGCTCGTGTTGCAGGAACCTATTGGCATTGGTGACATTACCAAACAAGTTTTCGGACGTACTTCCTTCTGGGTTCAAATTCATAATATCCCCATTATGTGTATGGATAGAGACACACTAGAGGAGCTAGGCAGCCAGATTGGACGAGTAGAGAATGTTTGGGTGGATGACACAGGAGGTTGCTATGGAAAATTTGGTAGGGTCAGGATATCCATTGATATTACAAAACCCTTGAAGAAAGCATTAATACTGGAACAGGAGGGGGAAGAAGAAGTGATAATGCCTCTCACCTACGAACGGCTACCGGATTTCTGCTTTTGGTGCGGGTGTATCGGGCATCACTATAAGGAGTGTGACAAGTACTCTTTCCAACCACAACCAGACTTCCCATATGGGCCGTGGCTAAAAGCGGTCGTGGGGGTCAAGTCACAGGCTGGAAAGAATCGGTATAAGGATCAGAAAGGAGCAGGTCTTGGCTCAACTGGTAGGGATGAAGGAGGAACTAGCCAAGACTTGGACAAGGCTAATGGTTTGTTCAGTCCAAACCAAATGGGATCAGACTCGTCTCATTTGAATCCAACCAGTAGTAAGGTAGATGGTAGTAAGATTGAGACGGAAAGGGTTAGTGCCCAGTTCCCGAAGGTTGGGCAAAAGAAGGTTGGCATTGCTGATTTAGGGCTGATAGCAGGCGTAGGCAGTAACACAAATGAGGAAGTTGTAGAGGTAGAACAACTTAAAGCAGGATGTGATGTTGCCAAAAATAACTTTTTAGCGGGAAAAGTTGAAAAAAGAATAGGGGAAGATTTGGCTATGAAGAAGAAAGTGGGATTGGGCCAAGCTACTAAGGCCCATACTAGTGACTCGGTGATAGAAGAAAAAAGAGGGGGAAAGAAAAAATGGAAGGCACATGCTAGACAGAGTAGTGGGCCTATGGATCTAGAAAGTGGGCCGGAATTGGGGAAAAGATATAGAGAAGATGAAAACATTTTGGAGGCAAGAGAGAAGAGGAGGAAAGTTTGCGAGGAGAAGTTGAACTGCAGTGAGGAGGGAGATGCGGAAATTCTATCGGTGGAGGCTGGCCCCCAGCCCCACCGACTCCAATGAATATCTTAAGCTGGAACGTTCGGGGATTGGGGAACGCCCGAACGTTCCGAGCGGTGAAGAGGGTTCTCCAGGTGCACAAGCCGAAGATTGTCTTCTTTAGTGAGACGAAACTGATGAGTGCACAAATGAAAGGTATTAGTCAAAAGCTTAAGTTGGATTGCTGTTTTAGTGTAGATAGAAGGGGTTTTAGTGGGGGTTTAGCCTTACTTTGGGACTCGAGTGTTAATGTGGAGGTGAAATCCTTTAGTGCGCATCATATTGATGCGATTGTTCATGGGGATAATCGGTTGAAATGGCGTTGCACAGGGGTTTATGGGCATCCAGAAAATGAGCAAAAAAGGCACACATGGTGTTTGTTGAAACGTCTTAACGAGATTACTTCCTTACCATGGTTGTGTTTTGGGGACTTCAATGAGATTCTTAATGTTAATGAGAAGAAATGGGGAGCTAGTAGGAGTTGGCATGCAATTGCTGACTTCAAAAACGCCATTAAAGCTTGTTCCTTTAGGGATGTTGGTTTTAAAGGTTATCCTTTTACTTGGTCCAATAGAAGATTTGGAACAAGTTTAGTGGAGGAAAGATTAGACCGATTCTTGTGTAATGAGAGTTGGGGGCAGATGTTCATTAACCGGAGTGCTTTAAATGTCGATTCCTGGGGATCAGATCACTGCCCTGTGGTCATGGAGGTGAAGGAGAGAAATGCTAATGTGAGAAACAAAAAGGCTGTGGCGAAGAGGGTGTTTTTTGAAGAGAGATGGAGCTCCTATGAAGAATGTCAAAACATCATAAGAATGGAATGGCAAGCTGCTAGGGGAATAAATGGTGGGGATAAGGTTCTGAATTTCAAAGACTCTGCTAGTAGACTAATGGAGCGCCTTGTTAACTGTAGTAGACATGAATTCAAAGACAGGAAAAAAGAGATCGAGAAGCTGGTACAAGATCTCAGATCATATAAAGAAGGTTACAAGCATTTCACTGATGGCAGTGAGCTCAGGAAAATTGAAGGCTTGCTGGATAAATGGCTAATCGAAGAAGAAGTTTACTGGAAACAGAGGTCGAGGGCTGATTGGCTAAAAGGAGGTGATAAAAATACGAAATTCT
The DNA here is from genome assembly GCA_019454045.1 of Zanthoxylum bungeanum. Taxonomy (NCBI): domain Eukaryota; kingdom Viridiplantae; phylum Streptophyta; class Magnoliopsida; order Sapindales; family Rutaceae; genus Zanthoxylum; species Zanthoxylum bungeanum. The sequence goes on along the minus strand of SKCR01011639.1, from coordinate 341,593 downwards.
TCCACCAAAGAGCTTCGGCTAGACATAGAAAAAACCAAATTCGAGGGATAGAAGATGAGCAAGGCTGCTGGGTGGAGAGTGAGGAAGAGCTGGAGCGAGTTTTTTGTAAATACTTTCAAGATCTCTTCACCAGTTCGGAGCCCTCTGAGATAGATATGAAAGTGATTACTGATGGTATCTCCCCTCGAGTTTCAGCAGAAATGAATCAGCACCTTGGTAAGTCATTTACTGAAGGAGAAGTTAAAAAAGCCTTATCTCAGATGTGTCCTACTAAAGCCCCAGGCCCAGATGGATTGCAAGCAGGGTTTTTTCAGAAACATTGGGACGTGGTGAGTAAGGAAGTAATCGATACTTGTTTACTTGTTCTAAATGGGGGAGGGAAGATTGGACCTTTGAACCATACCTACATCACCTTAATCCCGAAGTCGACGAAACTGGAGAAAGTGTCGGATTACAGACCTATTAGCCTGTGTAATGTCATATACAGACTAGTTACTAAATGTATTGCAAACAGGCTTAAGGTTGTGCTTAACCAAATCATATCTCCCACCCAAAGCGCCTTCATTCCAGGAAGACTTATTACTGATAACATAATCATTGGCTATGAGTGTCTGCATAAGATTCGGAAAACAAAGAGCAGAAGTGGTCTGGTTGCTCTGAAATTGGATGTCAGCAAGGCCTATGACAGAGTGGAATGGAGGTTTCTGCAGGAGATTATGGTGAAGTTAGGATTCAGGAGCGAGTGGATTCGGCTTATCATGGATTGTGTCACCACATCTTCCTTCTCGGTGACTCTTAATGGTTCGGTAAGGGGACACATTTTGCCTCAAAGAGGGCTGAGGCAAGGCTGCCCTCTCTCTCCATATCTATTCATTCTCTGTGCCGAAGCATTCTCCCAGACCATTACGAATGCTGAGAACCAGGGCCTGATTCGCGGCTTAAAATTTAGCAGGGACCTCTATGTCTCTCATTTACTGTTTGCGGATGACAGTCTTATTTTTTCCAGAGCCAATGCTGCAGATTGCCGAGAGTTGAAGACCATCTTCAACAACTACTCTAAAGCTTCAGGTCAGTTTTTTAACTTGGAGAAAAGTTCTATGTTTTTCAGTGGCAAGACAAGCACAGTCCAGGTGGATGAGATAAAAAGAATCTTCGGGCTGAGGGTTGTTTCAAGGTATGAGAAGTACTTGGGTCTTCCTGCTATGGTTGGAAGAAAGAAATCCGACTTCTTCAATGAAGTTAGACTGAAGGTCGCTGGAAAAATCAGAAATTGGCAATCTAAGTTTTTCTCTAGTGGCGGTAAAGAGGTGTTAATTAAAGCTGTGGCTCAAGCAGTGCCGTCCTTTGCGATGAGTGTGTTTAAATTACCGCAGTGTGTTTGTGATGACATTCAGAAGGAAATCTCAAGATTCTGGTGGGGGTCGGATAAAGAGAGGAAGAAGATCCATTGGATTAAATGGGAGAAGTTGTGTGCGGCTAAGATTAGAGGGGGCTTGGGTTTTCGAGATATGTCTTCCTTCAATCAAGCTTTAGTGGCGAAGCAAGGGTGGAGGGTGATTCAAGATCCCAATTCCTTAATGGCTCGAGTTCTTAAAGCTAAATATTTTCCGAATACGGACCTCCGAAGGGCTAAAATTGGTTCAAATCCTTCTTTTGTGTGGCGTAGCATTCGGTGGGGCAGAAAGCTTTTGGATAAAGGGTTGAGGTGGAGAATAGGTAATGGGTTGAAAGTTAGAATCTTCGAGGATAATTGGATTCCAAGACCAGTTTCTTTCAAACCGGTTCTGCCCTCGATATTGGAAGATGATGGTTGTGTGGCAGATTTATTGGCAGGGAATCAGTGGAATGTAGATTTCATCAGGAAGAATTTTCATCCTTTCGACGCAGAAGCTATAGTGAATATTCCTTTGCCAAGTCGACTTCAGGAGGATCATCAGATTTGGCACTTCGACAAAAATGGCCATTATTCAGTAAGAAGTGGATACCAGTTGGCTTGGACAGACAAACTTGTTGATGTACCTAGTAGTTCGGAACATAAAGATGTGTTTTGGAAGTTTATTTGGGGTAGTCTCCTTCCTGAAAAAGTTAAGTTGTTCTTATGGAGAGTGGCGGTTGACTTGCTTCCAACGGCCGAGAACTTGTGGGTCAAAAGGGTGGTGAAAGACTCGCGATGCCTTAGGTGTGGAGCCTCTACCGAGACTCTTGTTCATGCTATCTTTCGGTGTAAGCTTGCGCGGAAAGTTTGGAATATGTCTCATGTCTTCAATGGAGGTATAGATGTTAAAAATATGGGGATCTTGGAGTTGATGGCGGAGTTAGCAAAATCGTTGGAGGCGGATGGATTGGAATTGTTTAGGGCAATTTGCTGGTTTGTGTGGCAAAGCCCAAGCAATGGTGGATTCCATTCAGCTCATATCCCCTGCCAAAGTAGCTCCTACACCCAAGCAAGATAGGGATGAGAGTCGCAGGTGGAAAGCTCCTCCAGAGGGTTGGGTTAAAATGAATACTGATGCGGCAGTTGAGGAATGCAAGGGTAAAGCAGGTCTGGGGGTTGTTTTTAGGGACTCAGAGGGCAAAATATTATGTGCAGCTGTTAAAAGCGTAGGCTTTAACGGGGATGTTCGAATGGCTGAAGCTGAAGCTGTAAAGTTTGGTCTCCAAGTTGCGGTGGAATTGGAAGTCCGTCATCTAGTTGTGGAAACGGACTGTATCCAGGTTTTAGAGATGATTTCTAACAGGAAGGGCACGATTTCAGAGATTCGGTGGATTATTGAAGATATCGTTGAGAAGTTAGGCTATTTTGATAGTTCTGTTGTGAGACATGCCTCTCGGCTTTGTAATCTTATTGCCCACGCTCTTGCCAAATTGGCAATTAGCGAAGCTTATCCTGTTATTTGGAAAGATAGCTTTCCTTCAAACATTAGGTGTATTCTCACCTCTTTGAGTTTGCAATGAATTTATGTTTTCTTTTCAAAAAAAAAAAAAAAAAGTTGCGGCGACATGAATAAGCTTCAATTTTGTCTCGAATTAAGAGGATAATTATTTTTATTCCTTTGCCTGATAGATTGATTAATTAATTAGTTAGATCTCATCTCTGTCTTTATTAATTAAAGAGGTGATGGGACATTAATGTATCAATTTGGAAATCTCTTTTTTTTTTTTGGTTTTAGTTTCTCATTTCCATCCAAAAAAAAATGATGATATTATCGATTCATAAATATTTAAAAAAAAATGAAACAATAATAGATTTTTTTTTGGAAATATTGGAAATTCTACCACTAAAATATTCGATTCAGATTTAAATGTAACAGGTAAAATCCCCGACTATCACAGATTTTTATAAGAAATACATTTAATGAATTTGAACATAGGACTTAGGCAACTAAATTATAAGTCTTATATCATCAAGCCACACCCCTTAAAGGCGAAACAATAATAACATGTATGTGTTTGCTATTATTATTTATTACTCAATTTGCATGCATTTAATGGAAAATTTTGTTGAGAGAAGACAAGGGACCAAAATTACGTAAAATTTTTGACCTTATACGCTTATGAGAGAAATAAGTATAACTTACATAATTATAAGACTAACTACAATAATTAAAGACAAGTCGTAATTATTGTTTATATGGTTAATAGCTACTATAATTAAAGACAAGTCGTAATTATTGTTTATATGGTTAATAGCATACACCCTTAAGTTTAAGCAATGACCACAATCTTAATCTTAGCAGTAATGAATAAGCTGAAAATAAACAATACAATCAACACCAAGATTTGTTAACGGAGTGAAAAACTATTGACAAAAAAAACCACCCCGAATATAGGTTACCAACCGAATTTACTAAATAGAGAAAACTTACAAAGATGGTTATATGACCTATGACAATAACTTTTCCAACTCAAATACATCTACTGCAATAACCCGAAGAACTTCTCTAGCCCGCACCAAACAGCCTTCTTCCTAACGTCTGAAGCTTTGACTGAATCTAATCTGCGAACTCGTAATACCGAAACTCTGACTGCGAATCTCCACCTTAGAACTCTGAAAGTTTAGGATATTGGCTAGGGTTGTGTTTGTGCTTGTGTTGATGGTCATTAATGGAGAAACTCACCAAAATAAAGAAGACATGAGATTCAATAAGTCTTCAAGTTGGATTCTCAATAACAAGGAAACAATGAATGTGAAGGCTATGGGTTTTGTGTTTCCAATCCTTGGTAAAGTGGGTAAGACTTTCTTTATATAAGTTGATTTTCAATGCCCTAAAAGCCTTCAAAATTCTTCCAAAATAAGCGAAATACTCATGGGCGTTCGAACCAAAATTAAACACATGACTAATGCATATTTTGTCGCAAACTCATTCGAATGTACCTTGAATGCAAACTCTCTGGCTGATTTCGTTCACATGGGGTGAATGGTGCAACATACACGAGTAGCCTCTGCCAATATTTGTTCGAACAAACTAACGAACATGAGACAAAAGAACTTCGTTCGAACTCTAAAATAAACCTAACTCAAACGTGAGCTCTGATATCTTCATCCAATTTCATCCAAATATATGCCCAATTACTCTGAGTCATTTAAGACTCATTACAACTCAATTGAATTAGGTTTGTTACGAAATTTTCCAATACGCCGATCTAACAACTCCCCATTTGGCATTCCATGATAAAACCACGTAATACAAAAACTATGGTGATAAAAATATAAATTTGCCAACTGTCAAACATCAAGGCATAGACTTATTATAATGTGACTTGATCTAAAAATTAACATACAATAGTCATGAAGTCGATGAAGATGTCGATCTACTTTCCTAAAATAACCACAAATAAGATACCCAAGAAAAAAAAATGGAAGAGTAGAATATTTATATATATATATATATATATATATATATATATATATATATAAGCAACATCATTTAAAGACACACATCAAAGCATATAAAGAAGCAACTTCATATAAAAACACACAACAATGCCTTACCCCCATTTTTCTCGCAAAATGACAATGGGTAAGAACAAGAAATACAAACCTAATGCAACCTAATGCACATATAAAGCCATGTAGTAATAATAATAGTAACATATGCAATATTATCCCCATTACTAACAATACACTTGAGTTAGTAAAAAGAAATACATATGAAAAAGTGTAGACAAAATAAAAAATATGCAATGTTAGAAGAAATAATAGATACAATGACAGAAACCAAAAAAACATGCACACAACATGAAAGTAAAGGCATGAAGAGAAACAATATGACTCAAAATGGCATTCCAAGCAATTATAATGATGCCTAGTTAATTTCAGCTGATTATGACATGAGATAATATGAAACATGTCCATTCATGCTCAAGAACACATGCATACATGGGATTTAAAAACCAAAGCATATCAAGAACTTGCGTGAAAAATAAGTGTATAAAAAGTCAAAGTTTAAGATCTTATTTTATGAGCAGAATTAAACTAAAAAATTCATATCTCATGAAATACAAAGTCTACAATATAGTTGTTCAAATCTACTACCACTAAGATCTCAAAAAAGCAACATTGTTTGTACACTATTATTATTTCCCCCTAAATATGAGCTCATAATAACTATTTCGAGTGAAGGATTTTTGCCCTTATTTTTTTGAATTTGGCACATTGGCTCTTTTGAGTACTTTAATTGAAATACTTGAGTCTCATTTTAAAATTTTTCTTTACTTAAAGGGGATAACATAATGTCATCTAGTTAAAGGCCATACTATTTAGTGATATAAGTATTACAAAGATTATTCTATCAATCCAATAACTCATACATGCAACCAAGCCTCAAAATCAATAAAATATGTATGTGAGATGCGAACACACGATATATTAAGAGTTTTTATCACACACACTTATGCACACAAAGCATTAAGGAAAAGTAGCATATCACACATGCGTATTCAAATATCATACTTATCGAGATCACATGATTTATACTAAGACACTATTTTAAGCTATTAAATCTTTTTGATACTTTTATATATATATATATATATATTGTATTTTTCCTTTTTTATTGAACAAAAATATAAGAGACACAATAAAAGACTTGTTATTTTCTAAAGGTTCGTGAAGTTGTATCTTGAGTACAAATCATACTACCATCCATTAGGAATCGACTATGAAATTTATGTTCGGGTTCTATCCTATATATTAAATGACCTATAATATAAACAAAACACACACTCAAATATAGTGAAATATAACAGCAAAATAAAATGCAATCATGCAAAAATAAAATACTAGCACACACAAATACATTGTTGGAAGATGAAATCACCATCTAACAGGAGACACACAGAGGTGCTGTCTCATCAATCTTTTCAAGATTGAGACATTCAGAACTGATTAAGAAGGTATCGTCCTTTCTCACCTATACTCTCATGGGAATCTCTTTAATGTGAGAACTTATTAATAGCATTATCAGTTTCTCACTAATAAAGTGAGTCTGTTTGGCAAGTGCAGCAACTTGACAAGTTAAATTTGAAGAATCACATCTGGGTATAGCACTTTTAGACCTAATTTTCTGTTTGTTTAGTGACACACTCAGAAAGCCGTTCTTTACTTCTAACTATAAAAGTGTCGAAGTAATAAAATAATCTGGTAAGTTCGGGTCGATCCACATGGAATAGACTTAGTAAAATAAAATAATAATTCAAGTGAAAATAAAAAGACTGAATTATTGAAGTGATTGATAATTTTTAATTGAGATGCAACAATAAATTAAAATATTGGGGCTAGGGGATCGACTCTTGATATTTCAAAGATAGAGAATCTTACTTTTTATAGTAATAAGTTATCATTATTACCCAGTTAATTTACTTCATGAATTAATTATGTTAAAATATATAAAACCAACTATATAGGTGGTGATAATATTTGTCTATAACAAGTCCAATTAGGTACTCAAATAAGCCAAATATATAAAACCAGCCATAAAGACGGTAACAAAGTTTGTCAATAATTAGTCCAGATTTAAATACTCTCTCAAATAATATGGGGTAAAGTATTAACTATGTCACCAAGATGAGATTGCCTACATCGAATCAAGACAACCTCAAATATAATAGTATATTAAATATTAGTCTTTGAATTACAATTCATATATTATAATATAAGTAATATTAATTTGTATTATCATATTAAGAGTTTCACCATTTACCGTAGAAGAATGGAATTATCTATTCATACTTTTAATAAAAACACACATAATTTTATTACTAAAAGACAATTAAATTATAACAAAACTTGAAAAATAAAACACACAAGAGTTAGAACTCCACAAATTTTCAGAGAGAAAACTATTGAACATGCTGAGGAAAATGAGAGGTGAGCACCTCTATTTATAGAAAGAGGTGCTCACCTCTTGCTTTGTAATATTGGAAAGAAGATGTCAATCCACCGAAAAATGGATTGAAATTTTTTTACTTTTTTTATTTTTTTATTTTTGGCTTTTGGTTTTTTTGGTTTTTTTATTTTTTAATTCTTTTATACTTTTATTTTTTTATGTTTTGTTTTATACTTTGTTATTTTTAGTTTTGGTTTCTTTTATATATTTATATAAAATACATATGTAGTTAAATACATCATAAGTTCATTTTGTCGCCAATATAAACACGGTGAATATTTTTCATGTCTGATTTGAATCTAACTGTCCCAATCTTTTGAGTTTATGGGACTTGGAGTTCAGATTTCATATCCATTTTCCTGTTTAGCATCTGAAATAATATTTTACCTATACAATAAATAAAAATATATAAAATATTAATTTAATTATTATTTTACAAATGTGCTAAATTAAGTAGATTAATAAAACTACAAGTGTAAAATGATTAGTTTTCCTTTTAATAAATATACATGTTTTAATATTCATTACATCCTCACCAGCTTATTACTAGTCCATAGTAATTTAGCGAAAACTAAAAATATAAATTCTTATCTAAGTTAATAATTATTTAATTTCTTTCTAAATTATCAAGTTAGCAAATTCTCCTGTATTTTTTACTCTTCTTCCATACACACATAAGGAATTTTGGTTATTCGATTTGACTCGAATTGACCAAAATTCCACGCCTTAAGAAATTAATTAAAAGCCCATTAGACTTTAATTAAACTAATATGCTTTGAGACCCGAAACGATTAAATTTGGAATTTAAATCGTAAGGTTCGTAAATAAAGTGTAAGATTTAATTTGGAATTAAATAATTGGATTATTATTAAATACATATTAAATTGGATTTAATTATGTAGTTTAATTTAATTCGAGAATTCGTACTTTAATTACTTATTCGCAAAAACGAGTTGACTCGAACAAAATCAAATCGTTGTTTGAACATTGGATGATCACTAATTATCAGATTAATTAATTGGATTAGATTGATTGATAACATGCTTGAGTGAATACATGGTTGCGATGCATGAATAATGTATATCGGATGGATATTAGTCGGGTGGGACAATTTTGGAATTGTAATAAATTTGATTTATTATTGGACCTGCGAGTCCAGCCTTATCACATCTATACTCTTTGTATTCCTTCTCACCTATTCCCCTCAATGTAAATGAGGTTTCTTTAGAGTGTAGTGTAACGGGTAGAAGTAAATACACGTGCTAGCATTGGAAAGAGAGAATGAGAAATTTGATCTATGATCAATGTAAAGTATCCATCCGCATATCATTATTATTTTATTACATATGCGCTTTATTATGTGTTTAGAATGCATGTTTAAGGGTGTATGATGATGAGACCTTAACAAAGATAATAAATTGGTTGCCAATTTACACGCGAAAAACCCTCAAATAATATTAAGCGTCTTTCCTTCCATTGAGTGATTCTCACTCAAGATCCGAGACGACATTGGTTGTTGGCCAAAGTCAAGGCCTTTGTCCGTCGAAGATGTGTTTGAATCACGAAGGCTTTGTTACATGTCAGTGTCATGTCCAAGTTATGGTTTATTGGCCAAAGTCAAGACCACTTCTTGTCCATCGACATTGATTACGAAGCTTTCCATGGTCAATGGGTCGCACTTAACTGGGATCATTAAGCTTGTTGTGCCAAAGCCAAGGCTTAGTTGATTCAGAGGAAAAAGGTTAGGTAATACATTGGATGTATTGGCATATATAAGATATATGTTTCGGACTTGGACGTCCTCCTACCGGATCTAGGAATTGGATTGGATCCAATTGATCTTAGAAATCTACCTAGTTAATTATCATACAATTTGTTGGCCAAAGTCAAGATTGTGTGATATTTAACGAGATCCTAGCCCACTAGGAAACACAGTTTCCCGAGTACTCGACAGAGGGTTAGAGGCTCGCCGAAAAATAGTGGGAGGTAAGAATTGAATTTGCAATACTCGTTCAATTACTCGCCATATGCGCTCATTCAAATTATTTCGTCGTTAGATTAAATGTTAGTTGGACTAATATTTAAATTGTTGTTTTAATTAACAGTTGAACTGTATTATATTTGATTATATATAATTGGATTATATTAATCAATATATTTGAATTAATTAATTTCAGTTTACAGTTGATTTTATAATGGATTATAGTAATCAATGTAATTGAGGTTAATTAATTTAAATCTATATTTGATTATATAGTTGGACTATTATAATCATTATAATCAATAGTACCACAAATCGTTGATTAAATAGTTGGACTATTAGAATCAAGATAGAAATGAAAGATTAGTGTTTAAAACATAATCCTGGGTGAAAATGTATTTAAACGACTTAATTTTCAAATTGGGAATAATTTCAAGATGGTCTTGGAAATTAATAAGTTATTTTATTTGATAAAATAATGAATTATGCCTAAAGCCCGGAGTTAAGCAAATAAGTGGAATATGATATTTGGAATATTCGTATATAATGATAACTTTAGCGCTTAATCCATTAAGCTTGTCAAAGTAGACTCCTTAATTTCTGAATCAGAATTAAGGATTAGATCCTTAAAGTATGATAATGAAATTGAAGGATTTTCATGGATCTATTTTAGATCTTTGAAATACTAAATTACAATGAATAATTCTTGGAGAATTAATGACTATTCTCAAGAAGACAAAGTCAAAGTTTGCAATTAGGCAAGTAGCGTAAGGCGCATCTTACTTCAATATTCTAGAAACCCGAGGCTTGGCCAAAGGCTACTGGAATGTTGAAATTGGCAAAGGCAAAATCATAATAATCTTTTGGGAAGATAAAAGGATATGTCCTAAGAATGAATTGAAGACGAGCAAGGCTCTTACTTCAAATATGTTTGTCATAATTATGTTCACAACTAGTATTGAAATTGGATTTTAAATACTTAGTGTGATACATAAATATGTATTGTTGTGCAGAATCTGCTTTAAGCAGGATACTGACTTCAGATGAGATTACTCTGCAAATTGAAAATGGGACGATAGTCGCTGTTTTAACCGGAGATACCTAACTTTAGGAATTACCCTCGGGTATGTACTAAAATTAGGGAACTGTAATATGTATATAGTTTGACTAGAAATATTATCTTTATATCAGTGTATAACCGCTGCGGGGTTGTACCTTTATATTCTAGAACACTAAAGTATTTTATTATATAAAGACGATATTGAGATAAACACATTAGATGTGAATAACAGAATTTATATTTTGAATATAAATAATATCTCAATATATAACATGACAAATAAATAGCTCAAACTGATTTGATCAGTTAAGAAACTAATTGTGGCATTGTTGTCGGGGACACAATCAAACAAGACTCGTATATCCACACTTTCGAAGAGTGGGTACTTGGACTGTTTTGATTCTATTCAAATAAAGTCTACGAATCTAGTTTATTAAGCAAAGTGCTTAAAACACCTTTACTCGGTAAAAGTGAAAATGCCACCGATCTGTTAACCCTAGTTCATAGTGAAGCAAGTGGGTCCATGTCTAGCTAGGCTAGAGGTGGATATGAATATTACGTGACCTATACGGATGTGGCATCGCGTTATGGTTATGTGTTTCTTTTAGAACACGAATCGGAAACTTTTATAGTTTCGACACGAAATAGACAAACAGATAGGCTAAAGTATTAAACCGTCACGGTAAAACCGTATTGAAAATACTTAAGCAATAAGTTTCTCGTATACTTGAAAGAGTATAGTATTCTTTCAATGGGGACTCCTCCAGGAACACGTCAGTTTGACGGTGTGTCCGAAAAGGATTAACCGAATTTTGTTAGACATAATAAGGTTAATCACGAGACGCTCTGAGCTACCATTTCCTTCAATGGATAAGCTTTAAACAGTGCAAGAACTTATTTTGAATAAGGTTCCATAATAATCTGTTTGACAGATATCATATTAGACATGAAACGGGAAAGAAACCGAGTTTCTCATTCCTGACCATTTGGGTAGCTTGGCATATGTTTGGATGATACCAAACTAAAACCCAAAATAGGATAAGTGCCAATTGTAGGATATCCTAGGGATACCATAAGTATTGTACTTATGCACTTCACATGAGAACAATTAGATTGTTGCTCACCATGCGGTTTTTCTAAGAGGAATACCGATATGCAGTGGTAAGTGGGAGGATAGTATAACTCGATGAAAATCAGAGTAATACTGTTCAAGGCACTGAATCTTAATGGAACATATATAGTTCATCAAGGATGAAACTATACCATTAATCTTCGAATACACGAGAACTAAGGATTCTTGTGTAAATAATAGGGTTAGTGGGAGCGCACTGACAGTGGCTGTCCTATAAAATAATGATAATACGTCATTTCTTGGAAATGATATTCCCATAAAATAAATGTCGACGAAAGCTTAGCTTTCAAAATGCTCTCCGTGGAACCATACATTGAAAAATGTACAAGACCTGGTGTATCATACGCTTTGAGCATATGGATTCACAAACAGGCTAATCCGAGTGATAGTCACTGGATTGATGTTAGAAACATCCGTTAGTATCTTAGAGAACTAAGGATGTTGTCTTAGTCTATGGAGAAGGAGAACTTGAAGTGACTGGGATCACTGTAGCAAGTTTCCTATAACCGATAAAGATGACTAAAAGTCACAAACGGTACTATACAGTTTGAATAATGGTGCAGTAAGCTGGAAATCTTCCAAGCAAGATACTGTTACCGAATAAACAATAAATGCGGGTTAATTGCAACAGCTGAGGCAGCAATAGAAGTCATTTGGGTCGATACATATCTAATTAGATTAGATATAGTTCTGTTAGCGGCTGAGCTAGGCATCAGCACAGGCTAAAAATTAATGGTCTCATCAACGATCTAGATACATACTTACACATGTTCATCTGATTCGTTCGGATCATACATCGTGGCGATATGATGATCGAATAAATCGCATCAAGATGATATTCATGCAAATCCACTGACGAAAGATTTTCTCAACAGTTTGAGCCAACCGTACATAGTTCGGGTGTTAGACACTCGAGTGACTGGCTATAGGCCAAGTGGGAGATTGTTGGAAAATTATGACCCATAGCGTCACTATTTGTACAGATCACGGTGTTGTTGTACAAATTAACTATGTAATATAGGAGATTGCACTCGAATCATTTGTGATTATATCATCTAGATATATAAATGATAAGAGGTCCCTATAATTTGTTCCTGGACGGAGAATGATATGAGACAGTATCAGTCCATGAAGGATAAATCATTGAACATCCCTAGTCAGAGCATTATCGAGATTGGACATCGATGAATGCGTAAAAGACTAGTATTACACTTGTGCGCGTTGTGAGGGCACAACGACATAGTTATGATAAATTTGGGTATTGGATACTCATGCAAGTGTAATAGGAGGTTGTGTTTCACCGATGGTACGGGAAACAGCTTCGCTCTGGATTAGACCCCATCGGAATTCCATTGGTAGTATGACTACGTGTCTATGGAAGTCCAAAATCAGGGTAGGTGTATTTGGTCTTAACCTGAGACTTGCACCGCTAATACTTGCAACAATCAATATACTTTGGTTGCGGTCGTCCAGGGCTTTAACCGATTCTGCGTATGCCAATACTGGGTATATTGAGAATCGTAGTGTGTTGGGTGTGATGTCAAGACGGAAGTGTCACTCCAGTCATATGGAGTTGATGATCACGCAGGGATACAGAACTCGTTCTCTATATAAGGTTGCAACCGTCGGGATAATATGACTTGGTCATGATTATCCGATTTTAAAGAGACTAGTTGCTTGTTATCCGATATATGCTTCGTACGGGGCAGACACTGTACCAGCCCCAGGCCTTGCATGTGATCATCCGATACTGGACAGAAATACGCAATACTACGGTATACTACGCTTGATATAGATCCTTATTCCTGTAAGGATATTTCCGGAGAATTGGGTAGGCATGATGCTTTGCTATAAGCCAACCTTGTCTTATAAATCGGTAAAACGTAGTACTTGGTACTTACGTGTTCGGATAGTCCGACGACCGATTTGACTGCCAACATATCCGGGGATCTCATGGGTCGCTTCCCAAAGATTCACCAATGACGTATGACTCGCACTTTTATTAATATGGGATTAATTAGATGAGAGAGAAAATTAATCTGGGATTAATTGTGGAGATATTTTATCTATGATAAAATGTCGATTAAAGAGAGAGAAACATTAATTTGGAATTAATCGAGGAATTAATATATTTGATATATTAATCGAAATTGGATTTCGACGCGGAATTAAAATTAGATTTTAATTCGGGTGAACGAATTAATTTAGAATTAATTCGTTAGCGACATGAATAGTGATTTCGCTTGGCGTAATCATTTAATTACGACGCAACGGAAAATTCATTTATTTGAAATTAGCGAACCCGAGCCCGATATAATTTGTGAGCGCATTCGTATTTGGAATTCGAGTGCGGCACGTCAAATCAAGCGTCAAGTCGCTAATCGCATCTAGCGTCACATCAAGCGTCAAATCATGTCACTTTGAGTGATGTGACAATTGATTGGATTGATTGATTGATGTGACAATTGATTAGATTAATAAAGTGATTTGAGTGATGTGACTTGATAAAGGTGATGTGTGTGGTTGGGAAGTAAACCCAAATGTGTTTGAAATGAATTTCAAATGAAATTCAAGTGCATTTGATGCATAAAACAAACACAAAACCGTATACACAAAGTAGACCTACTTTCCATCATCTCTCTCCTCTTCTTCTTCCTCTCATCTTCACACCATTTCTTGTTTATACTAGGCAGTGGACTGCCGAATTTTAACAAATAAAATGGAGGGAAGCAAGTGTGTTTTGTGGCAAAACAAGAGTGCTAGCACACTCCGGGATCATGCCAAGGTGATAGGGAAGTATACCAATGAGCCGGGAAGCCAAATGATGAAGCTTGGAGCTTCAAATCTTGAAGACAAGGGGCGCCAAACACTGTTCACAGCAGCCCACTGCCTTGCAAAAGTGTGCAGAATTTGATTTTTTGTTGCCCAAATCATCGCTCAACCGCTCGATGTAAGTATTCTGCACTTCCGTCGTTGTATTCACTTATGATTAATGCTTGAGTTTTGATCTTGGGACCTTGAAAAACTCCAACAAGGAGGATGTCCAAGTCCGAAATATATATCTTATATATGCCAATACATCCAATGTATTACCTAACATTTTTCCTCTGAATCAACTAAGCCTTGGCTTTGGCACAACAAACCTAGTGATCCCAGTCAAGCGCCCATTGACCATGGAAAGCTTCGTAATCAATATCGATGGACAAGAAGTGGTCTTGACTTTAGCCAACAAACCACAAATTGGACAAGACACTGATATGGAACAAAGCCTTCGTGATTCAAACACATCTTCGACAGACAAAGGCCTTGACTTTGGCCAACAAACCAATGTAGTCTTAGATCTTGAGTAAGAATCACTCAATGGAAGGAAAGACGCTTAATTTTATTTGAGGGTTTTTCGCGTGCAAATTGGCAACCAATTTATTATCTTTGTTAAGGTCTCATCATCATACACCCTTAAACATGCATTCTAAACACATAATAAAGCGCATATGAAATAAAATAATAATGATATGCGGATGGATACTTTACATTGATCCTAGATCAAATCTCTCATTTTCTCTCTCCAAAGCTAGCACATGTATTTACTTCTACCTGTTACACTACACCTCTAAAGAAACTCATTTACATTAAGGGGAATAGGTGAGAAGAGAATACAAGAGTATAGAGGTGATAAGGCTGGACACGCAGGTCCAATTAATAAATCAAATTTATTACAATTTCCAAAATTATCCCACCCGACTAATATCCATCCGATATACATTATTCATGCATCGCAACCATGTATTCATATAAGCATGTTATCAATCAATCTAATCCAATTAATTAATCTGATAATTAGTGATCATCCAATGATCAAACAACGATTTGATTTTTGCTCGAGTCAAACTCATTTTGCGAATAAGTACTCAAAGTACGAATTCTCGAATTAAATTAAACTACATAATTAAATCCAATTTAATACGCATTTAATTCTAATTCACTATTTAATTCCAAATTAAATATTACACTTTATTAACGAACCTTCTACGATTTAAATTCCAAATTCAATCGTTATGGGTCTCAAAGCCCAATTAAAATCCAACGTTTATTTAATTAAAGTCCAATGGGCTTTTAATTAATTTCTTAAGGCGTGGACTTTTGGTCAACTCGGGTCAAATCAAATAACCAAAATCCAATCCGGGAGTTACCCCATAAGCCTTTAAATTAATTTTGGCCCATTAGGCCCAATTAAATAATTAAGGTCCATTAAGTCATAATTGGACTTTGTGGATGCGGTTTTGGGCCTAATTGGATCCAACCAATTTTTCCTAAACCCAACTTTGTACAACAAAGCCCAAAATACCAATTACAACTTATAAGGCCCAATTTCCAAAAACAAGCCCAATTAATTAACTTATAAAATTCCAAATTTCATAATTAATTAACCTAAGTGTCATACATAATTAACCACCTAATTAATATTTCTAAAACATCAATTAGCATACTTAATCATGCATTTCTACATCAAATAGTGTCCAACACAATTTATCAAAATCAAACCCATTTTACATGCTTTAAAGTCTCTTGGTAATTTGGGGATTTTACGTCTGATTCGAATTCAATCCAATTAATTTCATAATCGACATTCAATCATATTCCCGAATGATTTCCAACACATCCAATGTTCAAAAATCAAAAAATTCCAAGACAATATGGGTTATTTGTATTCGGCCAACATAAGCAATTTGGGGAAAATTGTTCCAAACTAATTTTCATCAAATTGATCCAATCAATCCTCAATTAAACATACTTTAAGCATTCTAAGTCATCCAATTTCATCAAACATGCTCAAAATCAAGTTTACCCAAATTTGTCAATTTTGGCCAACACACAATTTGGGGAAAAATGGATCCAACCAAATTCCATGAAATTGAACATACACAACTTCAATTCATCAACATATAAGCATACTTAATCAATCAATTTAACCAAATCATGCTTCAATTGATTTTACCCAATTTGTCATGCCCAAATTTGGGGAAAAATGGATCCAACCAAATTTCTTGAAATTGATCATGCACAACATCAATTCAACCTCATTCAAGAATATTATATCAAACAATTTAACCAATTGATGCTCAAATTGAGTTTACCCAATTTTAATCCTAAATTTTTCATGCTTGAACTAAGCTCATAGATACCATTGTTGGTTTCTAATATAGGTCCCAAGATCAACAAATTCAAGCAAGAAAACGCATGAATACTTCAAGGAATAAGGCGGAATACATACTCACATTGAATGGTTTGATGCTAGGAAGAACAAAACCCATTTTCCTCCTTGTACAAGCTCGGTTTTGGCCTCCTTGGACTGCTGGACTGCACGTTTTTAGGCTGTGAAAATCCTCTAATTTTCGGCCATTGAAGACCTCCATGGAAGCTCAAAGCTTCAAGCTCCAAAAATAAATCCAAGCTCATGAAGACACTTCCCTATCACCATAGTATAAACCCAAGGTGTGCTAGCACTTCTCCTTCTCCATTTTGATTGATCAAACCAAAAAAAAATGATGAAGAAAATGGTCCAAGACCGTGAGAGAAGAAGAGCAATTTTGGCTCCAAAATGTAAAAAAACCGTGAAGCCCTTCCAATGAGAGAGAGATACGAATTTTTTTAATGCATGGGAGAGAGAGAAAAAAGTTAAATATATATCATTTTATTTATTTTCTAAAAGCAAATAAAATAAATATATACCAAACTTTTCAAAAAGCAAAAAGACAAAAAGTAAAACATCAATCAATGTTTTCACTTTTACCAATCACTTTTACCTATCACATCAAGTCACTTTATTAAAGTGACAACATGTCATGTCACATCACTCAAAGTGACAAGTGATTTGACAATTGATGCGACTAGCGATTTGACGCTTGATGTGACTTGCGTGCCGCGCTCGAATTCGAAATGCGAATGTGCTCGCAATCATTCTTAGGCTCGGGTTCGTTAATTCCAAATTAACGAATTTTCCGTCGCATCGTAATTAAATGATTACGCCTAGCGGAATCACTATTCACGTCGCTAACGAATTAATTTCAAATTAATTCGTTCGCCCGAATTAAAATCCAAAGCGTCGAAATCGAATTTCGTATAATATATCGAATATATTATTTTATCGATTAATTCCAAATTAATCGTTCTCTCTCTTTTATCAATATTTTATCCTAGATAAAATATCTCCGCAATTAATCCCAGATTAATTTTCTCTCTCATCGAATTAATCCCAGATTAATTTTCTCTCTCATCGAATTAATCCCAGATTAATTATAGTGCGAGTCATACATGATTGGTGAATCTTTGGGAACCGACCCATGAGATCTCCGGATATATTGGCAGTAAATTTGGTCGTCGGACTATCCGAACACGTAAGTACCTCATACTACGTTTATACCGATTTACGAGACAAGGTTGGCTTCTAGCAAAGCGCCATGCCTACCCAATTCTCCGGAAATATCCTTACAGGAATATATGATCTATATCAAGCGTAGTATACCGAAGTATTGCGTATTTCTGTCCAGTATCGGATGATCACGTGCTAGGCCTGGGGCTGGAATTGTGTCTGCCCGTACGAAGCACATATCAGATGTCTGGTAACTAGTCTCTATAATCGGATAAACATGACCTAGTCATAATATCCCGATAGCTCGAGCATTTAAGAGAACGAGTTCCGTATCCTACGTGACCGTCATCTCCACTATGACTGGAGTGATACTTCCGTCTTGACATCACAGCCAACACACTACGATTCTCAATATACCCAGAATTGGCGTACTCAGAACCGGTTAAAGCCCTGGACGACCTCAACTAAAGTATATTGATTGTCGCAAGTGTTAGCGGTGCAAGTCTCAGGTTAAGACCAAATACACCTACCCTGATTGCAGACTCCCATAGACACATGAGCGAAGCTGTTTCCCGTACCATCGGTGAGACACAACCTCCTATTACACTCGCATAAGTATCCTATACCCAAATATATGAGAACTATGCCGTTGTGCCCTCACAAACGCGCACAAGTGCAATACTAGTCTTTTACGTATTTATCGATGTCCAATCTCGATAATACTCTGACTAGGGATATTTAATGATTATCCTTCGTGGACTGATACTGTCTCATATCATTCTCGGTCCAGGAATAAATCATAGAGACCTCTCATCATTTATACATCTAGGTGATCTAATCACAAATGATAAGAGTGCAATCTCCTTTATTACATAGTTAATTTGTACAACAACACCGTGATATGTACAAATAGTGATGCTATGGGTCATAATTGTCCAACAACCTTGTATTCTAATCAAGTTTCTCAATTATAGATCATCGCAGGAACCACAATATTCTTTGACGAAGCGTGATAGTATCAGTCAAATCTGAAAATCAGTTAGAGAACCATTTTCTCAAATTTATTTCTACTTATCAGCTTTTGTTTTAAGACTTACTGTTTAGCACATAGGGTGCTATCCAAGCTTATTTCAGTTACTTTATGAATATGAATGTTTTGAGAAGTTTTGAGTGTACAATTATAATTCTTATGATTTTTAGAGGCTAGGGAAAAACTCACCTTAGATGTAACTTGGCACAGATACTGGAATTGACGGTTACTGGAATTAACGGACAGGACATGTACACATATAGAGCAAAACTAGAGGGACAACAATACATAATGCCTCTAGATCCTAGATTTCAGGGCTATGCGGATGGCAACACATAACGCCCATAGACCCTAGATTCAGGGACATAACAGTAGCATGCATTGGGAGATAGTGATACGTAATGCCCCAATGGCATAAATTTGCACACCTGGTTCCAATTCAGTGGCTTGGGGGACGACCATATGTAGCGACCAAAGACCACTAGTTTAGGCGTACGGGGGGACGGTGATATGTAATACCCCAATGCGTCAGGTTTTTTACAAATACTCATATATATGATTTTCAGATTATGCGTATGAGGGGACGATGAGACGTAACGCCCTCATACGTCAAGTTTTTCAGAGACTGATATTTCAAAAAGAAAAATTTTTAAAAAAGAAAGTTTTAAGAAAGAGTCTTTAATAGAAACAATTTTAAGAGAAATCCAGAGTTTTACATACAGAATGCAATTTTTAGAGAAGCTTCTAGAAAGAGAATTATTTTCAGATAAATAAAGAGATTTCAAAGAAAGAATGATTTCCTTGAGATGACTTTGGTTTTAGAACAATGGATTTTCAAAAAGCATTTTAATTCATATTTTAAACTGTCCACACACTTAATGGTTCAAACGACCCCACTCCTAGTTTATTTATTTTATAGGTATATTCGGAGGACGAGCTCAAGAGAATGGATTCTGATGGTAGTCACTAGCGGTGTTGAGTTCATCAGGTCAGGTCAAAGATAGAATTCAGTCTCAGTCAAATAAAGTCAAGTATCAGACATTCGTATACTTAAGTTTTAGTGTGTAATAAGTTAAGTGTCCATAACATAGATGTAAGAGTGCTGTATTTTAAGTATATAGCTATGAATGTTAAATTATATCTTATGTTGTTGAGTTGGGCTATGGTCCCAAGTATTAGATCATGTTTAATGAGATTAGTAGAGTTAATTAGAGTCAGAAATTCAGAGGCTCATGGGGATATGAAGGCCTATTCCCTGCCGCTAGCATCCCCGAAAAGGGGATGTTACAAAGATGGTATCAGAGCGTGGTCTAGGGAGCCGGTGATTGTAGTGGGTGGAGTGCTGAGGTCTTGTATATGTAGTATGCCCGAGGTACTAGTATGCGAGGCAGGTTAGTAAAGTATTCCAAAGCTATTAGATTATTGTTTCTCATGAAGCAACTATATTCCATGTTCCATTTGAAAACTTTTCCATATTCATCTTACCAGTAGAAGTTCAAGATAAGCTATGAGAATAGATAGTGAAGTTCTAAAAATATTCATTCCAGAAAGTGGGAAGAGAAAGCTATAAGAGAAAGAAGAAATGATGTACAAATATTTAAAGCAACCAGAGACAAAGAGAAGTAGAGAGACATGGATATCCGTCGAGCCATGAGATTCTTACCCTAGCCTATACTAGCATAAATAAAGATAATCGTAAGAAAGCCCGACAAGAGTTTATCTTAAGATAGAAAAATGAGACATTGGAAGATAGATCACCCAGAAAGGGACTATTGAGGTTTCTAAGGATAGAAAAGAAAGAACCCGACATAAAACGAGTTGGAAAATTTGCAATACTAGTAAGAACCCATAGATCAAAACCAATACTTGTGGAGATCCATGAGAGTTTAAAAGGAAAGATCTATGAGATTGGAGGTACTCAGGAGCTAACAAGATTATCAGTATGAACGAATACGATTAAATGGCATAGTTGTGGTGTATAGCGAGAGCAGATATCTAGAAAATACCATATGAATGAATCACCACTAGCCTCACCAGCACGGCCTAGAGCCAAGAGATAGGATATAGAAACAATAAAGAATGATGCAGGAAGTGACAAGAAAATTCAGTACTTACAGACATATAGATAACATAGCGTGAAGGCAAAAACGTAAATGGAGACCTCGGAATGGTTAATAAAAGTGGTAGAACATTAAGATATAAAGATGTCGATGTAAATCCCAACAGGATGAACGATAACTCTTCTGTCCAGTAGCCCCGACCCTAGTAAGTGTATAGTTACCCCTATAGTTAGAGCCTAATAAAGATCTGAACAAGTAAATGAGAATATCTAACATGATAGACAAATCATGATACATCTAGACAACCAAACTAAGGAGTTCAACAGAACCCAGATTAGGATCTTAAGGTAGTGATATTCTGTAAGAGATGTAGTAGTTTGAATTTAGAGCAAGCAAAGAAAAATTTGAAAGTGATAACCAAATCCATTGTGGAAAATATGGCCTCAAAGAAGGTAAAAGTTCAAAAGGAATAAAGGAAATCAAGAGAGCAATCCTCAGAAATACAGTGCATGACTTATATAGAGCCCCTGTTATACTAGAATGGGAGAACTAGTAAGAGAGTATCACCCAAACAAAAAGTATTAGAGGTGACATCTTAAACTATCTAAGAACATTGAGCTTCCAGAGTAGAAATAAATCAAAAAGATTTAAGGAACAAAGATAAGTAGGAAATCTAAGCAGCAAAGCAAGAACTTCGAAGGGAAAGAATACCAGAGGAAGTATGGTAAGATTTTGAGAGGGCATGAACCTTAAGGAGGTTCTCAGTAAGAGAAAGTATGACCAATAGTCGGAGATGAATCACTAGTAAATTTAGAAGAGGAAATTCATATAATTCCTAGTAAAAATACCTTAGTGTGTGAGCCAACACCAGATATGCAAACACGAGAGTCTTAGGCTTATAGACGAATAGCATGTGCAACTATAGCCCGGGTAGCTAGTGAGATCACCACAATCAGAAAGACTTCAGGACTAAATCCCATATTACCAACCCTCGTTGGACAACAACAAAGATGGACCGAGATATTCGCTCCAAGATACTCATAGAAACAAGTGAATATGTAGTGTAAGGAGACTGAAAATAAAACATGAAACCTTCAGATTTAGTACAAAAGCAGAATAAAATAGAAAAATAGCTCTAAGTAAAAGATTTAGAAGAGAAGTTGTCTAGATAAATACAGTAAAAAGAGAAAGTATTACTCAAACAATGACAGGTATACGAAAAAACCCACGTTAGACATGACTAGGGACATGAACCGCAGACTTTTCCATTTAGAAATTAAAGAAGATAGATATCAATATAGTACATTTTGGAATACATAGCAGCAACCCTCTAAATGCTAACGTGAGACCGAAGCCCTACTAAGTATAAAGTTGGATGAAAGGTCACGAGTATAAACCATAGGTCTCCCATTGCAGTAGATCATTACAAATGATGCTTGGATGGATTAAAACGGAATATTGAAGTGTAATATAAGGATAGTCAGACCAGAAAGACAACTGTTAGAGCAAAATTATAGAAATAATTAAAGAAAGAATTTTCTAGAGTGTAGATAAGACAAAGAGAGTAATTTGTTCGGTTTAGATTAGCACAAAGGTATACTTATGAAAGAAGCATGAACATTAGTTAGGACCAAATTGCCAAGGTCAACGTTAATAGAAATGAATATAGTTTAATTATAGTATGCACATAGTTAAGCTTAATGTGAGTACTTTATTCCCTGAAAATATAACCAATTGGGAAGGATCGTCAGAAGTAATATCTTGGAGTTAGAATATCAGAAAAACTGAAATGATAAACGTAGACCATATAGGGAGCTTGGTCATAAGCTATAGGGTCATAAGCCCTACTGATAGGTAAAGATAGAAGAACTTAGAGGATGAAACCCATAAGCAGTTGAAAGATATCGAAGAGGAAATAGAAAATTAAGCAGTTAAGTTAAGAGAATGAATGCCAAGATCGGGTTAAGCATGTGAAACTGGAGACATATCAAGTACAATTATTTATTTATTTCAGAGCTATGGTAAAACGTGAAGAAACCTAAGAAAACCTACGTATTTTTAAATACGTGAAGGCATTAGCTAAGAAGAAATTGAAGATACACTTAATAAGGTCATTAAATGAGCTATATTATATAAAGAAAGTGAAGAACTCAGAGTATACCTAAAGCCAGGGAAACGATGGTCATGGTCTGTAGTACAAAGTACAATACTAATACATTAAGCATGAAAGGTAACAAAAGCCCTAAAAGATATTTAAGAATTAAAGACTATCATGGCAAAAGGTATAAAAGGTTGCAAACAAGAGGGGAACTAAGACGTGAGGATTAATGATTCAATTGGAATAATTATCGATACAATCATGTTAGCATGAGTGCATCAAATTCGATCAAGACCTTACAAGTTAAGTATGCTTAGGTCGAAGCAATAGTAAGGGAGAACATTTGGGAAATTCTTAAGAAGTATTTAATCTTTAAAGAAAATAAGGAGATAAATCTTATGAAGTGTAGAATGTGAGATAGATAAATTTTATTGACGATAAGTTCTGTGAAGGAATACATTTCTGAAAACACGATATATATATATATATATTTTATACGGACTCATTTCCACACGAGAAGAAGGGTTGCTGAAAAGACTTCCAAGAATTAAGTATTTAACTATAAATATTGTATAGTGTGCACCAGGATAAGAGATTCCCATAATTCATAGTACTGAGTTCTCGAACAAAAAATTAAAAAGGGATATAAGAAAGATAAGAGTAGTAGAGACTAGATGTCTTCAGACCAAGAGGGACCTAAGAAGTTCAACATCAGAAGGGATTCGAAGACGAATCATATTTAAAGGGGGAAATTTGTAACGCCTGATAATCCCAATGACTGTTAAGTTATGGATGACATAATATATAATGCAAATCATGTTCAAGCATGTACGTGCTCACAAAATTACTTTTCAGACATTTGATAAATTTCTCGCAGTTTCGATACAGAATTCATTTCAAAACTAAATCTGGATAGCTCACGGTATTTAGGCCGTAACCTTTTCATACAATCTCTGATTTTTATGAAATTTTTATCATCAGAAATCTAAAATCGAGACCTATAACTTCTACGTTGGATATTTTCCCAAATAAAAATTAGAAGTAGGTCAAAAATGAAGCTAAAAGTTTTGGATGAATAATACCTGATGACCAATCTAGATAATTCTCAAAGGTTCTCAAAATTTCTAATAATTGGTTCATAAAATCACTACACAAAGTAGCCAAATCAGCCCCTAAAATAAATAGGGGACTTTATTCATTCATCCCATAAAGAGAAGAAGCAGAAGAAATGTGAGGAAAAAAGAAGAAGAAAGAAGAGAAGAAATAGGAAAACCATTTTTCTCACCCAAAATCAAGAGGAAACAAAGGCAAACTAACCCACAACAAGCTAGGAAGAAGAATATCAAGCTTAGAAAATTTGAATTGTGAATAAAATCAAGTGAAATGAGGTTAAAAATTCTTAACCCAAAAACTTGGATTGCGGAATTTAGATGTTTTGATGTTATGTTAGAGCTATTGGCATAATAAGGTGTGCATTTAGATGAATAATAAACAATGAAATTGATTATATGATTAAATGCCCAAATTTTTGGAATCCTAAATATTGAGTTAAAATACAAAGTTATAAGATTAAAAGGTTATTTTGATGAGGATATATTGGTATAGCATATATGAAGTTGAAGCTTAATAGAGTGGGTTGCGTAAAGGTTATAGTGTAGAAATGTTGGGAATGTATTTGGACAAGTTAGATATTGTAGAGTTATTCTAGGCCTTGGAAATCGGCTTAGCGTCGCGACGCTCAACACCCCGTATCGCTACGCGTGATAATCAGAGGCTCACTGCCTCGGGCCTAGTCTTATAAGCGTCGCGAAGCTCAGTATTTGACGTCGTAAAGTGATAAGTAGAGGCTATGTCTAGGGTATGATCTGGTAGGCGTCGCGACACAAAATAGAACATGCCCTCTGCGTGGCTCAACTTGCATAGGCATCATGATGCGATACAGAGACAGTTTTATACCATTTTAGATTCAAAATAGGATGTTAGGAACCACCCTAAGCGTTTCATATCGAGGCACATACACGCAATATGACAAGTCGCAAGTATAATACAACATTGTGGATTTATGAAGTTTAGTCTAATTTCAAAGCATGCTTCACACCTTATATCCTAATCAAGTTTCTCAAATATAAATTCTCACAGGAACTGTAATATTCTTCGATGAAGCATAATAGTATTAGCCAGATCCTAAAATCTGTTAGTGGACTGTTTTCTCAAATTGATTTTTACTTATCTACTTTTGATTTAAGACTTACTTTTCAGCACATAAGTTGTTAGCCAAGCTTATTTCAGTTACTTTATTAATGTGAATGTTTTGTGAAGTTTTGTGTTTATAAGTATGATTCTTATAATTTTTGGAGGCATAGGGGAAAAACCCACCTCAGATGTAACTTGGCATAGATACTGGAATTGAAGTCTACTGGAATTGATGGACATGACATGTGCATATGTAGAGCATGACTAGGGAGAACGATACGTAATGCCCCTAGATCCTAGATTTCAAGGTTAGGGAGACGGTGATACATAACGCCCTAAACTCTAGATTCAGGGAAAGGATAGTGCATACATTGGGGGATGGCGATACGTAATGCCCCAATGGCATGGATTTTCACACCTGGTTCCAGTTCAGTGGCTTGAGGGATAACGATACGTAACTCCCCAAGAACACTAGTTTCGGTGTATGAGGGGAAGGTGATATGTGACGCCCCCATGCATCAGGTTTTCTATAGATTCTCAGAGATATGGTTTTCAGATTAGGCGTATAGGGGGAAGGCAAGACGTAACACCCTCATATGTCAAGTTTTTCTGAGACGGATATTTCAGAAAGACGGGTTTTTAGAAGACTAATTTTCAGAAAAAATGAGTTTTAAGAAAAAGTTTTCAAGAGAAATAGTTTGAAGAGAAACTCAGAGTTTTACAGATAGAAAGTAGTTTTCAGAGAAGGTTTCAAGAAAGAGAATTGTTTTCAGATAAATGAAGAGATTTCAAAGAAAGAATGTTTTCCTTGAGATTACTTTGGTTTTAGAACAATAGATTTGTAAAAAGAATTTTAGTCAATGTTTTAAACTGTCTACCCATTAGATCATTCAAATGATCTAACCCCCCACTTTGGTTTTTTTTTTTTTTGCAGGTATGCTAGGAGGACGAGTTCGAAAGGATGGATACTGATGGCAGTCACTGGGGGTGTTGAGTCCAACAGGTCAGGTCAAAGATAGAATTCAGTTTGAATCAAATAAATTCAAGTATCAGACATTGGCATACTTAAGTTTGGGTGTGTAATAAGTTAAGTGTCTATAACATGGATGTAAGAGTATTGTATTTTGAGTATATAAATATCAATGTTAAAGTGTATCTTGTGATGTTGAGTTGAGCTATGGTCCCAAGTATCATATCATGTTTAATGAGATTAGTAGAGTTAATCAGAGTCAGCAATTCAGAGGCTCAGGGGAATATGGTGGCCTATTCCCTTCCTGTAGCATATTCGAAAAGGGGATGTTACATCAAATCTCAAGAAATTTTGTTTTTTTAAAAAAAGATATGATTTTTTATTACAATGAATAATGCCCTTTTTAAATAGGTGGTTAACCATAATTCTACCCAATATAATAAAACCCTAGTAAAATAAACTTAATAACACATAAACTCCTTTAAATTTTCGTGTATGGGCTTTCTAATTTAATTAAAGTTCAGCTCAACACTTAAAAATCACATAACTTAAAAAACTATAAAACATAGACGCAGTAAAGATAACTTTCATCTGTATTTTGACCCAGAAGGATTTTGAATTGGACTACAAAATTGTAGATCCATGTGTGCTCTTTCCAATGCAACTTGAATCACTGAAATCAGACATCGGATGAGAAAGTTACGACCACTTTAAGAAGACTGCACAAATCCTACCACTACTAATGCACCATTTGCAAATTAAGCCCGAAATCAATCAAGGCAGCCCATGAATGTCCAAAACTCATTCCATTCTTGCCTTAGACATAATAAAACATTCATATAAATTCTCATGCATGGCCCAAACTCCAAAACCCAATGACTCTTTCAAATCCATAAAAATGACTCAAATACACCAATCTGACCAAACCATACTATCAGCCACAACTTCAAGTTAACTTGGCCTAACAAACAGAGCTAATTCTGGATCACATCATTTTACCTCTCTTGAAAATGATTCGCCCTCGAATCTAATAAAATGATAAGATAAATGTGACGACAATACTAGAACAGAATAAAATCATATGGAAAAGAATGGTTAAGGTGAACAAAAGTCAATAAAATCAATGAATGACTTTTGTCAATACTTTTCCATCTCAATCTCTCCACTCATACTCTCATTATTAACTCCACTTGCAAACCCAAAGAGAATCCCAACTAGATTCACATTTGAAACCCCATTTAAAACAAACTCAACATGCCCATATCGCTTCCTCAAAAAATCAACACACTCTCATCACACTCAACATATTCGGCCACAGACATTGTTTGCACCTCAAAACTCATTACCTCACAACCAAATTCAGATTGTTCCACATGATGTTCACCCTCAACAATAACTTCAAACACCTTAATGACATCATGAACAACCAAATCGACATCAGTAATATTATTGCTCACATCAATATCATCACTATCATCAACATCATTAACCACCTCACTCTTATTCATAGTAACATAAACATGTTTCATTTCATTACTCAAGGCTATACCCATATCCTTCTCACTTCACATTTTGCTAACATCTTTTTATCTATCAATTTTGGAAGCTCTTCTAGTAACATTCTAAACTCAGCAATCGCATTCCTCCTCTTTGCACACTCTTCTTTACTCTTGTACATTTACAACTCTTCCTTCTAGACCTCTTGTAAGGTTAAAGGAGCAAGCTTAATAATTTTTCCTCCATACCTAAATTTATACATATTCTTATCCATATCATAAACTACTTTATTGAATTTATACCAAGGCTTACTCAATAAAACATGTGTATGACACAATAGAACCACGTCACACACTACTAGGTCAACATACTTCCCAATTGTAAAACTTACCACAACCTACTTATCAACCTTGAACCCTCCAAAATCAACCTACTTATCAACCTCGAACTCTCTGAAATCACTCATCCACATATAAGGTCTATCAAGAGGTATCAATGATAATCCCAATTTTTCTACAAGGGTAATGCTAGCTAAATTTATGTGATTCCCTCTATTAATAATCATACTACATATCTTACTATTGATAAAGCATCTCGTGCAACAGATTAATACATTTTGTCCATCCATCAGGTTATGTATATAAATCGACCACTTACTTAAAAGACACCAATAATAGTTAAAGACTCAAAAAACCACTAAGAACACTCAAAAAACCACAAGGAAATGGCTATGATACCAAATGATGAGAACCTACCTGTAACAAGCCAAGCAAACCCATAGGAGATTGAGATCATTCCTAAGAAAGCCAACGCAGTACGGAATCAAAACTTTAAACTTTTGAAGAGCAAGCAACAGAAACTTAGAGTGCTAAGGGGGTGTCACAAAGGGTAAACAAGTCTTTGATAAGCCAAAGTCAATGAGAACAAGTTGATGGTTACTCAAATATCAAGAAAATGGTGATTTTTTTTATTAAAAGATATGGTTTTTTCATTACAATGAATAATTCCCCCTTAAATAGGTAGCCAACCCTGATTCTACCGAAACATAATACAAACCTAGTAAAATAAACTTAATAAGACATAAAATCCTTTAAATTTTCATGCATGAGCTTCCTAATTTAATTAAACTTTAGCCTAGTACTTAAAGAGCACATAGCTTTAAAAAATATAAGACATACAAGCTATAATGATAACTTGTATCCGCATTTTAACGAAACATAATTCTGAATTGGACTTTTACGTAAACTACAAAGTTATAGATCCATGAGTTCTATGTCCAATGGAACTTGAACCATTGAAATCGAACATTGGATGAGAAAGTTATGACCAAACTATAAAGACTGCGTAAATCATGCCACTACTAATGCACCATTCGGAAATCAAGCCCAAAATCAATCAAGGTAGCCTATACATGTCTAATACCCATTTGATTCTTACCTTAGACATAATAAAGCCTTCATATAAAGTCTCATGTATGGCCCAAACTCTAGAACCCAATGAATCTTTCAAATCTACCAAAATGACACAAATACAACAATCTTACCAAACCATGTAATCAACCACAACTTTAAGTTAACTTGGCCCAACAAACAGAGCTCATTCTGGATCACATCACAGACATCTCTTAAGTCTGGTCAGATATTCTGCGTAAGCCAGAAAGATAAAAAGTACAAGAACATGCATAGTAATAGTAATAACGAAGTAATAATTACATTAGGGTAATAAAATGACTATAAAATAGGGATAAAAGTAATAAAACAATAATTAAACATGATATGGTACATGTCTCATCGGTCACAATCGGAGAAGCCATACCAAACATTATTTCATATCATTAAGTTTGACCTGACATATCTTGAGTACGACTAGATATTCTACATAAATCAGAAAGATAAAAAGTGTAGAAAAAATAATAACAGAGTAGTAATAATGTTGCAATAGTGAAAAGACTGTAAAATAGAGATGATAAAAATTAAGACAATAAAACTTTAGTAACACAACGTAGTCATACAAATAATAGAAATATAGGTGTATATTCTCCAAGCCTTGTGGAAAAAATAATAAAGTCTCATGCTGGATTTATTCAGAGTGAGTCAGATATTTTTTTGACAACAATACATGTTCAGCCGAATATATATCAAGTCTGACCAAAGATACTGTGTCAGACTAGAAATATATTTTTACAGAAATAGAGATTAATGAGCGCTCATTCATACATTAGGTTTAGTTGGCTCTAAAAGCTGGACAATAATTGGATTCCTCACCGAAATGGGAAAACTCCAAAGAATTCATGGATTTCCACACTGTTTTTCTCTCTCAAACTCTCTATAAGGCTTTTCAGTCAAGGCCTCAGATTTCAGGATTTCAGTTTTCAGGCTAAGAACTTAGGACCCCATTGTAAAGGATTTGGATACTTATTTATAGTTCTTAAAATGGAATTGAAAAGGGAATGGGAGATCAAATCCCTCTCTGATTCCCATGAATTCTAATCTGCACTGTCAGCAACAGCTTGATCTATGTCCGACCGGATATTTATTTTGAGATATTTATCTGACCGGACATTAATCAGGTCCTGTGATTTCAGTAATTGAAAATCTGCACATTCCCTGACAGCTTGATATATGCCCGACTATATATTTATTTCAAATATATTTCGAGTCGGAAATTATTCAGATCCTTGATTCCAGTATTTGATAATCTACACACCACTGAAAACTTATCATGAGTCCGTTCTGATTTTGTATTTCAGACAAATGTCCGACCGAATATTTTGACTGAAATAAATAAAAAATTGGTCAGACATTGGTGATGTCCAGCCTAGACTTGGCTATTTTTCATAATTCTCTAGAGTTCCCTCCCTTCTGGCTTTTATCCTTGTAACTTTCCAAACCTTCATGTGGTACCCCCATTAGAGACTCATCACCGGGTTATGTGTAAAATTATAATTATAATGTCTATAGTCGTTCCCACTTTGGTAGGCTTATCCACGGTGATAGTGACAAGTCTATCAAAGTCAAGCATGTTTTTTTACTTACCAGGTTTGTTGGGTGTCGCAGGATTTACCTGGTCCTGTAGTTGTTTACTTGTTAATTGATGAGCCCCCTCCGATACTTCGATCGGTGGTGAGATACTTCGATCTCAGTATGTTACTTTGCCAGAGTTGATGAACCCTCAAGTCCCTCAATACTTCAATTGGTTGTGAGATACATCGATCCCAACTGCGAGATGATTCAATCATCTATACTTATTGTTAGGGTTGGTGCTCAGATCACCAATATGGACCATATTTATGTCTGATTCATAAATACGAACATCTTTTTTCCATAATATTACTTTCTTAGTGGTTGCACCTCTTGTTTTTATATACGTATTCGATCTACTTACGATTATATTGAAACTAAATCTGATTTTATGATATGTATATATTCGATAAAGACCTGATAATATATAATGTAGTGCGCAGTTATAAAGTAGTTTGTAATTGACATTGGGAAGTGTCATTACTAGAAATATATAATCAAATAAAGTTCATGGTCAAGATTTACTAACACAAGTCGGTTAGTTAAATTCGTTGAGACCAGTATATGTCGTATATCTTGACTTGGTCCAATAATTTATCC
Source organism: Zanthoxylum bungeanum (assembly GCA_019454045.1). NCBI lineage: Eukaryota > Viridiplantae > Streptophyta > Magnoliopsida > Sapindales > Rutaceae > Zanthoxylum > Zanthoxylum bungeanum. The sequence continues at coordinate 310,194 of SKCR01011639.1, read as the reverse complement.
CAATGAACCATAAGTCTTGGGAGACTCGTATAGACGTGTAGGTATTTATAATGGATAAACACTGAACGACTCACCGATGATTCTTAATGGATGGCATACCAACGTCAATAAGAATCTTCTCGGGTTGAGTAGCATAACGGTCATTCGACTTGAGATAACACAATGGATGTATTAGACATCTTCCACACTTAGATGGCAGTCATGTCACCGATCTATTTAGATCAGATCTCTGCCTGTTCGTTGGGTGTGGACAGATCCTCAAGTTATCCTCTCTGTGTCAAGATAGGATTCGTCAGTTCTGTATACAAAGCATAGGTAGTCCAAATGGGATTAACAATCTGTTAAATCTATGGCCATAGTATACTTCGGAAGTGAGTTCCGAATGTTATTTAGAGATTGCTAATAGATACGTCGATGGGATTATACCTATAGAGATTTGACGTTTATATCTATATCTCTGGGATAATCCAGACACTTGTGACGGAAGGATTATACGTATGTAATGACCTCGACATGTATGATTCAGCTAGTTTATCTATGGTCGTCATAATTTATGGGTGGGTAGATTATGGAAACGAAATTGGATTTCGTAACGGATATGCCTGAATCTAGTGAGTCTCACAAATGAAATATACTCGTAGAGTCCTAGGGCAACTATTATAAATAACGATGATTATTTATAAATCGTTTAACTGTTAAACAAAAGATATATACTTTAGGGACAAACCGTCATTTCCTAATTAGTGTGTATTTATTTTTAATATTTAATATTATTAAATACATATTAATTAATTGTCAAATTATGATATTTGACATGTATCATTAATAAATGTATTTGAGATATTTAAAGTAAATATAATACATATATTTGAGATATTTGTATTTAATTATTTAATTGTTAAATGATTAAAGTAATTAAAATATAAATATCTTACCAAATGATAATGATGGAAAATGATTAACAAGTGTATATTGTTGACTTTGCTTTAAAAGAAATGGTTGTCAAATTTATTTTAACTTCTAAGATATTTGTTTAATTTTGATTAAATTGGATTTTTTTTTTCCTTTTTTAAGCAAATTTCAGCCAAACCCTACATATATAAAGTGTTATATTTTTCATTTGCTTCAACCTTGGTTAACCCTCCAAATATTACAAAAAAAAGGGTTAAGAGAAAACGTGAAGAGCTTAAGAAAGATTTGAAGAAAACTTGATGATAAAGTAAGTTTTTTTAACTTTTCTTCAACTAGAAAAATGTTTCTAGGGTTCCTAGCTTCAACACAGTTTGGTCACACATTTTTTCTACTCTCGTAATCTTGTAATAAGTGGTTTGGAAGTTTTGATCATGGGTGTTTGCATGTATGATACTTAAAGAAAGCTTATAACTTGTTATTAAGCATTATTTTGATCATTTGATGATCTTGTTGCCATTCTAGAGTTATTGCGTCACTCATTGATGACCTAGAATTTTTCTAGAGTTATTTCAAAGTGGTGAGACTTGTTTGGTGTGGTAGAGACTTGATTGAAACATTAGATATATTTAATTTAGTGTAATTTGATCATATTAATGTTTTTGAAAAATTAGGGTTTATACCCTTTCCAAATTTGGGGCTTTTCATATATGTGTTGTGTAATGATGTATATATGATGTATATCAAGTTTTGGATTTCATCTTGACTTGTTTTTAATAAGGTTGGACTAAAATGCACAATTTGAAAACTTGGAATGGCTCTTGGTAATTTATAAAAAATTATGGATTTGAGTGGTAATTTTTTATTTGATGGGTTTGACATGTTAAAATCTTTTTGGTACTGATTTGGAATCATTCAAAATTGTATTTGACAATTTAATGACCAAAATGATCAAAATGCTAAGTTTTGAGGTAATTCTGTAATTAATGAAAAATATGGAAATTTTTTTCAGAATGCTGTTTTTCATGTTTATTTGATGTACTAATCATTTTGGTATTGATTGGAAATAATCTAAGTTTGTTTTGAACAACTTAGGACTAAAATGATTAAAATGAAAAGTTTTTGGCCTTTATGACAATTAAGAAGAAATATGATTTCTTGTGTAAAAATTTCAGATTTTAAGTATTGAGTAATTAAAATAAATAAGTGTATTTTAATTATTCAAGAAAAAATTTTGAAATCGAAAAATATTTTATTTTCCACGTTCCGCTGTGTTACCCGTACTACCCCTTAAAACCCCAACAAAAATGATATAAGAGCAAGTCCGATTCTAGGCTCCTGATATGATTAGCTCTTCAAATCTAATGTTTTATCTTGTCTTTACTTGATACATGCATGTTTTAATTTAATTTGATTAAATTTTGGGGTGTATGACACTTTACGGAAAATCCCTAATTAATAAGGTTTTAAAGTAACTAGTAGAGAGATACTTGTTTCTTGGTTTACCTTGTCAATACGGTTTATGGATATTTGTTCTACGATTGAATCCGAGAACGTGCCAAAGTAGTGAGGGTGTAGTTGATAGAAATTTATTTATGCCGGATGTAAACTTGATACTAGATAAATTCAAGCGAAAGCGAAACCCTGAACGTGCCAAAGCTGCCAGGGTTACGTAAATAGCTTGAGTTTATCATTGACGAGTTTAACCTTGGTATGCCTCCTTGTGAACGTGCCAAAGTTGTCACAACGAGAAACGGGCAGAACCAAAATTGGAGTCACAGTGAGTGTGATTGAATATACGTAGGCGAGAACGTGCCAAAGCTGTGAGTCAAAATATATTCATGGGGTCCACTTCCCATTATGGAATTCGATTTAATTATTGAATTTTCATTTTTCATTGGGGATTACGATATTACGTAAAATGGTGGGAGACACTACTAAGTTTAAAATATTCCATAACTTAAGCAGTGTATAATATTATGAAAAATTATCGCTTGTTTGTTTTCCTTATTCTATGGTAGATAGAACTAAACTTTTAATCCACTACTTACATATTTTTATATGTGTTTCTGACTTGACTTATGGTTGCTTTTTCTATAATAGGTTCTAGATACTATTAGACTTGTATATTGTTAAATTAGTATAAACCATCGGGAACTGTTGTTCCGATTTTCTTGAAAAATTAATGACTTAGTTACTAAGTCATGATAGATAATCTAGATAGATATCTGTTTTAGGTTTTATTCAGTAAAGAGAATAGTTTCTTGTGTTTCTTGTGCAGTAAGAATTGACACGAATCAGTTCATGTCTCGAGATTCTTGACTGGCATTAAGAAAATCTCATTAGGTATTTCTTTATCTGAAAATGACATTTCTTAGCTTTAGTTACCTTTAAAGGTAATGAGTCTGACATATTTTTCTAATCAATTATTTACAATTGTTATGAATAATTGAAATCAAATCAAAGAGCTATAAAAAGGAGATGTATATAGTTATGTATAGAAAATATCGATTCTCACAATACGACAACTATAGGTATTGGATATCAGATATCTCGTCTAGTTATTTAAAATATTGTTTAATGATTTTTTTGATATTTGATATAAGAACTTGCGACTATTGGATAGTTATTTATTCTTTATAGACAGTTGTTATATATATTTTTTAATACAACTAGTAGTCTCATTAACATAGAGATAAATATTACGAAAATATTCGGTAAAGTAAATAATTTAGAATAATGCTTTATGAGATTTCATCACTTAAGCATTAGATGCTTATTCTGTATGGTAAATGATGATATGATATTAGATCACACCACATAACCTCATCCATTTAATGAATATTGCATTCGGGAATGTGATTAAATCTCATTTAACCAATAATTGTCATTGGAGTATAAGATTTATTTAACTGATACATTAGATGTATATAGTTTAATAAATAATAATTGCTTAAGATAGTTTTCTTTACTTCGTAACTTAGTTGATGAATTGTCATAACTTATTTACTTGTTTCTAAAAGAAGACATATTGAACGTCTTGAAAGATTCAAAAACTTTCATTCTGTTCCGATGAAACACAGATGGAACATCTTTGACTAGTTCAAAGATATTCGTTCTGAAATTTTGAAAACTTGTTCTTAAAATTGATAACATGTCTTTGAATTGTTTAAAGATCTTTGATATAATCAAATGTATGAATTTATGGCAATTAGTTCTAAGATTATTCAGTGAATATGAATCTTACTCAATATAATTCTTCCAAGATTCCATCATGATGGAATTGGTCAGTGGGAGTAATCGAATCTTATATGATTTGATTCGTTTGATATTGAGTGTTGTCGAATTAATTTCAATACTCTTGGGGATATTCTCCAGTAACAGTAATTAATTTTTATTTAATTAAGGTTCCTTAAGTTTCTACAGTTACGTAGATGATATGTATAGGTAGAAAATTCGAATCTTTAAAATGTTTGAGATTTGAATATTTCTTTTGTATAATGGTTATATAATTGAAAATACTTGCACCTCGGAGGTATAAGTAAAAGTTTATTATTTATTCTATTTTATAGAATATTGTATTCTATTTGATAGAATATCTTTCCTACGATCCTAAGTAATAAAATTTTTTTATTACTTGGTGTGTAACATCGAATGTTAACTATTGTAGAAAAGACCTGACTTATTGAAGTCAAATGTGAGAGTGAAAAACTATAAATGAACTACGTAATTAATAAGATGAAACGACCCTTAAATACTTTCTTTATAAGTCTAATAGAATGTTAGAATCATTTACGAGTATTTGATGCTTAATGGTTCTATTGTTTTCTTATCGAAGAAAATTATCCTATAACTTATAGTGGGAGAGATATTTGATATCGATTTCGGAAATTACCATTAAACCATAGATATAAGACTGTTCATAGCTTACTATGATCATGTTTTCAACTTGGTTAAGCTTTCGTTATGAATAGTTCATAAAATGTGCTAATGGTTTGCGCAGCAAAAGCAATGTGACCTAATTAAAGGTTTGACCTTTACAGTATGACAGTGAGAAAGGTTATACTCAGCTATCTATTGTAGATTCTGAGGAAACTTGTCTCTAGCAGCACTGATTGAATAATTTAAGATCTGTTGGTTAATGTTAATATTAAATTGTGTATTTTAGCTAAAGAATACAAAGTGGCGCTTTTGAATGGCTTCTTCGTATGAGAGATCAGTTGTGATTTCTTTGTTTGAAGAGTACATTCTGGAATGGCCCTAGAGTTTGTGTTCTGTTGAGATTAAAGTTTGGTATACTAGCTTATAGAGCCAATTAAAAACTCGGATGAGCCTTCTAGAAATCCATGTTCTCTAATTTTGATATCAGTCAGATTGTCTGATTTTTATCAAAGTTTAGAGAATACATTTATGATAAAAGGGTTAATGAGAGCGTACAAATTTCTTTCTAGTGTTATATATCCTAATGACATTATCATTATTATGGTAATAATGAGATGTTTGTGAGGTAAAATGTTTACCTAATGTCTTTCTTACTCCATGAAATCAGTGGGACTAGTCTCTGTTATATTTGATATAAAGTTTTATATAAGATATAAAACTAAGAGACTTGTGAGATACTTCTATTAGTCGTGCATTAGATATGATCTAATAAAAGGCACAACAAAGCTATCTGTATAATAGTTAGTATAACTGTTTGACAATTAGTGTGTCTTATATATAGTATTCATCTTTCGTAAATGATGATTTCTTTTTCAAAATAAATATTTATTAGAATGTCTAATCAATCTTATATATCATGTGATGATAACATAATGAATACTTTATTATTGTGATTAAAGATATCGATTTAATCGTAATTGTTACGAGTTATTTTGATACCCTATAGACCATAGGATGGATCTTGAAACATGTTCTTTGCGATATTTAAGATATTAAGAATGAGTTTCTAATTCATGGAGCATATAGTCTGCAACCATTAGGGTCATATTAGTTTTGAGACGAATTATGACCTTAGACAGTCTACGTCATAAAGAGTCAGAAAAGATGCAGTGGAAATGTCACAGAGGATTCTACTTTGTGAGTGGAATTATATACAACTTATGAAGTATTGACTTATGAAGTTTCATAGTAACCTTATGAATTAGAAGTTTTCGCATTGGTATTGTGCTTGCGGTTGTCTACATAGTATTTTAGATTTGATCCACAAATACTTGAACAACTCAATAGTTGTAGCACAATATTGATGTCGCATCTAAGTCATATTGATGTATAACTTAGGTTCTACAAAAAATGAATGTTGCCGGCTAAGGAAACAATTGGGTTTGTTCGACAAACTCAATATATCATAGCGGACTTACTTCTTTTTGCCCACCTCTTGAGTGCTAAGCGAGCTCTTGAGGGCCATGTGCATATGATAAATATTGAGATATGTATATGATACTATAGATTGGCACTAGAGCAAGTGGGGGAAATTTTTGGGGTTGGTGCTCAGAGCGCAAATTCGGACCGTATTTATGTCTGATTCATGAATATGAATATTCCATTTTTCCATAATATTACTTTTTTAGTGGTTGCACCTCTTGTTTTTATATACGTATTCGATTTAATTACGATTAGATTGAAACTAAATATGATTTAGTGATATGTATATATTAGACAAAGACCCGATAATATATAATATAGTGCGCAGTTACAAAGTAGTTTGTAATTGACATTGGGAAGTGTCACTACTAGAAATATATTTTCAAATAAAATTCATGGTCAAGATTTACTAACACAAGTCGGTTAGTTAAATCCGTTGAGACCAGTACATGTCGTATATCGTGACTTGGTCCGATGGTTTATCCTAATGAACCATGAGTCTCGGGACACTCGTATAGACGTGTAGGTGTTTATAATGGATAAGTACTGAACGACTCACCGAAGATTCTTAATGGATGGTATACCAACGTCAATAAGAATCTTCTAGGGTTGAGTAGCATAGTGGCCCTCGACTTGAGATACCATTGTGAATGTATGAGACATCCTTCACACTTAGATGGCAATCACATCACCGATCTATTTAGATCAGACCTCCGTCTATTCATTGGGTGTGGACAGATCCTCGGGATATCTTGTGTGTGTCAAGATAGGATCCATTAATTCTGTGTACAGAGTATAGGTAGTCCAAATATGATTAGAAATCTGTTAAATCTATGGTCGTAGTATACTTCGGAAGTGATTTTCGAATGTTATTTAGAGATCACTAATAGATACGTCGATGAGATTATACCTATAGATATTTGACGTTTATATCTATATCTCTAGGATAATCCGGATACTTGTGAAGGAGGGATTATACGTATGCAATTACCTCGACCTGTATGATTCAACTAGTTTATCTATGGTCGTCATACTTTATTGGTGGGTATATTATGGACACTGTAGGACACAGAAATCGGTGACGCTGTTCTAGGCTCGCGGCCTAGTCGAGAGTATGTAATAGCCCACGGGGGAACTAAACCAGAGAATAATGGAGTCGCCACCCAGTGTGAACTGGGAAATGATTTAAGGCCGCACTCACCCCTCGCCAGGGAAGACCTCAAACTGTTGGGTTCGGAATGGTCCCTCACTTATGCCACTTGTAATGAAAGGATTTGTGCAATAATCTAACCAAGTCTACGCAACCTACATACGCAAGAATAACCTACATCTAAGTTCGCATAAGACCTATATCTAAGTTCGTATGCATAAAAGTAAAACCTATATCTAAGTTTGCAGCATAAAAGTAAGTCAGAATAACGGCAAGCACACAGTTTCATGAACATATTAAATCAATACATGCAGAAACATAAGTAAATAGCAAATGTCTAAACACAAATATTAAAGAGAGATAATCAAATTCCTAACATGAAAGAAAGAACTAAATCATACATGAAAGTAACATATTATTCCTAATAAACACTAGATAAACACAAGATTGGATGAAACAAAATATGTGTGTTTCTCAAATGGTATATGGAATTGTATCCCAAGTACAGACCGTACTATCGTCTGTTCGGATTTGGCTACGGAATTTACATCTGGGTTTCCATCCGATATACTGCGAGAGTTAACTCAAAATCATTCATCCAATGGCCACAACAGACAGAAACCAACAATATACATAGGAAGAAATAGTAATATATAACCGAAAAAGAACGAGAATAAATAAAAGGGTGCCCTCAAGTCTAACCTCTTAATTCGCTTCTTAGAAGTGCGTTATGCGGTTGTCGGAAGGGTTGATGCTCCTCAACTTTTTCGATTTACTGGTTCGTTGTTTTCCTTCGTTGCCTTGCTGTTTTGTCTGCTATTTTGCTATATATTTACTGCTGTTTTGGTCACTATTTTTATGATATTTGGACTGTGTTATGGGACTATTTTATGCGATGGATGTGCAGGGTTTCTGGACTGGTTTACGGGTTTAAAGGTGTTGTTTTTCAGGGACTGTTTTTGGTGAAAATGGGCTGTTTTTCAGGCTGTTTTCGCTGATAAAAGGGCAGTTTTTAACGACTATTTTTTGTGGTAAAAGGACAGATTTCAGGGCAGTTTTCGGTGATGAAGTAGTGCAATTTTTGGGCAGTTTCAGTGATCAAAAGGGGGTTGTTTTCATGCGATTTTTGAAAGTAGTTTAGGTGCAATTTTTGGTGAAATGAGGGGAGTTTCTGGGCAGTTTTCGAGTGCAGTTTGGGCATGAATTTGAGGGCTGTTTCTGGTTGTGTTTGTGTGGTAATAGGGGACAATTTCTGGTTATGTTTTTGCTGCAATGTAGAGGGATTTTAGGACAGTGTTTTCACGGCAATGGAGAGGGATTTTAGGGTAGTGTGTTCATGACAAAGGGATTTTTCTTTGCTTTTTGCATTAATGTGCTAGCCAGGGGAATGAATGGTTGGTTTATTGTCCTTTTTATAGGAGAGGGTTGAGGCTATACTTGTACGGGAAAGGAAAGAATATTATGTAATTATGGGGATATCTTTAATTAATATGTCATAAGGAAAAATCTATTCACTTTAGGAAGGTAATTTGTAGGATTTGATTTAGTTTAGGCATGTGATTTAATTTAATTAAGAATGTAATTTATGAGATTTGATTTGATTCTTTTAATTCGGGAAGGTGATTTGATTTGATTTCAACATGTGTTTAATGTGTGGATTTATTAATTTCGAGGAGATGGGCGTGTGGCTTGGAAGGCTTGGCCGTGTGTTTGGGTTTTTTTGGTGGGCTTGATATGTGGCTTGATAGTGTGTGGGCTTGGTGTGTGGCTTGCGGGGTTTTGGGCTGAGAATAAATTTTAAAACAGAGATCCAACGAGCAAACCCGAAGCTAAGCGAATGAATTAAGTCCAACAAGGTATCAATTTCTGAATTTTCCCTTCCGACATCCGTTTCCTGCGACTTTCGTAACTTAAAGAGTAGTGCCTCCGTACGAGGCTCATCATCAGGACTTATATGCAAAAATACAGTGCTTACAGTTGCCCCCACTTTGATGGGACTTTTGCAGTATGCGACAATGACAATCCTATCAAAGTTATGCAATGCATTTCCACTTACCTGGCTCGCCAGCTGCCGCTTGACTTGCCTGTTGCTTTGAGCTGAGTTGATCTGGTGGTGAGGTACTGCGACCATAAGGTTCATCCCTGCAAGATGCTGCGATCTCTAGGAATCGCTACCGAACTGAACTGATATGGTGGCGAGGTGTTTTGACCCCTAGGCTTTATCCCCGAACCACCAAGTGTGGGCTTTGTTCCTGAACTGTGCTGATATGGTGGCGAGGTGCTTCGACCTCTATGTTTTGTTCCTGAACCACCGAATGTGGGCTTTGATCCCTGGGACGCATCCTAAAAACTGCTACTGATGTGTGGGCCTCGACCCTAGGACGCATCCCAAAAACTACTGGTGTGGGCCTCGACCCTGGGACGCATCCCAAAACTGCTACTGATATGGGCCTCGACCCTGGGATGCATCCCCAAAACAGCTACTGATGTGGGCCTCGACCCTGGGATGCATCCCTAAAAATGCTACTGATGTGTGGGCCTCGACCCTGGGACGCATCCCAAAACTGCTACTGAAGTGGGCCTCAACTCTGGACGGATCCCAAAAACTGCTACTAATGTGGGCCTTCACCCCAGGATGCATCCCCAAAATTGCTACTGATGTGTGGGCCTCAACCCTGGGATGCATCCCAAAACTGCTACTGATGTGGGCCTCGACCCTGGGACGCATCCCAAAACTGCTACTGACGTGGGCCTCGACCCTAAAATGTATCCCCAAAATTACTACTGATGTGGGCCTCGACCCTGGGACGCATCCCAAAACTACTACTGATGTGTGGGCCTCGACCCTGGGACTCATCCCCAAAACTGCTGATGTGATGGTTCTTTTCCGAACCATGCTGTATGAGAAAGGGTAGACTGGTCGCCCCCAGTGTCGGTTCATATTTATATTCTTTGCTGCTTTTGTTAGGTCAAGGTAGATCTCCTGATGTGATGTTACATACCAACATATTGTACTGCCTCTCACGAGATAATCCTGATAACTAAACATATTTTCGTCCTCAAAGGATGCTAACCTTCAAAGTACTTGATACAACTCAAATCCGACCGTCTGAATAAATGATCTAAACTAGACTCCAAGTGTGTGTGTGCCAAGGTTCTTCCGTAACTTAATCCTCAAGTAAGCCAACTCAATGATTTTATCTTGGAGAATTGGATCAGTGGGTCTAACCAACCGAGATGTCTTGATCATGCTCTGCGATTACTTCCTCGTACTCAATATGATATGGTTTTCTTTCTCTTTCGTCTGTTTTTTTTTCAACGCACCTACCCTTTTAAGGTAGAATTTATCCTCATGGTGGTCTTAATACTCGCCCATGGGTAGCTTCACGCTTATCGATTATAGGTGGTTTATTTTTTCCTTTTCAGAGACTTTTTCTTCGTTTCCAACCATATCACATATCGTAGCATAAGTGAACCAGGATGGACATCTAAGAAAACGCTCATTCACTGATCCGCCATCTCTTCCACTAATCATATTGCCGACTACTCAGGCTTCTACTGTTAAGATCCCGTAATCAAGTGCTTGCAAGTCTAGCCGAGATCAACCACTCAGAATATCGAACGAGAGCATATCTCGCACTTATCGTTTCTAAGGTTTCACCCTACAACAAACAATTTCATCACCGGACATATGTCTAACCATCAAGGACTTCTCTCTCACTCCTTTTTATTTCACTCCACTGGAATTCTTCCTTTCAACTGCTGATAGTGCCGGCTGCGCCCCCTGGGATCCATTCCAGAAATTGATATTGATATGGGCCTCAACCCTGGGATTTATTCCCGACTGATACTGATATGGGCCTCAACCTTGGGATCCATTCCTGAAAACTGATACTGATGTTATGTTGCTGATTCTGGTTGGCTTACATTTGCTGCTTTCTCCTTCTTTTTTGAAGCCTGTAAATACAAGATAGAACAAACACAAAAAGAATGCAAGTACGTTACATGTATTCATCCATGCATGAATTTCCTATTCCGTTGGTTAGGTCTTCTGCTAGTCTCCTCTTCCTCAGGCAAAATATTGCTTCAATATGTCCACGTTGATCAGCTTAGTGAACTCGTTCCCTTCCAAATCTGACAGTCTCACTGCCCCATTTCTCATTATTTTCTGGACTATGTAGGGTCCTTCCCAGTTGGGTCTGAACTTTCCTCTCAGGTCTGTCATCGATAGCTTCGACTGTTTAAGCACCAGATCACCTTTTCTGATCTTGGTAGGACACACCTTCTTATTGAATGCTCGAGCCAACCTCTTCTGGTATATCTGCATGTGATGTAAGGACTTCATTCTCTTCTCATATAGCAGTGCTAACTGTTCAAATCTCTGCGAGGCCCATTCTAACTCAAGTAACTCTTCTTCTGCTAATACCCGCATGGACTGTATCTCAATTTCCACTGGCAGTACTGCTTCCATCCCGTAGACCAAAGAGTAAGGCGTGGCTCATATTGCTGTTCTCACAAAAGTTCTATATCCCCACAGAGCGTACGGTGGTTTTTCGGCCCAATCTTTATAGTTTTCCATCATCTTGGATAATATCCTCTTTATTGTCTTATTGGTTGCCTCGACTGCCCCATTTACATGCGGTCTGTAAGGTGATGACTTATGATGTCATATCCCATACTTATGTAGCATTGCTTTCGTTTCTTCTTGAAACTGGACTCTGTTGTCTGTTACTACATGATGCGGCATCCCATATCAATAAATGATGTTCCGTGCTATGAACTTTGCCATCTGCTTTGCTGTGACATTACGAAATGACTCAGCTTCCACCCATTTTGAAAAGTAGTGTACTGCCACTACTATGAAGAGATGTTCATTCGATGCATGCGGTCGAATTTCTCCGATCATATCAATTCCCCATGTTGAGAAAGGTCAAGGCTCTGACAGCCCGTGCAACTCTGTGTACGGAAAATGGTTCAAGTTATCGTGCGCTTGACAATCATGACAATGCTTTACCAACTTCGCGCAGTCACCTTCCATGGTCGACCAGTAAAAGCCTTGTCTTACTATTTTACGAGACAAATTCAATCCGTTCATATGTGGTCCACATACTCCGGCATGTACTTCTTCCATTGCTTTCTGAGCCTCTTCTTTCCTTAGACACTTCAGCTGAATGCCATTTTCTTGTCTCTTGTAAAGTTCTCCTTTCAAACTCACATATTGAGAAGCCAACTTCTGAATGGCTATCCTTTCTTTTCTACTTGCATCTTCCGGGAATTCTCCGTGTTCCAAGTATCGCTGAATGTCGTAGTACCAAGTTTTCCCATCATTGATCTCTACTTCCAAGACCTTTTCTATCTCATAGACGGGTTTGCTTGCCATTGTCAACACTAGAGGTCTCATCACCAATTTCTCTAGATTTCCCAAGTTGAGGCTAGGGTAGCCAACGCGTCTGCCATTTGGTTTTCTTCCCGCGGCAAATGCTGGAACTTACAATCGGGGAGGGCCTGTGCCAAATTCCTAAGGTGGAATAGGTAGGGTTTCAACCATTCTTCCTTCAATTCCCATTCTCCTTGCATCTGTCGGACTACCAACATCGAGTCTCCATAGATTTCCATGTTTTTATCCTTCAAGGTTATCAATGCCGTTAGTCCGAAGGCGCACGCTTCATACTTATCCATGTTGTTGGTTACTCTGAACGTCAACCTCTTAGCCATGGGTAGCGTTTCTCATTCGGGGGTTACTATCACAATCCCTATTTCGGCTCCCTTGCAGTTCACCACTCCGTCGAAGTACATCTTCCATTCTTGGACCGTTATTGCTTGGATTTCCTCGTCTGGGAATTCAAACTTGTATTGATCTCCTTCTATCGGTTGTAATGCTAGGAAATCTACTACGGCTCACCCTTTGATTACTTTAGAAGTGAGGTACTCAATATCAAACTCTGTTAGCAATACCAACCATCTGCCTAACTTCCCTACTAGCGAAGGTATCGAGTTCAGATACTTTAAGGGATTCTCTTTTTACTACCACTTGGATCTTGTACTATTAGAAGAAATGACGCGGTTTTCTGGACGCCCACACTAGCGCAAAACAGATCTTCTCTACTTCTTGGTAGCGGGCTTCGTACGGAAGCATCTTCTTACTGAGGTAATAGACTGCATGCTCTACCCCCGTCTCATCTGCTTGTATCATCATCGCCCCTAACGCTTCGGGTTCTATGTCCAAATACAGTACTAAGGGTTTGCCCGGTCTTGGAGGTTTCAAGATAGAAGGTTTCACCAAGTATTCCCTGATCTTCTCGAAAGTTTCTTGGTATTGCTCATTCCATTTAACTGGCTGGTCTTTCCTCAGCAATTTGAAGATAGGCTTGCATACTGACGTCAACTTGGCGATGAACTGACTGGTGTACTAAATTTTCCCAAGGAATGCTCCTACTTCTTTCTCTGTCTTCGGCGCAGGCATCTCGGTAATCACCTTGATCTTCTTAGGGTCTACTTCTATTCCTCCCATTCCGACCGTGTGTCCTAATAATTTTCCCGATGTTACTTCAAACACGCACTTCTTGAGATTTAGTCGCAAGTTGTATTTGTCAACTCGTTCAAGGAACTTCTCCAGTGCTTCTATATGTCCGCTTCTTGTCTCTGATTTCACCATCATATCGTCCACATATACCTCAATCTTCTTATGCATAAGTCATGGAATAATGTGGTGGCCATCCGATGGTAAGTGGCTCCTGCATTCTTAAGCCCAAACGGCATCACCTTATAGCAATATGTACCTCACTCTATGAAAAAGACGGTCTTATGCTTATCTTCTTCAGCCATAAGAACCTGATTATATCCTAAGAACCCATTCGCGAACGAGTATATGGCAGATAAAGCCGTACTATCAACAAGCACATCTATATGGGGTAAAGGAAAATCATCATTTGGGCAAGCTTTGTTGAGATCTCTGTAATCCACGCACATTCTGACCTTCCCATCTTTCTTCGGCACTGGCACAATATTTGCCAACCACTTGGGGTACTTCACCACTTCCAGAAATCCCACATCTATTTACTTTTGACTTCTTCTCTAACCTTCTCAGCCCACTCAGGTCTCATCATTCGGAGCTTCTGTTTTACCGGCCTCATGTTTGGATAGGTCGGTATCGCGTACTGGGCGATGCTTTTGTCTACTCCAGGCAAGTCCTCGTATGACCAAGCGAATACTTTGACATATTTGATTAACAGCTCCTCTAATTTCTTCCACTCTTCAGAGGTAACCTCGCTTACGATTAGAATCTTCTTAGGGCTTTCAGGCATACCAAGGTTAAACGTGTTCGTTTTGGTTGAGTTGATGTCAAATATACTCAAGTCATGTAAGTTGAAAGGAATAGACTCAGGCAAGTAAGCAAAATGAATGTCTTTATTATTAGCGAATGCAGGAGTACACTCAAATAAATCGGGAAGATAAATATCTTCGTCTTCCACAGACGCTTCATCCTCCGCTGCCTGGTTTTCTTCAGTCTTCTTACTCTCCTTGAGGGTCAGGCTCTCAAGATTCATTAGCTCTTCTTCCCACTTGTCTTCTTCTTTTGCAACTTCTATTGCTAATGGTTTCCCACCCATCACATCCTGGATGATCTCAAATTCTGGTACCATAATTCTATTGACTTACACTGGTTCAAGCTCTCCTTGTACCCTGTGGCTTTTACAAAATATTTCGTCAGCTTCAATCCTTTCTACTTACCATTCGGCTTATCCTCGTCAGACTTGTATCCTAGTCCTCTCCTAGTAGTCTGTCCCTTGAAGTTGGATAATATTTCTCCAACACCCAAACCTGTACCCAGTTCAAACTTCATCTTCTCCATGATCCTAGCCACCTTAGGATCTACCTACTCCTCAAATTTTGCTGACACTTGGAACCTCATGAAGGGTTATATCTCCAAGACGGTCACAGCATTGTCTACTTCGGCTCTGATAGTGACAATCTCTCTCCCATATGGGAATTTGATGGCCTGATGCAAAATGGAGGGCACGCCCCCAAGCTTGTGAAACTATGACCTCCCCAATAGCAAAGTAAAAGTGGTCGGGATATCAAGCACTTTGAACTCGACCTCATCCTCTTTTGGGACCACTTTGACCACTGCAGTGAAAGTACCTTCAACTCCTCGTTTACTATCATCATATGCCTTGATAGTCATATTGGAGGGACTCAGATCTGTCGTCTTCATACCCAACCTCGACAAGATCTTCAAAGGACACACATTGATAGATGAGCCATCATCCACCAATACACAAGACATTTTCTTACCCCCTCACTTCAGCTCTTATGAATAATGGTCTATTATGATTCCTTCACTCTGCCGGAAGTTCCTCCTCAGAAAAGGTTATCACCTGTACAACTTCTTTCTGCACCGATCCTACAAATATTACGGGGTTGGCATCCTCCGGTACTATTATCTTGCTCAAGGCCTCAACCATGGCACGCTTGTGCTCCTACGATGCACACAACAACTCTCAAATGCTCAACTGTGCTCGTGTCTTCTTCAACTGACGTAGCACTACATCTCCTTCAGTATTATCCATATTCTCTGCCACTTCTCTACCTTCTGTCAACACTTCTTTGCCTTTCTTCGTTGTATCACTATAAAAACGCCCACTGTATGTCATTCCTTTCACCTCATCTTCATCACTGCTTGAGAAGTCCAACCAGAAATTCTTCCACTGCTTCGCTTCATCCTCACTGTTGCTATCCCAAATCCCCAGGTAAAAGGCTTGGTGGTCAAAGGTTTGGAGGACGAGGTTTCCAGGTAGACTGGAGCTAATTATGTAGGTAGGTGGTGGGACAAAGTGATAGTTAGGTAGGGGGTTTTTGTGTGTGTTGGGTTGCTCTTTTTCTCGGTCGGGTATTTTATGGGAGTCTATGAGGTCCTGGATTTTGTGTCTGAGGTGGGCACAACTATGGGTGTCATAGCCTTTCTACTAGTGGTAGTGACAGTAAAGATTCAGGTTAAAGTGTGGTGGTGGAGGGTGTGCAAGTAGTTTTGATTCTAAGGGTTTTCGAAGTCCTTGCCTCGTCAACTTCTTAAGCACCTTAGACAAAGGCCTACCCAGGTTGGAAAAACACCGGTTTCTGACGGCGGCTACCTCAGTAGAAACAGGTTTGGCACCTGATGGTCCTCCAACAGTCCTCTTATTCAGGCCATAAAACTTTGTCGGAAATCAGTAATCATAGAGGTCATCCTCCTCAACTTGCCATAAATAGAGGGCTTGGTACCCTTGATAATCATCTTGATCTAGTCATTCTCTGAGGGCCGAGTCTGTATTTTCATAAGCTAACTTCTCTAGTGGTCCACATAATCCTTGCAGCTCTCCTCCGGTTTCTGTTTGGTATTCTCCAAGTCGCGAAGTGACAAGTCGATCTCTAGATCTGTGACATATGATTCAGAAATGCCTCTGCCAAACATTTTCTGAACTTGACGTTTTGACAGACCCACTGATCTCATCACAGAAACATACTATCAGAGATGGACCCTCGGATCCTCGTTACTATTGAACTTGGCTATGTTAGACATCTTAAACTAAGCCGGCAGCTGCTCCTCAAAAGCCATTGCCTGATAGTATAGCAAATCTCCATGTTTACCCCTCATCTTGCGGGTAACTGACTCTACCTGATCCCTGAATTTCTGCAATTCTGCCTAAGACCCAGTTATCCTTCCCCCGGCGTACTCAACCATGTCATCATCGAATACAGGGATATCATCAGTCAATCTGTTCGGAGGGTCCTCACGCCTCTCATTCTTAGAACCTCCCCCAGCATGCGGCACATCCATATTGGCCACAACTGCTGTCAAAGCTTGTAACTGCTCAGTAACCTTAGTGAGACTAGTTTCCAGCTGGTCCATACGAGATCATTAGTTAACTGATTCGCTCATGTTCGCTAACGGGCTTTTGACGAGTCTTTCTTCTTCCCTAATCCAACGGGTATCTTTGATGTCTTTTAAAACTACGAGTCAGCATGTATGCATGCGATGCATGGAATGTATAAGTTGGCCCATTATCATTTTAAAGCATTCAATCATACTATTGCGAGGTGTAAACTTGTCCTAGTTGAAAAAGGCCCAACAGGTTTACACTTTTGCGATAACATGGCTAAACAGCTTCAAATGATAAGGGGCCTAAATAGAAAATGGCTCATTGGCATTTTAGAAGCTTTTGGCCCGATTATCATAAGACACGAACTTGTCCCAGTTTAAATGGCCCAACAAGTCCATACCTCATGATAAAAGGTCTAACTGAATCCAAATGACG
The DNA here is from genome assembly GCA_019454045.1 of Zanthoxylum bungeanum. NCBI lineage: Eukaryota > Viridiplantae > Streptophyta > Magnoliopsida > Sapindales > Rutaceae > Zanthoxylum > Zanthoxylum bungeanum. The sequence continues at coordinate 292,476 of SKCR01011639.1, read as the reverse complement.
ATAATCGCAAGCATAAATGAATGGTTTCCATTAGTCCTACAACTAGGGTTCACATGTGGATTTATGAGAGTGTAGATAAAAGCTCTCGCCAGTGAAGGGTTACCCACAACTAGGTCTCCCCACTCAAGGGTTCGAGCGACAGAGTGAGCACACCCTTTTTTTTATGCTAAGGTTTGTGCCAACGAGTTATAACGCATGACTGACTGTCAAATAGATTTCCTATTGTAGATTCCCCAGAGAGAGGGTGGAGCGAACTCTCTTAAATACCCAAGCCTCTTAGGCTCTTATCGCCTTAGTGAAAGGAATAAACAACAAGTCCTCCAAATTAGTCCATCACAGTAAGCTTCGAGTAAATGATTATCTAGGTGCCTTCATAACTTTTCCCTTCAGCTATAGAAAGGTAGTGAATGAAGGAAGTCACCAAACCATTACTTAGCTCTAATAATGCCTTTGGTTAAACTCTTTCAACCTACGATAGACACAGTTAACTAAAACATAAATCACAAATATTACAAGACATTATTTCGGAGCCGATACTCTATCCCCAGTGGAGTCGCCAGACTGTAGGACACAGAAATCGACGACACTATTCTAGGCTCGCGGCCTAGTCGGGAGTATGGAATAGCCCACGGGGGAACTAAACCAGAGAATAATAGAGTCGCCACTCAGTGTGAACTGGGAAATAATTTAAGGCCGTACTCACGCCTCGCAAGGGAATACCTCAAACTGTTGGGTTCGGAATGGTCTCTTACTTATGCCACTTGTAATAAACGGATTTGTGCAATAATCTAACCAAGTCTACGTAACCTACATACGCGAGAATAACCTATATCTAAGTTCGCATAAGACCTATATCTAAGTTCACATGCATAAAAGTAAAACCAATATCTAAGTTTGCATGCATAAAAGTAAGTCTAAATAACGGCAAGCACACAGTTTCATGAACATATTAAATCAATACATGCGAAAACATAAGTAAATACCAATTTTCTAAACACAAATATTAAAGAGAGATAATCAAATTCCGAACATGAAAGAAAGAACTAAATCATACATGAAAGTAACATATTATTCCTAATAAACACTAGATAAACACAAGATTGGATGAAACAAAATATGTGTGTTTCTCAAACGGTACGTAGAATTGTATCTCAAGTACAGACCATACTACCGTCCATTCGAATTCGGCTACGAAATTTACGTATGGGTTTCCATCCGATATACCGGGAGTTGACACAAAATCATTCATCCAATGGCCACAATAAACAAAAACCAACAATACGCATACAAAGAAATAGTAATAAATAACAAAAAAAAGAACGAGAATAAATAAAAGGGTGCCCTCAAGTCTAACCTCTTAAGTCGCTTCTTAGAAGTGCGTTATGCGATTGTCGAAAGGGTTGATGCTCCTCAACTTTTTCAATTTACTGGTTCGTTGTTTTCCTTTATTGCCTCGCTGTTTGGTCTGCTGTTTTGCTATGTTTTTGGTGCTGTTTTGGTCACTGTTTTTTACTGTATTTGGACTGTGTTATATGACTATTTTATGCGGTGGATATGCAGTTTTTCTGGACTGGTTTGCGGGTTAAAAGTGTAGTTTTTCAGGGGCTGTTTTCGGTGGTAAAAGGAAAGATTTCAGGGCAGTTTTCGGTGATGAAGCAGTGTAGTTTCTGGGCAGTTTTGGTGGTCAAAAGGGGTTATTTTCATGCGATTTTTGAAAGAAGTTTAGGTGCAGTTTTTGGTGAAATGATGGGGGTTTATGGGAAGTTTTCAAGTGCAGTTTGGGGTTGTTTGGGCGTGAATTTGAGGGCTCTTTCTGGTTGTGTTTGTGCGGCAATAGGGGACAGTTTCTGGTTATGTTTGTGCGGTAATGTAGAGGGATTTTAGGGCAGTGTTTTCACGACAATGGAGAGGGATTTTAGGGCAGTGTGTTCACGACAATTGAGAGGGATTTTTCTTTGCTTTTTACGTGAATGTGCTAGCCAAGGGGATGAATGGTTGGTATTGTTGGACAATTATGACCCATAGCGTCACTATTTGTACAGATCACGGTGTTGTTGTACAAATTAACTATGTAATAAAGGAGATTGCACTCTTATGATTTGTGATTAGATCACCTAGATGTATAAATGATGAGAGGTCCATATGATTTGTTCCTGGACCGAGAATAATCTGAGACAGTATCAGTCCACGAAGGATAAATCATTAAATATCCCTAGTCAGAGTATTATCAAGATTGGACATCGATAAATACGTAAAAGACTAGTATTACACTTGTGCGCGTTTCTGAGGGCACAACAGCATAGTTCTCATATATTTGGGTATATGATACTCATGCAAGTGTAATAGAAGGTTGTGTTTCACCGATGGTACGGGAAACAGCTTCGCTCTGGATAGAACCCCGCGGAATCCCATTGGTAGTATGACTATGTGTCTATGGGATTCTGCAATCAGGGTAGGTGTATTTGGTCTTAACCTGAGACTTGCACCGCTAATACTTACGACAATCGATATACTTTAGTTGAGGTCGTCTAGGGCTTTAACCGATTCTGTGTACGCCAATTCTGGGTATATTAAGAATGGTAGTGTGTTGGGTGTGATGTGAAGACGGAAGTATCACTCCAGTCATAGTGGAGATGATGGTCACGTAGGATACGAAACTCGTTCTCTTAAATGCTCGAGCTATCGGGATATTATGACTAGGTCATGTATATCCGATTATAGAGACTAGTTACCAGACATCCGATATGTGCTTCGTACAGGGCAGACACAATTCCAGCCCCAGGCCTAGCACGTGATCATCCGATACTGGACAGAAATACGCAATACTACGGTATACTGCGCTTGATATAGATCATATATTCCTGTAAGGATATTTCTGGAGAATTGGGTAGGCATGGCGTTTTGCTAGAAGCCAACCTTGTCTTGTGAATTGGTAAAACATAGTACGAGGTACTTACGTGTTCGGATAGTCCGACGACCGCATTTACTGCCAACATATCATGGGTCACTCCCCGAGGATTCACCGATGACGTATAACTCGCACTTTAATTAATCTGAGATTAATTAGAAGATAGAGAAAATTAATCTGGGATTAATTGCGAAGATATTTTATCTATGATAAAATATTAATAAGAGAGAGAGAACGATTAATTTGGAATTAATCGATAAAATAATATATTCGATATATTATGCGAAATTAGATTTCGACGCGGAATTGAAATTGGATTTTAATTCGGGCAAACGAATTAATTTAGAATTAATTCGTTAGCGACGTGAATAGTGATTTCGCTAGGCATAATTATTTAATTACGACGCGATGAAAAATTCATTAATTTGGAATTAGCGAACCCGAGCCCGAGAGTGATTGCGAACGCATTAGCATTTCGAATCCGAGCGCGGCACGCAAGTCACATCAAGTGTCAAATCACTAGTCGCATCAAGCGTCAAATCAATTGTCACTTTGAGTGATGTGATTTGACATGTAGTCACTTATTAAAGTGACTTGATATGAATAGTAAAAGGTGATGGGAGTAAAGTTGAAAGGACTTGTAATTTTGCTTTTTGCTTTTTCCATTTGACTTTTGATTTAAAGTTTAATATATGTTTTATTTATTTACTTGGTAAATGATTTAAAATAAAACATATATAAAGCTTTCATTCTCTCTCTCCAAGTGGTGATTCACGTTTCTCTCTCTATGGTATACGGTTTTTAGGGTTTTTTGAAAAGAAGAAAAGCTTCTCTCTCTCATTCGGTCTTGGACCGATTTCTTCATCCTTTTGAGCTTGGTCGATCAAAATGAAGGAAAAGGAAAGTGCTATCACACTCATGGGTTTATACTATGGTGATAGGGAAGTGTCTTCATGAGCATGGATTCTTGTTTGGAGCTTGAAGCTTGGAGCTTACATGGTGCTCATCCATGGCCGATTCTAGGGTTTACAAGGAGCATCAAAACCGTGCATTCCAGTCAATGGAGAAGCCATTGCCGAGCTTATGGAAAGAGCTTGAATGCTTGTATTCTTCATTTTATCAAAACATTTCAATGTGAGTATGTATTCCGCCTTACTCCTTGAAGTATTCATGCATTTTTGTGCTTGATTTCATGATTTTGGGACCTATATTAGAAACCAACAATGGTATCTATGAGCTTAGTTCAAGCATGAAAAAGATAGGTTTAAAATTGGGTAAACTCAATTTGAGCATCAAATGGTTAAATTGTTTGATATAGTATGCTTGAATGAGGTTGAATTGATGTCGTGCATGATCAATTTCAAGAAATTTGGTTGGATCCATTTTTCCCTAAATTTTAGGCATGATAAATTTGGTAAAATCAATTGAAGCATGATTTGGTTGATTTGATTGATTAAGTATGCTTGTATGTTGATTAATTGAAGTTGTGTATGTTCAATTTCATGAAATTTGGTTGGATCTATTTTCCCCCCAATTTTGGTGATGGTCGAATTTAGAACCCTAAATTAGTCTTGGTAATTTTGTTTGTTTGATCATTGGATGACTTAAAACAAGTGGGTAATGTTAATTTGAAGTTCAATTGGATTGAATTTTGATTTGGAATAATTTTTCCCTTTTAAAGTGGCTTGGCCAAATTCTTTGAATTTTTGAAATTCATTGTGTTTTTTATTTTAATTCATTGGATGAGTAAATTGATTTGGGAAATAATGATTGTGGATTCAATTGGATTGAAACCGAATCGGATTAGAAAAACCCTAATTGCCGAGACTTTAAGCATGTAAATTGGGTTTGATTTTAATAAATTGTGTTGGACACTATTTGTTGTTAAAGTGCATGATTAATTATGCTAATTGATGTTTTAGAAATGTTAATTGGGTGATTAATTGTGTATTACACTTAGGTTAATTAATTATGGAATTTGGAATTTTATAAGTTAATTAATTGGGCTTGTTTTTGGAAATTGGGCCTTATAGGTTATAATTGGGCTTTTGGGCTTTGTTGTACAAAGTTGGGTTTAGGCAAAATTGGTTGGATCCAATTAGGCCCAAAACCGCATCCATAAAGTCCAATTATGACTCAATGGACCTTATTTATTTAATTGGAGAGAGAAAATGAGAGATTTGATATAGCTTTGGAGAGAGAAAATGAGAGATTTGATCTAGGATCAATGTAAAGTATCCATCCGCATATCATTATTATATTATTTCATATGCGCTTTATTATGTGTTTAGAATGCATGTTTAAGGGTGTATGATGATGAGACCTTAACAAAGATAATAAATTGGTTGCCAATTTGCACGCGAAAAACCCTCAAATAATATAAAGCTTCTTTCCTTCCATTGAGTGATTCTACTCAAGATCTAAGACAACATTCGTTTGTTGGCCAAAGTCAAGGCCTTTGTCTATCGAAGATGTTTTGAATCACGAAGGCTTTGTTCCATATCAGTGTCTTGTCCAAGTTGTGGCTTGTTGGCCAATGTCAAGACCACTTCTTGTCCATCAACATCGACTATGAAGCTTTCCATGGTCAATGGGTTCCGCTTAACTGGGATCATTAAGCTTGTTGTGCCAAAGCCAATGCTTAGTTGATTCAGAGGAAAAGGTTAGGAAATACATTAGATGTATTGGCATATATAAGATATTGTTTCGGACTTGGACGTCCTCCTACCGGATCTAGGAATTGGATTGGATCCAATTGATCTTAGAGATCTACCTAGTTAATTATCATACAATTTGTTGGCCAAAGTCAGATTGTGTGATATTTAACGGGATCCTAGCCCCTAGGAAACACGATTTCCCGAGTACTCTACAGAGGGTTAGGCTCGCCGAAAAATAGTGGGAGGTAAGAATTGAATTTGCAATACTCGTTCAATTACTCGCCACACGCGCTCATTCAAATTATTTCGTCGTTAGATTAAATGCTAGTTGGACTAATATTTAAATTGTTGTTTTAATAAAATATTTGGACTGTATTATAGTTGATTATATATAATTGGATTATATTAATCAATATATTTGATTAATTTAAATTATATTTGATTATATAGTTAGACTATTATAATCATTATAATCAATAGTACCACAAATCGTTGATTAAATAGTTTGGACTATTAGAATCAAGATAGAAATGAAAGATTAGTGTTTAAAACATAATCCTGGGTGAAAATGTATTTAAACGACTTTAATTTTCAAATTGGGAATAATTTCAAGATGGTCTTGGAAATTAATAAGTTATTTTATTTGATAATAATGAATTATACCTAAAGCCCGGAGTTAAGCAAATAAGTGGAATATGAAATTTGGAATATTCATTTAATGATAACTTTAGCGCTTAATCCATTAAGCTTGTCGAAGTAGACTCCTTATTTCTGAATCAGAATTAAGGATTAGATCCTTAAGTATGATAATGAAATTGAAGGATTTTCATGGATCTATTTTAGATCTTTGAAATATTAAATTGCAATAAATAATTCTTGGAGAATTAATGACTATTCTCAAGGAGATAAAGTCAAACTTTACAATTAGGCAAGTAGCGCAAGGTGCACCTTACTTCGATATTCTAGAAAACCGAGGCTTGTCCAAAGGATCTGGAATATGGAAAAAGGGCAAAGGTAAAATCATTATAATCTTCTGGGAAGATAAAAGGATATATTCTAAGAATGAATTGAAGACGAGCAAGGCTCTTACTTCAAATATATTTGTCATAATTATGTTCACAACTAGTATTGAAATTGGATTTTAAATACTTAGTGTGATACATAAATATGTACTGTTGTGCAGAATACTGACTTCAGACGAGATTACTCTGCGAATTGAAAATGGGACGATAGTCGCTGTTTTAACCGTAGATACCTAAGTTTAGGAACTGCCCTTCGGTGTGTACTTAAATTAGGAAACTGTTAAAATGTACTAGTCTGACTAGAAACATTATCTCTATATCGCGTATAACCCGCTGCGGGTGTACCTTATATTCTAGAACACTAAAGTGTTTTATTATATAAAGATGATATTGAGATAAACACATTAGATGTGAATAACAGCATTTATATTTTGAATAAAAACAATATCTCAAATATATAACATGACAAATAAATAGCTCAAACTGATTTGATCAGAAGAAACTAATTGTGGCATTGTTGTCTGGGACACAATCAAACAAGACTCGTATATCCACACTTTTAAAGAGTGGGTACTCGGACTAATTTGATTCTATTCAAATAAAGTCTACGAATCTAGTTTATTGGGCAAAGTGCCTAAAAATACTATTTACTTGGTAAAAGTGTAAATGCCACTGATCTGTTAGCCCTAGTTCATAGTGAAGCAAGTGGACCCATGTCTAGCTAGGCTAGAGGTGGATATGAATATTTCGTGACTTTTACGGATGTGCCATCGCGTATGGTTACATGTTTCTTTTGAAGAACACAAATCGAAAACTTTCACAGTTTCGACATGAACTAGACAAACAGATCAGCTAAAGTATTAAACCGTCACGGTAAGACTGTAATGGAAAATACTTAAGCAATAAGTTTCTCGTATACTTGAAAGAGTATAGTATTCTTTCAATGAGGACTCCTCCCGGAACACGTCAGTTTGACGGTGTGTCTGAACGGATTAATCGAATTTTGTTAGACATGATAAGGTTAATCACGAGTCGCTCTGAGCTACCATTTCCTTCAACGGATAAGCTTTAAACAGTGCAAGAACTTATTTGGAATAAGGTTCCATAATAATCTGTTTGACAGATATCATATTAGCTATAAACGGGAAAGAAATCGGGTTTCTCATTCCTGAATATTTGGGAATGCTTGGCATATGTTTGGATGATACCAAACTAAAACCCAAATGGGATAATTGCCAAATGTAGGATATCCTAGGGATACCATAAGTATTGCATTTATACACCTCACAAGAGAACAATCAGATTGTTGCTCACCATGCGGTTTTCCTGAGAGGAATACCGATATGCAGTGGTAAGTGGGAGGATAGTATAACTCGATGAAAATCGGAGTAATACTGTTCAAGGCACCGAATCGAAATGGAACATAAATGGTTCATCAATGATGAAACTATTCCATTGATCTTCGCATACACAAGAACAACGTAGGTCGGACAGAGTCAGAAAACAACCTGGGGTATGGGTTTCCGATCTCACCTCATAAAGATGTCTATCTTATTGAGGAATACCAACTGGCTACGTATAAGGAAGTGATACAAGGTATCACCACCCTAATTATGGCAAAGTGCTATATAATCCGAAATGGATTCCATGTATATCAACCAGTTTGGATACTAGTTGATGTACCACAAGGTATTGTGCCTACTGGTACTATAAGTCTTCAAGGAAGACGTACATGGATGGCAACATACCAACGTATAAAGCTAGGCTTTTAATGAAAAGGTATCGTTATCGACATTGTGTTGATTACGATTCAACCTTTTACCTATTGCCACGGTAAATCCATTTGGATAATGCTTGCTGATGCGAGCATGAGTTCTTGGAATTATCATTTTGATGCAATCATAATGGTGTATGATTTAATTCAAAACAAAAATGATTCTTGTGTAAATAAGAGGGTTAGTGGGAGCGCACTGACAGTGGCTGTCCTATAAAATAATGATAATATGACATTTCTTGGAAATGATATTCCCATAAAATAAATATCGGTGAAAGCTTGGCTTTCGAATACTCTCCGAGAAACCGTACATTGAAAAATATATGTGACCTGGTGTCTCATACGCTTTGAGCATATGGATTCACAAACAGGGTAATCCGAGTGATAGTCACTGGATTGATGTTAAGAACATCCATTAGTATCTTAGAGAACTAAGGATGCTGTCTTAGTCTCTGGAGAAGGAGACCTTGAAGTGACTGGGGTCACTGTAGCAAGTTTCCTATAACCGATAAAGACGACTAAAAGTCGTAAAAGGTACTATACAGTTTGAATAACGGTGTAGTGAGCTGAAAATCTTCCAAGCAAGATACTGTTACCGAATAAACTGTTGGACAGTTATGACCCATAGCGTCACTATTTGTACAGATCATGGTGTTGTTGTACAAATTAACTATGTGACATAGGAGATTGCACTCTTATCATTTGTGATTAGATCACCTAGATATATAAATGATGAGAGGTCCTTATGATTTGTCCTTGATTGAGAATGATACGAGACAGTATCAATCAACGAAGGATAAATCATTAAATATCCCTAGTCAGAGTATTATCGAGATTGGACATCGATAAATATGTAAAAGACTAGTATTGCACTTGTGCACATTGTGAGGGGATAACAGGCATAGTTCTCGTATATTTAAGTAATGGATATTTATGCAAGTGCGGTAGGAGGTTGTGTTTTACCGATGATACGGAAAACAGCTTCGCTCTGGATAGACCCCCTCGGAATCCCATTGGTAGTTTGACTATGTGTCTATGGGAGTCCGACATCAGGGTAGGTGTATTTGGTCTTAACTTGAGACTTGCACTGCTATGCTTACGACAATCAATATACTTTGGTTGAGTTCGTCCAGGGCTTTAACCGGTTCTATGTACGCCGATACTGGGTATATTGAGAATCGTAGAGTATTGGGTGTGATGTCAAGATGGAATTATCACTCCAGTCATAGTGGAGATGATGTCACACAGGATACGGTATTAGTGCTCTTAAGTGCTGCGCGGCCATCGGGATATTATGACTAGGTCATGTATATCTGATTATAGAGACTAGTTACCAGACATCCGACATGTGCTTCGTACGGGGCAGACATAACTCCAGCCCCAGGCCTAGCACGTGACCATCCGATACTGGACAGATATGCACTATACGATGTATACTACGCCTGATATAGATCACATATTCCTGTAAGGATATTTCCGGAGAATTGGGAAGGCATGGCGCTTTGCTAGAAGCCAACCTTGTCTTGTGAATCGGTAAAACGAGTACTTGGTACGTACATGTTCGGATAGTCCGACGACCGTATTTGCTGCCAACATATCTGGGGATCTCATGGGTCGCTACCCAATGATTCACCAATGATGTATGACTAACACTTTAATTAATCTGGGATTAATTAGATGAGAGAGAAAATTAATCTAGGATTAATTTCGGAGATATTTTATCTAGGATAAAATATCAATAAAAGAGAGATAACGATTAATTTGGAATTAATCGGTAAATTAATATATTTGATATATTAAAAGAAATTGGATTTGGCCGCGGAATTAAAATTAGATTTTAATTCGGGCGAACGAATTAATTTAGAATTAATTCGTTAGCGACGTGAATAGTAATTATGCTTGGCATGATTATTTAATTAAATTAGATTTAATTGCGACGCAACGGATAAATCATTAATTTGGAATTAACGAACCCGAGCCCGAGATTATTTACGAGCGCATTCGGATTTCGAATTCAGTGCGGCACGCAAATCAAATCAAGCATCAAATCATTAATCACATCAAGCGTCAAATCGCTAGTCGTTTCAAGCGTCAAATCACTTGTCACTTTAAGTGATGTGACTTGACAACTTGAAAGACTTGATATGACTTGATGGATTTGTGATGTTGGAGTGTGGAACACTCAAGGTCATTAAAATGGATTTAATTTGACTTTTTGAAAGCAAATTAAATGGAAAATCATTTTATTATTTTTGGAAAATATATATAGGAAATGATTTACACCATTTGACTAACCTAATAACAAAACTCTCTTCTCTTTCTCTCTACTAAGCTCACGCCCAAAGGTAGTGAACTGCCACTGTTTGGGCGTGAATGATGAAGCTATTTTGTGGTTTTGTGGCAAAATCCAAGTGCTAGCACACTCCCGAGAGACATACGAATGTGTTAGGGAAACTCACCCATGAGCCGGGAACCGTTCATTGAAGATTCGAAGCTCAAATTCATGGAACAAAACTGAAAACAGCAAGCAGTGGACTGCTCACTATTGGCGCACCTTGGAGGGCTGAAAAATGGTTTTGTTCTTCATCAAATCGTCTCAACCGATCAATGTAAGTATTCTGCAACTTCTTTGATTTGTTTTCACACATATTTCATGCTTGTTTGATGATCTTGGGACCTAGATTAAAACCAACATAAACAACAAATGCGGGTTAATTGCAGCAGCTGAGGCAGTAATAAAAGCCATCTGGGTCAATAACAAATCTGATTAGATTAGATATAGTTCTGTTGGCGGCTGAGCTAGGCGTCAGCACAGGCTAAAGAATTAATGGTCTCATCAACGATCCAGATATATACTTCGATATTCATCTGATTCGTTCGGATCATACATCATGGCGATGTGATGATCGAATAAATCGCATCAAGATGATAATCATGGAAATCCGCTGACGAAAGCATTTCTCAGCAATTTGAGCCAACCGTATATAGTTCGGGTGTCAAAGACTCGAGTGACTGGCTATAGGCCAAGTGGGAGATTGTTGACCAATTATGACCCATAGCGTCACTATTTATACAGATCACGGTGTTGTTGTACAAATTAACTATGTAATAAAGGAGATTGCACTCTTATCATTTGTGATTAGATCACCTAGATGTATAAATGATGAGAGGTCCATATGATTTGTTCCTGGACCGAGAATGATATGAGACAGTATCAGTCCACGAAGGATAAATCATTAAATATACCTAGTCAGAGTATTATCGAGATAGGACATCGATAAATACGTAAAAGACTAGTATTACACTTGTGCGCGTTTGTGAGGGCACAACGGCATAGTTCTCATATATTTGGGTATAGGATACTCATGCAAGTGTAATAGGAGGTTGTGTTTCACCTATGGTACGGGAAACAGCTTCACTCTGGATAGAACCCCGCGGAATCCCATTGGTAGTATGACTATATGTCTATGGGAGTCTGCAATCAGGGTAGGTGTATTTGGTCTTAACCTGAGACTTGCACCGCTAATACTTACGACAATCGATATACTTTAGTTGAGGTCGTCTAGGGCTTTAACCGGTTCTGTGTACTCCAATTCTGGGTATATTGAGAATCGTAGTGTGTTGGGTGTGATGTCAAGACGGAAGTATCACTCCAGTCATAGTGGAGATGATGGTCACGTAGGATACGGAACTCGTTCTCTTAAATGCTCGAGCAATCGGGATATTATGACTAGGTCATGTATATCCAATTATAGAGACTAGTTACCAAACATCCGATATGTGCTTCATACGGGGCAGACACAATTCCAGCCCCAGGCCTAGCACGTGATCATCCGATACTGGACAGAAATACGCAATACTACGGTATACTACGCTTGATATAGATCATATATTCCTGTAAGGATATTTCCGGAGAATTGGGTAGGCATGGCGCTTTGCTAGAAGCCAACCTTGTCTTGTGAATCGGTAAAATGTAGTACGAGGTACTTACGTGTTCGGATAGTCCGATGACCGTATTTACTGCCAACATATCCTGAGGTCTCATTGGTCGCTCCCCAAGGATTCACCGATGACGTATAACTCGCACTTTAATTAATCTGTGATTAATTAGAAGAGAGAGAAAATTAATTTAGGATTAATTCGATGAGCGAGAAAATTAATCTGGGATTAATTCGATGAGAGAGAAAATTAATCTGAGATTAATTGCGAAGATATTTTATCTAGGATAAAATATTAATAAAAGAGAGAGACCGATTAATTTGGAATTAATCGATATTTCGATATATTATGCGAAATTAGATTTCGACGCGGAATTGAAATTGGATTTTAATTCGGGCGAGCGAATTAATTTAGAATTAATTCGTTAGCGACGTGAATAGTGATTTTGCTAGGTATAATCATTTAATTAAGACGCGACGGAAAATTCGTTAATTTGGAATTAACGAACCCGAGCCCGAGATTGATTGCGAGCGCATTCGCATTTCGAATCCGAGCGCGGCACGTAAGTCACATCAAGCGTCAAATCACTAGTCGCATCAAGCGTCAAATCACTTGTCACTTTGAGTGATGTGATTTGACATGTAGTCACTTTATTAAAGTGACTTGATGTGAATAGTAAAAGGTGATGGGAGTAAAGTTGAAAGGACTTGTACTTTTGCTTTTTGCTTTTTCCATTTGACTTTTGATTTAAAGTTTAATATATGTTTTATTTATTTACTTGGTAAATGATTTAAAATAAAACATATATAAAGCTTTCATTCTCTCTCTCCAAGTGGTGATTCACGTTTCTCTCTCTATGGTATACGGTTTTTAGGGTTTTTTGAAAAGAAGAAAAGCCTCTCTCTCTCATTTGGTCTTGGACCGATTTCTTCATCCTTTTGAGCTTGGTCGATCAAAACGAAGGAGAAGGAAAGTGCTAGCACACTCATGGGTTTATATTATGGTGATAGGGAAGTGTCTTCATGAGCATGGATTCTTGTTTGGAGCTTGAAGCTTGGAGCTTCAATGGTGCTCATCCATGGACGATTCTAGGGTTTACAAGGAGCATCAAAACTGTGCAGTCCAGTCCATGGAGAAGCCATTGCCGAGCTTATGGAGAGAGCTTGAAGGCTTGTATTCTTCATTTCATCAAAACATTTCAATGTGAGTATGTATTCCGCCTTACTCCTTGAAGTATTCATGCATTTTTATGCTTGATTTCATGATTCTTGGGACCTATATTAGAAACCAACAGGTTTATGGTCCTTTTTATAGGAGTGGGTTGAGGTTATCCTTGTATGGGAAAGGAAAGAATATTGTATAATTATGGGGATATCTCTAATTAGTGTGTCATAGGAAAAATATATTCACTTTAGGAATGCAATTTGTGGGATTTTATTTAGTTTAGGCATGTGATTTAATTTAATTAGGAATGTGATTTATGAGATTTGATTTGATTTTTTTAATTCGGGAAGGTGATTTGATTTGAGTTCAACATGTGTTTAATATGTGGATTTATTATTTTGAAGGAGATGGGTGTGTGGCTTGGAAGGCTTGGGTGTGCTTGGTGGGCTTGGTGTGTATCTTGATGGTGTGTGGGCTTGGTTTTGTCTTGCGGGGGTTTGGGCCTAGGATAAATTTTAAAACAGAGATCCAACGAGCAAACCCAAAGCTAAGCAAACGAATTAAGTCCAACAAGGTATCAATTTCTGAATTTTCCCTTCCGACGTCTATTTTCCGTGACTTCCACAACTTAAAGAGTAGTGCCTCCGTACGAGGCTCATCATCGGGACTTATATGCAAAAATACAGTTCCTACAGAAACGAAATTGGATTTCGTGACGGATATACTTGAATCTATGGAGTCTCACTAATGAAATACACTCGTAGAGCACTAAGGCAACTATTATAAATACTGTTGATTATTATAAATCGTTTAACTGTTAAACGAAAGATGCATATATTAGGGGATGAACCGTCATTTCCTAATTAGTGTGTATTTGTGTTTAATATTTGATATTATTAAATACACATTAATTAATTGTCAAATTATGATATTTGAGATACATTATTGATATATGTATTTGAGATATTTAAAGTAAATATAATACATTTATTTGAGATATTTGTACTTATTTAACTGTTAAATGATTAAAGTAATTAAAATATAAATATCTTACCAAATGATAATGATGGGAAATGATGAAAAATTGTATATTGTTGACTTTGCTTTAAAAGAAATGGTTGTCAAATTGATTTTGACTTCTAAGATATTTGTTTAATTTTGATTAAATTGGAAAATATTTTTTCTTTTTTAAAGCAAATTTCGGTCAAAACTACATATATAAAGTGTTATATTTTTCATTTGCTTCAACCTTGGTTAAGCCTCCAAATATTACAAGAAAAATTGTTGAGAGAAAAGTGAAGAGCTTGAGAAATATTTGAAGAAAACTTGATGATAATGTAAGTTTTTCAACTTTTCTTCAACTACAAAAATATTTGTAGGGTTCCTAGCTTCAACATAGTTGGTCACACATTTTTTCTACTCTTTTAATCTTGTAATAAGTGGTTTGGAAGTTTTGATCATGGGTGTTTGCATGTATGATACTTAAAGAAAGCTTATAAGTTGTTATTAATCATTCTTTTGATCATTTGATGATCTTGTTGCCATTCTAGAGTTGTTGGGCCACTCATTGGTGACCTAGAATTTTTTTTAGTGTTATTTCAAAGTAGTGAGACTTGTTTGGTGTGGTAGAGACTTGATTGAAACATTAGATTTGTTTAATTTGGTGTAATTTGATCATATTGATGTTTTTGCAAAATTAGGGTATATACCATTTCCAAATTTGGGGCTTTACATATATGTGTTGCATAATGATATATATATATATGGTGTATATTAAGTTTGGTGATGATTGGATTTCATCTTGACTTGTTTTGAACAAGGTTGGACTAAAATGCACAAGTTGGAAACTTGAAGGGGATCTCAGTAATTTATAAGAAATTATGGTTTTGATTTGTAATTTGTAATTTGTAATTTGATGTGTATGACATGTTAAAATCACTTTGGTACTGATTTGGAATCATTCAAAATTGTATTTGACAATTTAAGGACCAAAATGATCAAAATATAAGTTTTGGGGCAATTCTATAATTAATGAAAAATCTGGAAATCATTTTTCGGAATTATGTTTTTCATGTATATTTGATGTAAAAATCATTTTGGTTGTGATTGGAAATCATCTAAGTTTGTTTTGAACAACTTAGGACTAAAATGATTAAAATGGAAAGTTTTTAGCCTTTATGGCAATTATGAAGAAATATGATTTCTTGGGTAAAATTTCAAATATTAAGTTTTGATTAATTAAAATAAATAATTTTATTTTAATTATTCATGAAAAATTTTTGAAATAGGAAAATATTTGATTTTCCACGTTTCGAACGTTACCCGTACTACCCCTTAAAACCCCAACACTTATTCCTGAGGCTCTACTTCATTCTTAAAGTTGCCTGTGACGCTTTGACCCATTCCGGAAGTCTGCTACTTCGTCCTCTTTCCCGAGACTCTACTCCATACCCGGAGTTGTATTATGTTTGTTATCATTCCTAAGGTCTACACCACATTTCCAGAGTCGTCTACTATTTTGTCCTCACTCCCGAGGCTCCAATCTATTCCTACAGTTTACTGAGAAGCTTCGGCCCCATTCCTTAAGTCTGCAACTGATTCCCTAAGATGTCTATTGTTTTATCCTTATTCTCGAGGCTCTACTCCATTCCTGAAGTTGTTTGTGACGCTTCGACCCCATTCCCAAAATATGCACCTAATTCTTGCGTATGATATTTTGTCTTCATTTTCGAGGCTCTACTCCATTCTCAAAGTTTTCTATGATGCTTTGACTCCATTCCCAAAGTCTTCACCCCATTCCCAGAGCTGTCTATTTTTTTCCTCATTCCGAAGGCTCTACTCCATTCATGGATTTGTCTGATGTCTATCCTCATGCCCAAGGATTTACTTCATTCCTAGAGTTGTCTATTGTTCTGCTTATTCTGTCCTCATTCCTGAGGCTCTACTTTATTCCCAGAGTTGTCTAATGCTATCTTTTTCTTTGCAACTATAGAATTAGAATGCGTTTCCAGTCGCCAAAAGGTATTCGTTCTAAAAAATGGGGACATAATCCATACTCTTCTGTCTATGAGATGCCATATTTGCTCCCTGATTAAGCCTGTAAGATTGTTTCTTCCTCTTTCGTTCATTTCTGTTATGGTTTTTTTGAACAGGAAAACTTTCCATTTATGTCTGGCCGGATAGTTTTCGAATATCCGGCCCAATGGACTTCATGTCCAACTAGACATTTTTAATTAAAAAAATGGTCGGCCAGTCCACCATATTTCGTGGCCATTCCTTAGGTTGTCTGAAGTCGTTGTTTTGTTTCTTTCAATGCTTAATTAATCTGATTTCACCTTTTGCAGATTGACACATTGCACTTGAAGGCTAGCAGTAACCCAACTAGTGTTCGAATGTGGTATGATGAGCATCCTTGGGCCACACAAACCTGAATTACCGTCATTGATTTTTGCTCATTTAATTCATTACATCTTAGCGCAGTCCAAGAAACATGACAAGCGGGGCCTTCAAGCCTTGGTGGAGCTTTGGATGGACACGACCTATAAATTCCACTTGTTGATTAGGGAGAAGATTATAATCCTGAGGGACTTCTCATTCCTTACTGGCATCCCATGTGAGGGGCGCTAACTAGAGTTTAATGGCGGCTTCTACTCTTCCACCATTCAGGCTGGCTACATCTGCCCAATATTGGGGGTCATCTCCGAGGTAAGTTCCAAAATCATTCTATACGGGGAGCTACGGCCCTATTGGGAGAAGATAGATCCCACCAACTAGCATGAGGTTGATAAGCTCTTACGTTCTTTCATTCTTTATATGTTTGGTTTCACCATATTTACTAATGTAACTAGTTCAATATATCGATGACTTTTTCCACAACTCTGCGATCTAGACATCCTATAGAAATGGGATCCTATCTTGGTGAAGTTGTATCAGGGGTTGCACTGGTGTTATTGCGATAGCTCATACGTCCAGGGCTACGACTTTCTGGTGGAGTTATGTGCTTTTACTATATTTAGTTCTTATTTCTGCATGACTGGTGACTTACCCTAGTACTTTTGGTTGTCACATGTCTGCGCCTATGAGTCCTGCATACTGGAGAAGTCTTTTTCCATCTCTCAAGAGGAGGTTGTGTTCTCTAGCATGTCTCATTGGGATGAAACTACTGTGGGGTCTATCGAGTCATACGACTTGAGTATGCGCAGAGCTCGTCTGAATGAGCTCAGTTCTAGCATAGTGACAGGCTGGTCCCCCATGTTTAATAACAAAAATGGTCGGTCAGTCCACCATGTTTTGTGGCTATTCCCTAGGTTGTCTCAAGTCGTTGTTTTGTTTCTTTCAATGCTTAATTAATCTGATTTAACCTTTTGCAGATTGACTCATTGCACTTGAAGGCTATCGGTAACCCTATTAATGTTTGAATGTGGTATGATGAGCTTCCATGGACCACACAAACCTGAATTACCGTCATTGATTTTGCTCATTTAATACATTGCATTAGCTCAATCCAAGAAACATGACAAGCGGAGCCTTCAAGCCTTGGTGGAGCTTAGAATGAACACCCATACATTCCACTTGTTGATTGGGGAGAACATTGTAACCCCGAGGGACTTCTCATCCCTTACTGGCATCCCATGTGAGGGCGCTTACTAGAGTTTAATGGCGGCTTCTACTCTTCCACCATTCAGGCTGGCTACATCTGCCGTATATTGGGGTTCATCTCCGAGGTCAGTTCCGAAATCTTTCAATACATGAAGCTATGGTCCTATTGGGAGAAGATAGATCCCACCAACTAGTAGGACGTTGATAAGCTCTTACGTTCTTTCATTCTTTATATATTTGGTTTCACCCTATTTACTAATGTTACTAGTTTAGTATATCGATGACTTTTTCCACCACTCTGCGATCTAGACACCCTGTAGAAATGGGATACTATCTTGGTGATGTTGTATCGGGGGTTGGACAAGTGTTGTTGCGATAGCTCATACGTCAAGGGCTACGACTTTCTGGTGGAGGTATGTGCATTTACTATATTTAGTTCTTATTTCTGCATGACTGGTGACTTGCCCTAATACTTTCGGTTATCACATGTCTGCGCTTATGAATCCTGCATACTGGAGAGGTCTTTTTCCATCTCTGAAGAGAAGGTTGTGTTCTCCAGCCTATCTCGTTGGGATGAAACTACTGTGGGGTCTGCTGAGTCATACGACCTGAGTATGCGCAGAGCTCGTCTGAACATGCTCACTTAGAGAATAGTGACAGGCCGGTCTACCATGTTTAATAAAAAAATAGTCGGCCAGTCCATCATGTTTTTTTTACCATTCCCTAGGTTGTCTCAAGTCTTTGTTTTATTTCTTTCAATACTTAATTAATCTGATTTCACCTTTTGCAGATTGACTCATTGCACTTGAAGGCTAGCGGTAACCCTACTAGCGTTCGAAAGTGGTATGATGAGCTTCTTTGGGCCATACAAACCTGAATTACCATCATTGATTTTGCTCATTTAATTCATTGCATCTTAGCTCAGTCCAAGAAACATGACAAGCGGGGCCTTTAAGCCTTGGTGGAGCTTTGGATGGACACGACCCATACATTCCACTTATTGATTGGGGAGAAGATTGTAACCTCGAGGGACTTCTCATTCCTTACTGGCATCCCATGTGAGGGGCCCTTACTAGAGTTTAATTGCGGCTTCTACTCTTCCACAATTCAGACTTGCTACATCTGCCTTATATTGGGGGTCATCTCCTAGGTCAGTTCCGAAATCATTCTATATGGGGAGCTACGGTCCTATTGGGAGAAGATAGATCCCACCAACTAGCAAGAGGTTGATAAGCTCTTACGTTCTTTCATTCTTTATATGTTTGGTTTCACCCTATTTTCTAATGTAACTAGTTCAATATATCGTTGAATTTTTCCACCACTCTGCGATCTAGACACCCTGTAGAAATGGGATCCTATCTCGGTGAAGTTGTATCAGGGGTTGGACTGGTGTTGTTGCGATAGCCCATACATCCAGGGCTACGACTTTCTAGTAGAGGTATGTGCCTTTACTTTATTTAGTTCTTATTTCTGCATGATTGGCGACTTACCCTAGTACTTTCGGTTGTCACATGTCTGCGCCTATGAGTCCTGCATACTAGAGAGGTCTTTTTCCATCTCTCAAGATGAGATTGTGTTCTCTAGCCTGTCTCATTGGGATGAAACTACTGTAGGGTCTTCCGAGTCATACGACCTGAGTATGCGCAGAGGTCGTCTGAACGAGCTCACTTAGAGCATAGTGACAGGCTGGCCCACCATGTTTAATAACAAAAATGGTCGGCCAGTCCACCATGTTTTGTGGCCATTCCCTAGGTTGTCTTAAGTCGTTGTTTTGTTTATTTCAATGCTTAATTAATCTGATTTAACCTTTTACAGATTGACTCATTGCACTTAAAGGCTAGTGGTAACCCTATTAGTGTTTGAAGGTGGTATGATGAGCTTCCTAGGACCACACAAACCTTAATTACCGTCATTGATTTTGCTAATTTAATACATTGTATCTTAGCTCAGTCCTAGAAACATGACAAGCGGGGCCTTTAAGCCTTGGTGGAGCTTTGGATGGACATGACCCATTCATTCCACTTATTGATTGGGGAAATGATTGTAACCCCGAGGGACTTCTCATTCCTTACTGTCATCCCATGTGAGGGGCGCTTACTAGAGTTTAATGGCGGCTTCTACTCTTCCACCATTCAGACTGGCTACATCTGCCATATTTTAGGGGTCATCTCAGAGGTCATTTCCGAAATCATTCTATACGGAGAGCTACTGTCCTATTGGGAGAAGATAGATCCCACCAACTAGCATGAGGTTGATAAGCTCTTACGTTCTTTCATTCTTTATATGTTTGGTTTCACCCTATTTACTAATGTAACTAGTTCAGTATATCGATGATTTTTTCCACCACTGTGAGATCTAGACACCCTGTAGAAATGGGATCCTATCTTGGTGATGTTGTATCGGGGTTTGGACTGGTGCTGTTGTGATAGTTCATACGTCTAGGGCTACGACTTTCTGGTGGAGGTATGTGCCTTTACTACATTTAGTTCTTATTTCTTCATGACTGGCGACTTACCCTAGTACTTTTGGTTGTCATATGTCTGCACCTATGAGTCCTGTATACTGGAGAGGTCTTTTTCCATCTCTCAAGAGGAGGTTGTGTTCTTCAGCCTGTATTGTTGGGATGAAACTACCGTGGGGTCTACCGAGCCATACGACCTGAGTATGCACAGAGCTCGTCTGAATGAGCTCACTTAGAGCATAATGACAGACTGGTCCACCATGTTTAATAAAAAAAATTGGTCGGCTAGTCGACCAAGTTTTTTGGCCATTCCTTAGGTTGTCTCAAGTCGTTGTTTTGTTTCTTTCAATGCTTAATTAATCTGATTTCACCTTTTACCGATTGACTCATTGCACTTGAAGACTAGCGACAACCCTACTAGCTTCCTTGGGCCACACAAACCTGAATTACCGTCATTAATTTTGCTTATTTAATTCATTGCATCTTAGCTCAGTCCAAGAATCATGCCAAACGGGGCCTTCAAGCCTTGGTAGAGCTTTGGATGGACACGACCCATACAATCTAATTGTTGATTGGGGAGAAGATTGTAACCCCGAGGGACTTCTCATTCCTTACTGGCATCCCATGTGAGGGGCGCTTACTAGAGTTTAATGGCGGCTTCTACTCTTCCACCATTCAGGCTGGCTATATCTGCCGCATATTGGGGGTCATCTCCGAGGTTAGTTCCGAAATCATTCTATACGAGAAGCTACGGTCCTATTGGGAGAAAATAGATCCCACAAACTAGCAGGAGGTTGATAAGCTCTTACGTTCTTTCATTCTTTATGTGTTTAGTTTCACCATATTTACTAATGTAACTAGTTCAGTATATCGATGACTTTTTCCACCACTCTGCGATCTAGACACCCTGTAGAAATGGGATCCTATCTTGGTGATGTTGTATCGGGGGTTGGACTGGTTTTTTTTTTTTGCAATAGCTCATACATCCAGGGCTACGACTTATCTGGTGGAGGTATGTGCCTTTACTATATTTAGTTCTTATTTCTGCATGACTGGCGACATACCCTAGTCTTTTCGGTTGTTACATGTCTGCGCCTATGAGTCCTGCATACTGGAGAGGTCTTTTTCTATCTCTCAAGAGGAGGTTGTGTTCTCCAGCCTGTCTCATTGGGATGAAACTACTATGGGGTCCTCTGAGTCTTACCATCTGAGTATGCGCAGAGCTCGTCTGAACGAGCTCACCTAGTGCATAGTGAGTCATTTTTGTTGGGATTTTAGGCGATTAGACGCAGCGAAAGCCGAGTTCGGGCGAAATCATATTTTAAAATTTTTTAAAATTCCAAATAAATTATTCAATATCTAATATGAATAATTTATTTATATTTCACCTAAACCTATTTATTTAGTATCAAATATTAACATAAATATTGTATAAACTTTGCGAAACTTTTACGAAAACTGATTTTTCGTAAAATGGCCTAAAATACGTTCTTAACCGAACCGAGTATCCGACACTTATGGAAACTACCCAGGTGAGCTCAAATAGTGTCGGAGCAGTTCGTGGGCTGTCCGAACAGTGACGAACTCACGGTTTGGACAGCTGTCACTTAGTTGATTCAAAAGTCACCCGGTAATACCGTTTTTGGCCATTTTCTCTTATTTCAAGTCGGAAATACTTTCTAGCAATTGTGCCTACTCCCAAAATACATCCAAAACATTCAAAAGACACCAATTTCCTCACAAAATCAGAATCATTTCCAGGTCATACATAGAAACGAAATTTACCTATTTTTCATGTTAAATCCAACAATTTCAAGACCAAATTAATTAATCTCAACACCAAATGAGTCCCACCACAAATTAATAATCTAAGAACAATTCTAGGTGCCATAAAAGTGATTACAATATTCTAGAATAGTAACTCATCATCAAATGAAAATTTGGATACAAATTACACTAATTTTACCCAAATATACACTTCACACATGCCAACACTTCCAATTCATCATTCACAACAAAAAGCCTCAAAAATTCATATTTGAAGAAACCCTAGAACCATTCTAAAACATCAAGAAATAATAAATCAAATGTTTAAGCTTAGGGTTTAGTGGATTACCTTTTAATCTCATGAAAAACCCAAACTTCTTCTTGATTTTTCTTCAAATCTTCAAGGAATTCCAAAATAATTTTGAGACCCAATTTGAGAGGGGTTTTTTCGGCCATGATCATCAAGAAAAGAAAAAGAAATTTATTCCCCTTTTTAAAGCCAAGTTGACCGAAATTGGGGGTAGTTGGGGGTATTTTGGTCCTTTTCCAATTAATCAATATTAAATCATCAAATTAATTTTATTATATCCAATCAAAATTGGACACATAAAAATTAATTAAATTCATACCATGTGTAACCAATTAAATCTCACCATGTATCATTTAATTAATGACAAATGGATAAGCTTTAATTTTAATTATTTAATTATTTAACTATTAAAAAATTAAAAAATTTATTTACACACTTATATGTATTTTTATTTACATTAAATAACAAATAAATATATTTATGGCATGTGTCAAAATCTCATTTGACGAATAATTAATGTGTATCTATTCGAATTATGTATCAATACAAATACATAATAATTATTAGCGGACAAAATCCCTTAATTGCATGTGTTATCGTTTAACAGATTAAACGATCTGAATTAACTTATTTAATCTGGTGAAGTATTATGAATAATCCATATTAATCCTATTGAGTTGCCCAAGTACTCTATGAGTACACTTCATATTGTGTGACTCTCTAAGTTTAAGTTTATCCGTCGAGAAATCCAATTTCGTGTCCATAATCCACCCACTCATGAATTATGATGACATGGATAATCTCACCAAACTATGCAAGTCGGGGTCATAGCATACGTATAATCCCTCTGTCATAGGCTATCCATATTATACCTGGGATATAGATCAGAACGTCAAATCAGTTCGGTATAATACAATCGATTTTTAATTTACGACCTCTAAATAACACTCGGAACTGATTTCCGAAGTTATACCACAGCCATAAATTTACTAGATTGTAAACACATGCTGGATGCTTATACCCTGTACACAGGACTGATGGATCCTATCTTGATACGCACAGGATATCATAAGCATCAGATTACACCTAATGAACAGGCGAAGGTCTGATCATAACTAGATCGTTGACATGATTGCCATCAAAGTGTGGAGGATAGCTCATATATCCACAGTGGTATCTCAAGTCGAATGACCACTATGTTCGCTCAACTCGGGAAGGTTCCTACTGACGTTGGTGTACCATCTATTAAGAAACCTTCAGTGAGTCGTTCAGTGTCATATCAAATAAACATCTATATGTCTATACGAGTCTCCCGAGACTCATGGTTCACTAAGATAAAACATCGAACCAAGTCATAATTTATGACATGTACTGGTCTCAACGGATTTACTAACCGACCCGTGTTAGCAAATCTTGACCAGGAACTTTATTTAAGGATATACATATAAAATGTTGGAATGTATGCCCTAGAGCAACATGTGATGTAAACGGTTTTATGTGTTTTTGAAATAAAACGATGCATTATTCATTTATCAAAATTGTTTGTTTAATTTTCACATATTATATATCATCTTAAATACCCTAGATTACTTATGTGCCTTCAGACTTAGTGTATGAGTGTCATACACAAGAGGATTTAAGTCTGAAGTTAGTAATCTTAAATAGTCCATAGAGAGCGCAAACAAAGCGGGTACTTTATTTTTGGTTTATCTATAGCTGCGGTCCATTCTATATTTGTATGGCAATCTTGATCCGGATCGTCCATGTAGAGACATGAGAATGGAGGCACCTTGTATGATGCGATCATGTAGGACTGGACCCAGATGAAAATGACATTATTATAATATCCATTAAACTAAGAAAGTCATTTCGATCTACTAGATGGTCCTATATAGATTGATCTTAATCCTGGGTGTACTACGAACTCCTGCATGGCAGGCTATTTCATTTGATTTACAAAGGTGAGGTTACTGTAGCAGTCCCGACCAATAGCTACATATTTTGGGGACACAGTTTGTTTTCTAGCTGGGAACATTTTGCATAGACATGAAGTTCACTCCTTCTTGCGAGAAGTAGATGAGTATCTTTCTTAAGGGTTAATTTGGTACTTGAATGATTTGAGCGCTCAAGTCTCTCTATTACGAATAGAAAGATTAAAATTCATAATAGTTATGAATAAATCGTTCATTAGAGAATCAAGGGTACTTAAGGTAAAAAATAATTAGAGGGGTA
This sequence comes from Zanthoxylum bungeanum, assembly GCA_019454045.1. Lineage (NCBI taxonomy): Eukaryota > Viridiplantae > Streptophyta > Magnoliopsida > Sapindales > Rutaceae > Zanthoxylum > Zanthoxylum bungeanum. The sequence goes on along the minus strand of SKCR01011639.1, from coordinate 267,643 downwards.
TAACGGACATTATGACCTGACTCTAATTACGAGATACTCGTGAATGGTCAATTCGACTTAATATATCATCTGCGGCAACGAGAGTTCAACTTCGAGTTTTTTGTGGAATATCCCGAAATTAATAATTCGGAATATTTAATTAAGAGCTTAATTAATATTTCGAGATTATTAGAGCTCGGAACCGTAGGTCCATTAGTCCCCGTGCTAGCTCAATATACTATAGCGGATTTAGTATAATTGGATAGTCCAATTATATACTTACAAAAGGATAAATATTATTAATATGATTAATAATATTAATTATGTGACACTTGGAACTATATGTTAAAATTTAATGTACGATTTGTATAATAAATGATTATATGATAATTATTTATTATTAATAATTAAATTATATATGTTATAATTTAAATGAAGGCTAAAGTTAGAATTTCATATTTATGGGTTTTGGAAACCCCTTGTATTACTTTGGTAGTTAATTCATTTAAATGGATATTTACTATTCATATTTGTAACATTTTTTTGTCAAAGGTAAGTAAATGAGTTGTTACAAAATTAAATAAAAAATTAACTACTACATCTTGTAATTGCCGAAAATACAAGGCTTGTAGAGGGAATGGATTTGTTTATTTTGGAAACAAAATAATCCTTAGCATTATTATTGGAAGTTATTACTTTCAATATGGTTAATTGCTTATTCAATTTTATAACATCTTTTTTAATAATGGTAATTAAAATTTGATGTCACAAAATTCGAACTAATTCCTAGCCTTGGCCGAATTTCACCATATGGGGAGGGGATGGTTGTTTGGTTGGAGAAACAAATTGACCTAAGTATATAAAGAAAATTTGATTTTCTTTTGGCTTACTCTCACTCTAGCAACTCTGACCACCTTCTTCTTCTTCTCTACCATTCTCTCAAAAGTTGAGAAACTCCATTGAAGAACAAGAAGAAGAAAAACAAAATATTAAGTGTGACTAAAATCTCTAAATCGTTTAGGGATTTATTTTTTTTAGTGTAGCCCACACTACTTTCAGTTGGTTGTGAGACATAGCTTGGAAGACCTTATGGCGTTGAACCAAAATTATTATTCTCATATTCTCTATCTCATGGCAGTGGGACTATTTTATTGTCCATTACCGTGAATCATATAATTGATTCGGGCTCGGTTTGTTTCGTTTTAATTTGGGATTTTGGGAAACACCTAGGGAACCTTTTAGGGCTGTATTGTGGTTGTATTTTGAGTGATAAATCGGACCTAAAACAACATGCAAATTAGGGGCTGCTTTGTGTGCAGTTCCGTTGTGTAACGGGTTCAAAACAGTCCATTATTTCACTGCAGTTCGGGGGCTGTTTGGGGACTGTTTCGGGGGCATTCCGGGGCTGAAATCTTGTCCGAAACAGAAGAAAAAATTCAATATACTTGCTGGTCAGATTCGGCTAAAGGAAGGGGAAAGCTGAAAAAATTTTCAAGTTTGATCCGTGTGCCTAAGTCGCTTCCGCTGCGCGAGGAAAGCGTTTCCTACAATTAGCATCAGAAGCGAGGTTGAAAAGTGTTCTTAACCCTTCTCTTTTTCATTTAAAGTTTCTGTTTTTAATATATTTATATGAGTTATAAATATGACATGCATGTTTAGTTGAGTGGGCACATTGTGATATTCATATGATGAATGGTTTTATTATTTCATGTGATGAATGGATTTTGCATTGGTCGTAAATTTTTCTGGCTCTTATTTTTGTAGTTGGTTTTGTTTTTGGGATGTAAGGCCATAAGGCCATTGTTTATATTTGTTGTAATTTTATTTTTCAATGTAAAATTTCAATCTTTGTAATTTGGAGCATCGAAGTCGCAAAATGAGCCAATACCACTTTGGAGCGGGATTTGAAGACCAAAGGATGCCTTGGTGAATCTTATGTACTAATTAGATTAGTATAGGAAAAATAAGAGTCCGGTCAATGCAAAATATTTTTTATGTTGTATGTATGTTTATATCGAATTGTTTAAATAACATGTCATATAGCTTAGGGTGTCTTCTCATGCATTTTTCATGCCATAACATGTCATAGATGCATTATCATTATAGACATAAAGTTATGATTTTATGTAATTTAAAATGCTTAAATTAGAATATGATATGCATGGAAATCAATTAATTAGATTAGTTGGATTTATGGTTTAAATTTTGAATTCTAATATATTGGGCTTAATTGGTGCATAATAAATTCCATTGGTATATAGGATGGAAACCTGGATATAAATTCCATAGCCGATTCCGAATGGACGGTAATATGGTCTGCACTCAGGATACAATTCCACGTACCATTGGATTTTATAATGCACTAAGATTTATTAAAATGTTTAATTAAAATTTTGAACTTTTAGAATTCCATAAATTTTTAAATTTTTAGTGTCTAGTATTTTAAGAGTTAAAATATAATAGCTCACTAATACCACTCTAATTAAATTAGTTTAATTGAGTAAAACTATTAGTAGAGACTAATGAAATATTAGTGATACAATTTTAAAAGTTAAAATTTATTAGGTAACTTATGTCAAACTAGTGTAAATAAAAATTATGATTTAGCCGCCGTAAATTTATCCACTCTAGTTTATAATAAAATATAAGATATTTTATATATAGAAACCTTAATTTTAAAACAGTGAGTGGGAAAGGGATATACAACAGTATATCCCGCGATCTCCGTTATTAGTCCAAAAATGTGAGATTCAAAAGGCGCCTCAAGACGCTTTGTTTTCGTCCTTCTACGGATGGTGTCCATTTTGGGTCAATATTAGGTTTGGGTTCCGAGAGGATAGGGATTCTAGATGTATCTTGTGAACTGCCCTACCCTACGGCGGCACTTCACTCGTTAAGTCCAAGAATCCCGAAACGGCGGGTTACACTCACAAAAGAATAATTAACTGTTAATAAAATTCCTTGATCAAATAAAATGGTAGTTATTTAATATAGGAATAAGAGTTATTCCCGCATATATTAAATTGACTGAAATTGTCTCGATCTATCATGCGAGTACTTGACCTACCCTACGGCGACACTTACTTGTGGGATGATAGATTTTCCTAGCATAGTAATTCTCTTAGGTTTCTAATTCATTATTTATGGTTCATGCATCATGTTTAATTTTATGCCAAAATTATTTGATGATCTTAATATGCAATGAATGAATGTTAAATGCATATTTATTTTATTTTTCAGCCATGGTTTCTCCAATTATTTCCATACTCTAAAACGATAAATTAACGGGAGAAAACTATGTTAAGTGGAAAAGTAACATGAACGTTATCCTGGTTTGTGAAGACATAAAGTTTATCCTGACGGAGGAACGTCCTCCGAGCCGGCCAGAAATGCTAGCCAAGATGTGCGCGATACCTACCAGAAATGGGTCGAAGCAAATGAGAAAGCCCGCTGCAACTTGCTAGCAGGGATGTCTGAGTGTTCTTGCTGTAAAGTATGAACCTATGGCTCTAGCATCTCAGATGATGGAGTCATTACAGGGCATGTTTGGGAAGCCTTCAGAGCGTCAACGCCATGAGGCCATGGTCCCAGTGATGACTGATATGATGAAGGATGAGACATCAGTCTGAGAGCACGTCTTGAGGATGATGATCTATCTCAACACTGCTGAAACTCATGGAGCTCGTATTGACGAGCGTAGCTTGGTGACCATGATTATAGAAACTCTTCCGAAGAGTTTCCTACAGTTTAAAAGCAACTATGTTATGAAAAAGTTGACTTTTACTTTGACCCAACTGCTTAATGAGCTCACCCATTACGAGTCCATGCTTGTGGATACTCGTAAGTCCAGTGTAGAGGCAAATGTTGCCGAGTCTTCAAAATCTGCAAAGATGAAGAAGAAAAGCACTGGGAAGGCTAAAGGAAAGGCCATGAAGAAGAAGAACAAGAAAGGCTCCAAGGATGCCAAGCCTACAGGAAAATGTTTCCACTGCAACAAGAATGGGCATTAGAAAAGGAACTGTCCTAAATACCTTGCTGAGCTGAATGAGAAAAAGGAAACAGATAAATATGATTTACTCGTTATTGAATCTCTATTAGTGGAGGATGATAAATCCGCTTGGATTGTTGATTCTGAAGCAACTAACCATGTTTGTTCTTCTTTGCAGCTACTTGATTCATGGAGGGACCTTGCTGAAGGTGACTACACCATGAGGGTCGGGACAGGGGATGCCATTTCAGCAAGAGCAGTAGGAATCTCTAGTTTAAATTCTATTAATAATAGTTATTTAAATTTGAACAATGTGTTATTCATTCTTGATTTTCGCAGGAATTTGATTTCTGTTTCTAAACTTTTGGATGATGGTTATTCAGTTTCTTTTAATAGCAATTTGGTTATTATTGGTAGAAATGGATTAACTATATGCACATGAAACTCAGAAAAATAACTTATATGTGTTACGACCGTTAACACATAGTCACTGCTCAATGCTGAAATATTTAAGGTTGAGAAACCTAAAACTAAACGGGCAAAGATTTATCATGATGACACATATCTATGGCATCTTAGACTTGGTCACAACAACCTTGACCGGATAAATAGATTGATAAAGAACGGAGCCTTAAACCAGTTAAAGCTCGGGACTCTACCAGTTTGTGAATCCTGTTTAGAAGGAAAAATGAACAAGAGACCTTTTACTGGAAAATGTTTAAGATCCAGTCAACCACTTGAGCTAATACATTCGGACGTTTGCGGACAGATAAATGTAAAAGCCCGAGGTGGTTATGAATACTTCGTCACATTCATATACGGTTATTCAAGATATGAGTATGTCTACCTAATGCATCACAAATCAGATAACCTTTGAAAAGTTCAAAGAGTATCGTGCCGAGGTTGAGAACCAATTAGGTAAGACAATCAAAACTCTACGATCATATCGTGGAAGGGAATACCTGGACACAGATTTCGAGGAATTCTTAGTTAAGCATGGGATAGTATCCCAGCTCACAGTGCCTAGAACACCACAGCAAAATGGTGTTGCAGATAGGAGAAATCGGACCCTACTAAACATGATGAGATCTATGTTTAGTTATAGGTCACTACCTAGTTCATTCTAGGGATATGCACTACAAACCGCAATGCATATCCTTAATGTAGTTCCATCAAAGTCTGTTCCTAAGACTCCCTTAGAGTTGTGGAATGGTCGTAAAACTAGTTTACGACATTTCCACTTATGGGGGTGTCCAGCACATATGCTAAAGAATAAGACTACAAAGTTGGAGCCACGTTCTCAGGTGTGCCTATTGTAGGCTATCCTAAGGAGACTAGGGGTGGATTCTTCTACAGTCCTGATGATAACAAAGTGTTTGTATCGAAAAATGCTACATTTCTAGAGGATGACTATATGAGGGAGTTCAAACCTCGAAGTAAAGTGTTACTCGAGGAGTTACTTGCTGGTTCGACCAGCACACCATCATCAACGAAAGTAGGCATGTACAAAGCACCTTCGACATTTGATAGTCAGATGCAAGCTCGTCAGAATGATCTTCTTCCTAGATGCAGTGGGAGGGTTGTACGACAACCTGATCGCTACCTAGGGGCTGGAGAGGCACAAGTTGTCGCATCCAGCGATGGCATAGATGATCCATTGACCTACAGTAGTGCAATGGATGATTCTGACAAAGAGGAATGACTCAAAGCCATGAACCTAAAGATGTAGTCCATGTACTCCAACTCGGTCTGGGAACTTGTAGACCAACCTAATGGGGTGAAACCCATAGGTTGTAAGTGGATCTACAAGACGAAAAGGGGATCAGATGAGAAGGTACAGACCTTCAAGGCTAGAGTAGTGGCCAAGGGTTATACTCAGAAAGAGGGAGTTGACAATGAGGAAACTTTCTCGCCAGTAGCCATGCTTAAATCCATCTGCACTCTTCTATCCATTGCCGCATATTATGATTATGAAATTTGGAAAATGGATGTCAAAACTTCATTCTTGAATGACAATCTTGATGAAAGTATCTATATGATACAACTAGAGGGGTTCATCACCCAAGGTCAAGAGCAAAAGGTTTGCAAGCTGCAAAGGTCCATTTATGGACTCAAGCAGGCATCTCGATCTTGGAATACAAGATTTGATACAATGATCAAGTCTTATGATTTTGAGCAAAATGTTGATAAGCCTTGTGTATACAAGTGCGTCATTGACGGGAAGGTGGTTTTTCTAGTTTTATACGTCGATGATATTTTACTCATTGGGAATGATGTAAAGATATTATCAGACGTGAAAACCTGGCTAACTAACCAATTCCAAATGAAAGATTTGGGAGAGGCTAGTTATGTTCTTGGGATTCATATACTTTGGGATCGTAAGAAACGACTGTTAGCTATGTCTCATGCATCCTATATCGACAAGATCCTTGTGTGATTTGGGATGCATAATTCCAAGAAAGGTAATCTACCTTAACGACATGGAATTCAATTGTCAAAGGAACAATCTCCTAAGACACCTCAAGATGTTGAGAAAATGAGACATATCTCATACACCTCAGCAGTTGGTAGTCTCATGTACGCTATGTTATGCATGAGACCGGACATCTGTTTTACAGTGGGAATAGTCAGTAGCTTTCAATCAAACCCAGGATTGGATCACTGGGTGGCTGTGAAACACATTCTCAAGTATCTTAAGAGAATGAGAAATTATATGCTTGTGTATTCCGGTGAGGATGTGATCCTAAGGGGATATACAGACTCTGATTTTCAGACAGATGTAGATTCTAGGAAATCTACATCTGGATCAGTATTCACCCTAGGTGGGGGGCTATAGTATGGTGGAGCATAAAGTAATCTTGTATTGCTGACTCCACCATGGAGGCTGAATATGTAGCAGCTTGTGAAGCAGCTAAGGAAGCAGTCTGGCTCCGTAAATTCTTGGGAGATCTGGAAGTTGTTCCAGATATGGATAGACCACTCACACTCTATTGCGATAATAGTGGTGTGGTGGTAAACTCTAAATAACCAAGAAGCCACATAAGGGAAAGCATATAGAGAGGAAATATCATCACATCAGGGAGATAGTACAGAGAGGAGACGTTAATGTCACAAAGATTTCATCTGCAGAGAACCTGGCTAATCCATTTAAAAGGACCTTACCGGCTAAAGTTTTTTGAATGTCACCTAGATGGTCTAGGATTACGTGACATGTCTCATTTCCTCTAGTGCAAGTGGGAGATTGTTGGAATGTATGCCCTAGAGCTACATGTGATGTAAATGGTTTTATGTATTTTTGAAATAAAACGATGCATTATTCATTTATCAAAATTGTTTGTTTAATTTTTGCATATTATATATCATCTTAAATACCCTAGATTACTTATGTGTCTTCAGACTTAATGTATGAGTGTCATACACAAGAGGATTTAAGTCTGAAGTCAGTAATCTTAAATAGTCCATAGAGAGAGCAAACAAAGCGGGTACTTTGTTTGTGGTTTATCTATCGCTGTGGTCCATTCTATATTTGTATGGCAATCTTGATCCAGATCGTCCATATAGAGACATGAGAATGGAGGCACATTGTAGGATGCGATCATATAGGATGGGACCTAGATGGAATGACATTCTTATAATATCCGTTAAACTAAGAAAGTCATTTCGATCTACTATATGGTCATATATAGATTGATCTTAATCCTGAGTGTACTACGAACTCCTGCATGGCAGGCTATGTCCTTTGATTTACAAAGGTGAGTGGTTGTGTGTAGTAGTCCCGACCAATAGCTACATTTTTGGGGACACAGTTTGTTTTGTAGTTGGGAACGTTTTACATAGACATGGAGTTCACTCCTTTTGCGAGAAGTAGATGAGTATTTTCTTAAGGGTTGATTTGGTACTTGAACGATTTGAGCGCTCAAGTCTCTCTATTACGAATAGAAATATTAAAATTCATAATAGTTATGAATAAATCGTTAATTAGAGAATCAATGGTACTTAAGGTAAAAAATAATTACAGGGGTATAACGGATATTATGACCCGGCTCTAATTACGAGATACTCATGAGGGGTCAATTCGTATGTAATGACTATATCGATGGACACCGACTTGGTTCAGCTTAATATATCATCTGCGGTAGCGAGAGTTCAACTTCGGATTTTTAGAGGAATAACCCAAAGTTAATAATTCGGAATATTTAAGTAAGAGCTTAATTCATATTTCGAGATTATTGGAGCTCAGAACCGTAGGTCCATTTAGTCCTCGTGGTAGCTCAATATATTATAGCGGATTTAGTATAATTGGATAGTCCAATTATATACTTACAAAAGGATAAATTTTAGTATGATTAATAATATTAATTATGTGACACTTGGAACTATATGTTAAAATTTAATGTATGATTTGTATAATAAATGATTATATGATAATTATTTATTATTAATAATTAAATTATATATGATATAATTAAATGAAGGCTAAAGTTAGAATTTCATATTTATGGGTTTTGGAAACCCTTGGTATTACTTTGGTAGTTAATTCATTGAAATGGATATTTACTATTCATATTTGTAACATATATTTACTTAAAGGTAAGTAAATGAGTTTTACAAAATTAAATAAAAAATTAACTACTACATCTTGTAATGGCCGAAAATACAAGGCTTGTAGAGGGAATGGATTTGTTTATTTGGGAAACAAAGTAATCCTTAGCAATATTATTGGAAGTTATGACTTTCATATGGTTAATTGCTTATTCAATTTTATAGCATCTTTTTTAATAATGGTAATTAAAATTTGATGTTACGAAATTTGAACTAATTCCTAGCCTTGGCCGAATTTTACCATATGGGGAGGGGATTGGTTGTTTGGTTGGAGAAACAAATTGACCTAAGTATATAAAGAAAATTTGATTTTCTTTTGGCTTACTCTCACTCTAGCAACCCTTGCCACCTTCTTCTTCTTCTCTACCATTCTCTCAAAAGTTGAGAAACTCCATTGAAAAAAAGAAGAAGGAAAACAAAATATTAAGTGTGACTAAAATCTCTAAATCGTTTAGGGATTTATTTTTGTGAGTGTAGCCCACCACACTACTTTCCGTTGGTTGTGAGACATAGCTCGGAAGACCTTGTGGCGTTCAACCAAAATCATTATTCTCATCTTCTCTATCTCACGACAGTGGGACTATTTTATTGTCCATTGCCGTGAATCATATAATTGATTCAGGGCTCGGTTTGTTTCGTTTTAATTCGGGATTTTGGGAATCATCTAGGGAACCTTTTAGGGCTGTATTGTGGTTGTATTTTGAGTGATAAATCAGACCTAAAACATCATTGGAGATCACGCAAATTAAGGGCTGATTTGTGTGCAGTTCCGTTGTGTAACGGGTCCAAAACAGTCCATTATTTCACTGCAGTTCGGGGCTATTCGGGGACTGTTTCGGGGGCATTCCGGGGCTGAAATCTTGTCCGAAACAGAAGTACAATTTCAGTATACCTGTTGGTCAGATTCGGTTAAAGGAATGGGAAAGCAGAAAAAATTTTCAAGTCCGATCTGTGTGCCTAAGTCGCTTCCTCTGAGCGAGGAAAGTGTTTCCTACATAAAAATGTGCTTCCCAATGTCAATTACAAATTATGTTGTAACTGCAAACTATATTGTAAATCCTAGGATCTAATATACACGTATCACTGAACCAGATTCAGTTTCGATCTAATTGTAATCAGAAAACTAATCGTAATTAGATCAAATAAGCATATAAAAGACAATAGTGCTACCATTAAATTAGTAATATTATGAAAAAATAATTACTCGTATTTATGAATCGGACATAAATACGATCCGGATTGGCATTCAAAGCACCAACCCTAACAATTTTCACTTCATTTTTCCAATTCTTCTCATTCTGTCGTTTGCTCTTGTTTTTTCAGATTGACCCAACCTAGTGGGTTACCGCCATTGATTACCTGTCGAAGTACACTCGTTCTTCTTTCAAGAAGAACGGGGTGCACCTATTTCTCATATGTACTAACCAACGACTATGGTACCTAGGTGAGTGTGTTCTTTTCTAGCACATGAGCACCTAGGCTCGGAGAATTTCTGCCTCTCCGTCTTCCTCTATGCTCTTTGGTCTCCAGATCGACGGGGAAGATTTGATGGCAATCTTGAATGGCTTCCTTGCCGAGGACTTTCTAGTGGAGGGTGAGTATCAGTAGTGGACCTGTTCTGTTATTCTTGGAACTTTGCCTTTGTCTGAGCCTCACTAGGCGACTCAAGTATGAATAAGAGTGGCAAAACGAATTAATGAATCAAATTTGTATCGAATCCTAAACGAAACGAATCGAATCGAAATATGATGGATTCGTATTCGATTTATTTATTAAATGGATCCTAATATCATGATTCATATTCTATTCATTTATTAAACGAATCGAATATGAATATTCGTTTAGTCATGATATTATTTAATATCATAATTTACCATAGTTGATTTACATTAATTCGTTATAAATATATACATATAAAATATGTAATTAATATATTTATTAAAAATAACTCACCAAATATCGAAAATATTATTTTTTTTCTATCGTAATTGGCCATAATTTCTCGAATCTTAATTGAAAAATAATAATAACTAGTAAAAGAAAATAATAAACAAATCATAAACGAATAAATGAATCTATGAGCTTAAATTCGTATTCGATTCGCTAAATAAATGAAATCGAATTGACTCATTTATTAAATGAATCTATTTTTTCAAACATGTATTCTCTTTAAAGTGAATCTAATCGAACAAATAAATGAATTTTGATTGAAATTGCCATCCCCAAGTATGAACTACATATTGTCTCTCTAAATTTTCTTTCATGTATATGTTTTCTGCTAACATGATTTTTGATATACACTCATAAATGAGCCATGAGATACACCATGTGCGTCACCCCTCTGATGTTGAGGAGGGGGAGGGTGGTGCGTCGACAGATCCAACACCATCCACCAGACGCGTTCAGGCTCGGGCTTCTTATAGGATTTGTCTTCTTCTTCAGTGTTGACTTCCTTTGGCATCATTCCTAGCTCGGTGGGTCTTTGACCGGACCCAGCCTACGTAGTCCAAAATGTTACAGGGTGGAGGATGTTCGATCGCATTCTTTAGATGAGAGGCAGCCGCTGATGGTCCCCTTCGCAGATACTACACATGTCAGTTTCTTTAAATGCTTGATTTCTCTTTTCTGCCAGGTTCTCGATATTGATCAAGTTATGTTACAGGTTCCTGTTAAGTTCGCGGATCACTGTTTCCATATAACACTGACAGTGAAAGTGGTGTTGACCTCTTAGAGCTTCTCCCACTAGGTACGTGTAGAGAAGAGTTTGCATATATGTATGTATGCATATATGCATGATATTCCAATTTTCTCTCTTTATTTATGATTACAACAACGCATTGAAGAGATGGAGACACAAGTTATGGATCATCAGGACCTTCAGCACCAGTTTGACTCATTGTGTAGGCGCTTCGCCCTCTTTGCGAACGTAGGACAGTCACTAAGAGGTCCTTTCGAAGAGGCTACATTCCCGAAATGCTCAGAGGGTGCCCAAGCATGATTCTTTGGCGCTGGAGGTTGATGAGGAGGAAGAGGCTGATGAGAAGGATGAGACTGATGAGGAGGAGTCGTTTGAGTATGATAACATTTTTTATTCTTCTTTTCCTTGTAACAAAATGACACTTGTAAAGAAATGTTTTTTAAAATTTTTAACTTTAATTAATAGAAACATTATTAATTATCAATTGCCTTTCAATTTATAATGTATTTTATCAACATATAAACACCCTTTACAAGCTTGATGTCTGAACTGATGATGCTTTTGTGTAGAATATCTGACCATACCTCTTTTATGTCTCGGTGTATATTCTTTTATGTCCAGCAAGACATTTTTATCAGGTGGAAAAAATTTCTAACTGGACATTTAGTGATGTCCAATGACATTAGGGTTCCTTCTAAGAGTCGGAATCATGTTTTCATATAGGACAACCCTCGATATTTTCTATAAATAGGCCTTGCCTCCATCTTGTTTTCATCACAATAGTCTTTCTTCCCTTCATTTTCGTTTTTGAAGATCTTCTAAGGTTTCTTCCCCTTATATTTCTTGCCCTAACACTAGTGTCTCTCAACGGATATCTGGCCATCCAAAAAGGTTTGACTGGACATCGTTAATATTTGGTCGCCAATTAGAATATCTGACCGCTTCTTAGTACATCCAAGTGCTTCCTAGTACATTTGGCACTTTCATGGCTCACGCTTTGATAGACCCATTATGTTCCTCATCCGTGGGGTGTCTAATTCGTCACCCCCAGATTTGGCTCAGCTTTTTTCCCTTCGTTTCCTTCACCGCGCCAAGGTAGATTATATTTTTCTGCAGTTTGCTTCCACATTCTAGGATTTTTTTTCCCCTACCTGAGGAGTTTGTTGCTATTCTAGGTCTTCGATTTCCTCTTTCCACTCCTCTGGCGATGGCCCTTTTCAGGCATCAATACCCTCGGGATGCTACCAAAGCTTTTCTTTTTCAACATTGATGAGTTAGAGAAAGTAATACCAAGCTAGATGCTTCTTCTAACTTAGAGGTTGGATCCCACTGTTGGAGGAGTGTAGTCATGGTCTGCATTATGGCCTGATACCTTTTGGCGGGCCTTGATAGCGGGAGAGGCGATTACCGATTGCTCCCCATTATGCAAGGTTTCAGGTACAACTATGATCATTCTCTTATCACCTTAGCTGAGACACCAATTGGTCTAGGTGAGATCAAACAGAAATCTGCCAGTCGATTTATGGGGAGCCTATTACTTTTACAGGTATGCCTTAAATTTTGCTAGGCTGTCCTTTCTGATTTTCAACCTAGCGGGCTGCCCTAATTTTTTCTTGGGAAATTATTTCAAGTTTTCTACCCAGCGAGCTAACACACACTTTTTTTTCTTTTTTCAATAGGTGTGGATGCAAGAGAAGTTGAAGCTTATTGCTCCTCCGTCGGTCTCCATTTTTACCTCTTACGATCCCTGACATCATCTAGCATGTGCTGTAATGAAGAAGTACTTTTCTTATGATGCGTGGAAGTAGACCCGACCACGGTTCCGGTTCGGAACCGGAACCGAACCGGAACCTAACCGGTTGGAACCGAAGGTTCCGATTCCAACCGTTCCGGTTCCGATTCCGGAACCGAACCGGAATTGGACCGGTTCGGTTGGGGTTCCACCCCAACTCGAACCGGTCCGAACCGGTGGAACGGTTCCACCAGTTCGGACGGTTCCAACCGAACCGTTCGGTTCCGGTTGGAACCGTCGGGTTCCTGTTGGAACCGTCGGGTTCCTGTTGGAACCGTAGGGTTCCAACAGGAACCCTAATCCCCCAACGGCTAGTAGCCGTTGGGGGAGCAGAGAGCCGTTTGGCTCCCTCTGCCAAACGGCTCCCTGCAAAAAAAATTAAAAAAAAAATTAAAAAAAATATATTATTTATTATATAAAAACAAAATACTAATGTACCCCTAATAACGGTTATATTTAGGGGCATTTTTGGTATCAAAAAAATTCTAAAATTCTATAAATAGGATTCATTTTTCATAATTTCATCACACCAAATTCTCAACTATCTCATTTTCTATAATTCTCTTATTCTCAATCTTACTTCAATACAATTCTCTTATAATCTTATATTCTTATTTTCTCAATCTCAATTTATTTAGTTGTTAATTTGTTATCATTCGCATCGCAATTATTCAATTTTCTTATTTTTCTTCCTAATTTCTCAAAAAAAAATGGCAAGCTCATCCGAGAACATAATGTCAAATATGCCAACCCAAGAGAGCGGCCCTAGTGTCAGTGCACAATCACGGAGAAGAGAAGTTAAGGCTCGGTCCTCCGATATTTTCAAAATTCATTTTACTTTGGAATATATAGAAGATGATTCACAACGAGCAATTTGCAACTATTGTGGGGTTATCTATAAATTTTCTGGTGGATACGGCAATATGATCAAGCACATCGAGAAACATCATCCGGTTTAATTTGGCATTGATACGACGCAGACTCAAATGGCCAGGTACGCATCATCTAGTAGAGGTACGAGTAGTGTAGATTTATTTAAATATTCTGATGCAAAAAATAGAAAAGAATTTGCGAAATTAACTTGTATGGCACATCTTTCCTTAAGCTTTGGTGAAAAACTTCATTTTACTAATTACGTGCATAATGCTTTAAACCCTGCTGCATGTAGAATGACTCGAAACACAACAAAACGTCATATTTTCAAATTATATAAAGATGGTAAAATTATTTTAAATGAAATATTTAAAGAGATGAAAGGTCGTATTTCTATATGTTCTGATATTTGGAGTGACCATTGGCAAACACACTCATACATGGGTGTGACTTGTCATTGGATTGATGCATCATTTACCATGCAAAAATGACTTATTGCATTTAGAGTTTTTGATGACCAACATACTGCACATAATATTTATAGAATGATGAATGTAATTTTTGATGAATATGGTTTAGGAGAAAAAATTTTAACAATTGGATTTGATAATGCATCTGCAAATACTGCATCCATCAATGATTTAAAAGAAATATGTCAACCAAATTTAGGGGGTCGATTTTTTCATATTCGTTGTACATGTCATGTCCTAAACTTATGTGTGCAAGACGGTCTAAAATCATTATCTCCTTTCCTTGATCCAATTAAAATGGCACTTAACTGTATTTGGTCATATTCTCAAGTTAGGAGAGAATGGACCAAGTTTTGTAAAATAAATGGTTTTAAACCGATTAAATTTTCTAGAGATGTTCCAACACGTTGAAATTCTACTTATTTTCTTTTATGTCAAGCATTTCAATACAAAGATGCATTATGTATTTTTTTTTCTCAACATGTTCAAAATATCACACTTTATCCTAGTCAATGGGATATTTGTGAAAAAATTTTAGATATTTTAAGAGTATTTAATGATGCTACTTTAGTTTTTAGCGGTGTTTATTATCCTACAGCACATTTATTTCTTCTTGAGAGTTTGAATATTGTTGGCACTCTCGATGAGCATGCTGACAGTGACGACCCTAATGATATTGTTTTGCTCGAAGCCATTACTGTTATAAAGGTAAAATGGTTGAATTATTTTAGAGAAATTCCTTTACTTTATCTTATTGCTGCTGTTTTTGATCCTAGATTTAAATTAGAAGGTTTGAATGGTGGTTTACAAGCTTACTATGGTTATTTAGGAATATTAGATGACATTGATATTACGAGCATAATGACGAAATTAAGAAATGATTTAATTATTTTATTTAATGATTATATTGTAAGATATAACTTAGGAACATTAGGTCAATCTAGTAGTAGCGAACCGGTAATTCAAACAAGACTTAGCGCAGGGGATCGTTGGTTATTGCAACGAAATAAAAATCTAGGGATACTACGACAACTAATAATCCTGAATTAGATAATTATTTATCTACAAATTTTGAGTTTTCTAATGAAAGTTTATGCAGTAAAAATTTTAAAATCCATGAATGGTGGAACCGGCATCAAAATATATATCCTGTTTTATCTATTATTGCTAAAGAGATCTTGGCAGCACCTATTTCCACCGTTGCGGTTGAGCAAGCCTTCAGTTTGGGAGGTAATATATTGGAAGCTAGGCGATCTTCATTACATCCAAGCACTCTAGAAGCAACAGCTTGCGTGGATGATTGGACTCGAGCTGATCTGAGACAACAAGAAGATGCCCCCGATGATTTTGAAGATTTGTTCGATAATGCTTCTGCAACAAGTGCAAGCGGAAGCTGCGGAACCGGAGCCGAATGATCAACTGATAATGATGATTGATAATTGTAAATATATATTTTACAAAGGGGATATGTCTTAAACTTGTAATGGAACTACGTGAGCTTTGATTCCTCTCACCCTTGGAGGATACGTAGGCAACTTAAATTTTTAAAAATTTAAGCACAAGCTCTTCAATGTAATAAATTTTTTTATTTATAAATTTAATCTCATTTTTTTAAATTAATAATTTTTTTTTATTTAAGCTTTGATTATTGATTCCTCTCAATTTTTAATTTTAAATAAAAAAAAAAAACGGAACCGAACCGGTTCGGTTCGGTTAGGTTTTAGGTTCCAGTTCCACTTAAGTGTGGAACCGGAACCGAACCGGATTTAACCGGTTCGGTTCCGGTTCCACACTTGTGGAACCGGAAACCGGCCGGTTCGGTTCGGTTCCAAACCGGCCGGTTCGGTTCGGTTCCGAACCGGAACCGAACCGCCGCCGGGTCTACGTGGAAGAAATGACTGCAACAAGTATTTGACATAAATTTTGTGAATGTACTCTTGGTGGCGTCTCAGCCATGTCACCATAAACTTCCTCTATCATTGCGTACCTTTCCCATTGACCCCATGTGTAACATCCCGCCTAAGCCAGAACGCTACCGGCAGGAGACAGGCTAATCCTACCTCCATAAGCCTCTGACTCTTAACGAAAATTCGGCATGACCTCTCCTAAAAGTCATGAAACCTGGATCAAAGTCCAGCACCTCAATACAACCTAAAGGGCCCAACACATAATATATATCAAACAATACACTCAAGTCATAACACAATTGGGCTCCGTGCCCGAAAATACGTATAAACAAAAACTTTTACAATTACACTTATACATCTCAATCCTCTACAATTAAACTTATACAATTTGACTCTAATACTCCAGTGCCCGAAAATACGTATAAACAAAAACTTTTACAATTACACTTATACATCTCAATCCTCTACAATTAAACTTATACAATTTGACTCTAATACTCCCAAGACCCGGTGACTAGCTAACTGCAACGCTGCTATCCGACTCCTTAATCTCTGATGTTTGTGGTTGACCGATCAGGTTACCGTCCTGCAAAACTTAAACAAACTGTTGTGGTATTTTGATATCTCAAACTTACTTACTTACCCTTTGCTAAACCAGTTAAGTTATTCATCATACTTATCTTTCTTTTATTTCATTGAAATATCATCAAATCGGATTAAATAAACATTCTTTATATTATCCAACAGACTGAAATCAACCATATAAATATGTATATGAAACCACATAATCATACGCTAATATCTTACCAGTTGTTCATTCTATGTAAATTTATAATACACACAGGCATCAATCACAAGTATACAAATGTAATCATGCTATCATGCTTCAATGTCAACTATATGCATCTCATATGTTATGTGTGATCTATATGCATGACTTTTATAAGTAACGCTGTATTTTAATCATGCCATGCATTTATGAAATACGTTTTGAAAATCTTTTCTGAAAACATTTTCTGAAATCTGCTTTATAAAAACTCTTCCTGAAATTCTCTTTTTAAAACTAGGCTTGTTGAAAACATTCTTTAAATCTCTAGTTTTTTTTTTTGGAAGCTGTCTATAAAATCTGTTTTCTGAAAATCTAATATTTCAAAACTTCTTTCTGAAAATCGGTATCTGAGTGTCTGTAGAAAAACTGACGCATGGAGGCGTTACCTATATGCATGACTTTTATAAGTAACGCTGTATTTTAATCATGCCATGCATATATGAAATCTTTCCTGAAAATCTTTTCTGAAAACATTTTCTGAAATCTGCTTTATAAAAACTCTTCCTGAAATTCTCTTTTTAAAACTAGGCTTGTTGAAAACATTCTTTAAATCTCTAGTTTTTTTTTTTGGAAGCTGTCTATAAAATCTGTTTTCTGAAAATCTAATATTTCAAAACTTCTTTCTGAAAATCGGTTTCTGAGTGTCTGTAGAAAAACTGACGCATGGAGGCGTTACGTCTCGCCGTCCCCCCATACGCCCTAGAGTCAGATATGCAAACCCATGACATTGGGGCGTTACGTATCGCCGTCCCCCAAAGCATGTCATACCTGCCCTGAAACTGGTGGTCTTGGGGCGTTACGTCTCGCCGTCCCCCAAGCCACAAACTGGAGCTGGGGTGCGGATCTATGCTACCACCCAAGCTCAAACTGGGGTCTAGGGGCGTTACGTATCGCCGTCCCCCTAGCCCATCTGGAGGATCTGAGAGCGTCTCCTCAGTCCTCAACATGTGCACATGTCTCTACTTCGTCAATTCCAAAGTATCCGTCAATTCCAAATTTTCTCAAGTTACCTAATGGGGTGAGTTTTTACCTCATGCCCCGGAAATCATAAAACCATACTGAAATCTTGAAACTGTAAACAAAATATTTTCTGAAATACAATTCTTTCAAAATCATTTGAAACTTTTCCTTAAATCTCATTAAATTTTAAAATCATTCTTAATTTTAACTTAACTTATGAAAATCCTAATGCACTAATATGCATATGCATTTGCACCCATAGTATCACAAATTCATGCTCAAACTAATAGATTTTATCAGCATAAAAACATTCATCTGTAGCCTAATTTCATAATCTATCATATCAACAGTTTATTAAACAAACCAACAAATAGTTTATGTTCATATATTCCCAAACTGTTATGCATTAACAAAACTAAATCATGCATTCACAGTACTAGTCTTACAATATGGTTCCATTTTCAAGTTCTTCACGCACATCCATCCTTAGTACTATATCTACACATACTTATTTTCATTTCTGCTAGCACACACATGTTCATGCCTTCATGCTTCAACCTATTATGTATTACTTATATATGCAGTCACCATATCATGTTTATATCAATTTACTCTTCATAATCACTAAATTATACTTCACTTTCCCATGCATACAGAAATCAAAGATTCCAAATTTTCAACAACGACATAGCGTATATTAAACCACATAAAAATTATAACACAATCTCTTCATGAATCATTGTACTACTAAAATTACATAGGATCTTTTCATATTCATCAGGTAATCAATTTATAATCCCATTATCAGATTCACAGCTTCAATACCATACTTCACATTTATAAATTAAAACTTTTGCCGCTTAACATCCCATGTACTAGCTACCCTAGAACTGTAGATTCACTTTTATTAATTCCCGAATTGAAACTTTAAGGTTATCATCAAATTAAACCCTGATTCATATGACACAACATAAAAATTCACCATCAAGCAGTAACTCAACTTGAATCAAAATTAATTTAAAGTTTTATCCTTTCTTCTTTCATAAATACTTGGTCCGTCATAGTCAAATTAATTACAGGTTGAACCGATCAATTTACGATACATTATCAGCCTATGTACTTATACACGATTTGTATTATCATCAAAACTATCAAAATCTAAATTCCACATTATCACACATTTGACCAAGGCCTTCAACACATCAAGCTTAAAATTTAAACTGTCGAACACGTTATCCTGGTGTTACTGCTACCAAATATACAGAATAATTATCCTCATTCTTATATTATCAAAAGAAAATAGTACCAATTTTCCCATTCAATCAAATACTCTCGGTCAAAACCTAAACCTAATCTTAAATAAAATTCTTTAAACAAATCGAACTTATCATCAAAGCTTAACATGAACATGGTGAAGACCCAAACTCTAAAAATTCCCAACTCCTAGGATTCTGCCGAGTCACCTCAAAATTTCTACTTCTCTAATCTTTAAAAATTTCTTCTAATTTAGCAATTTATTATGCTTTCATGGTAAAATGCCTGATTTAAAATCACTTAAAACCTGTTTTTAATTCATTAGTTTACCCAATTCAACTTTTCCCCTTAAAATCCAAATAGCAAAACTAAATTAAATTCAAGGAAATATGAACACAATACTTACAATTTGTCCCCTCAATTAATTTAAATTCCAAATTTTCAGACTTGTTCTCCTCTCTTTTCTATCCCTTCTCGGTCTTCCTCTGTTCAGCTCCCCCTCTCTCGGCTTCTCTACTTCTGTTTTTCTTCATTGTTTTATTTCCCTCGGCCCTTTTTCGCTTCTTTTGGTCTGCCCTGTTCTTTCTTATTTCTCTCTAGTTTTGTATGTGTGCTGTATGTGAAATCGGTAATTGTGTGCTGTGTAGCTGTGTGCAGACCAGGCCGGCGGTTCGGTTCCGGTTCGGAATCGAACCGAACCGGCCGGTTTCCGGTTCCACACTTAAGTGGAACCGGAACCTAAAACCTAACCGAACCGAACCGGTTCGGTTCCGGTTCGGTTCGGTTCCGTTTAATTTTTTTTTTTAATTATTTAAAATAAAAAAAATGAGAGGAATCAATTAATCAAAATGCCACTAAATATAACCGTTTTATTACCGTTATTAGGGATACATTAGTATTTTTTTTATATAATAAAAAAAAAAATTTTAAATTTTTTTTTTTTTTGGTAGGGAGCCGTTTGGCAACAGGGAGCCAAACGGCTCCCTGCTCCCCCAACGGCTAGTAGCCGTTGGGGGAATTAGGGTTCCTGTTGGAACCCTACGGTTCCAACAGGAACCCGACGGTTCCAACCGGAACCTTTCGGTTCCGGTTCGGACCGGTTCGAGTTGGGGTGGAACCCCAACCGAACCGGTCCAATTCCGGTTCGGTTCCGGTTCCGAACCGGAACCGTGGCCAGGTCTAGCTGTGTGTGATATTTTTGGGAGTGTTGTGCGTGTGTTAATTAGAAAAATGTGTGTATTCCTCCCCCCACGTGTGTATGTATATAATATATATATATATATAATATATATATATATATATATATATATTATATATATATATATATATATATATATATAATATTTGTGTGTAGGTTTTCTAGAATTAATTATTATTATGTATTATATATATATAATAAAATATGTGTAGCATTTTCTAGAATAATAAAATATGTGTATTAAAAATATCTAAAAGATATATTATATTTATCTAGAAACCTCTACACAAGTATGGTTAATTTCGAGTTAACCCCTTAAGTTTTAATTAATTGTATCTAATAGCTATTTACTTGCAATAATTCTCATTTTACTATAAAATAAACTTTGCGTTCGGACGCGGCCTCACGCACGAAAAATATAATTTATGCAAAAATTGCTAAAATCATCTGGGTCGTTACACCATGTCACCGTTTCAAGTTTTCGACCCAACACATTCTACATTCCGACTATGCTTTGCTTGCCTAATGGGTACCTCCCACACCTTACCCATGGTAGGCATACCTTCCAAGGTGACCCCGTGTCTCATCACTTCCTGGATCATTTCTGTGAAAAGTGGGCTCAGTGACATATATGGACTGTCACTACCACAAAGTCTTCCAGGGGACCGAATGAACATGAATCCTCAACTGGTTCTTTTGGTTTAAGCCCTAAATTAAAGAGACAATGAAGATGATTATGTATGCTTAGATTAAATCTTCTCTTTTAGCCACAACTTTGCATTCCATGAACACTTTGAGCTTTATTTCAATAAAATATTAGTATTCTTTCTTAGTATATGGGTGAATAAATTAATTATTTTGTGTGAGAGTACCCATGTCATTAACTGGCCCTTCCGGGCTTTCCAATTAACTATTTTCCTTACTCACTTATCCCTAACTTTTGCCTAAACCATTCCGATTTAGCAAGATAGGCTCTAACTTGCTGTCCTTACAGATTTTAAACCTAGCAAGCCCTTTTTCTTTCTTTCTTTTTTTTTTTTTTTTTTTTATCTTTTTATGCAAATTACTTCTTTGCCTGTCTATGTTGATGGCATATGTGAATTCGTTCCCCTCCAAGTCAGATAACTGAACTGTTTAATTTTTCATGATATTTCTAACTAAATAGGGCCTTCCTTATTGGGCCTAGACTTTCCCATCGGATCTATTGCTAGTGGTCTTGATTGTTTCAACACCATATCTCATTCCTTAATCTTGCTGAGTCGAACCCTTTTTTATTGAAGGCTATAGTTATACTCGTGTGGTATAGTTGAGTATACAGAGCTTTCATTGTCTTCTTGTCAAGAAGAGATAGTTGTTCAAATCTTTATGCAGCACACTCTTACTAAGGTAAGCTTGCCTCCATTATAATTAGTATTGACTGTACTTTGATTTCTATAGGCAGTACAACCTCTATTCCATATACTAGAGAATAAGGCGTAGCCCCTGCTGCTGTTGTGACCGAAGTCCTATACCCCTACAATACAAATGGAAACTTGTCTGTAGTCTTTGTATGTCTTTGTCATCTTAGCCAGAATCTTCTTCAAAGTCTTATTAGTGGCCTCTATTACCCCATTGGATTATGCTCTCTTTTTCTTTGTATCTTTTCTTCGAGATCGATACGATATTGGCCAATCATTTCGGGTACTTGACTACCTCTATGAACCCTACCTCTACTTGTTTTTCACCTCTTCTTTGACTTTCTCTGTCCATTCTCGCCTTATTCTGTGAAATTTCTACCTCATTCATGTGCTGAGCTATGCTTCTATCAACTCCAGACATGTCTTTATAGGGCTAGGCGAATAATTTTGCATATTTTCTCAATATTGTTTTAACTTTTTCCTCTCTTCATGGGTAATCTCACTTGTAATTAATATATTCTTGGAATTTTTACATGTACCAAGATTAAATATCTTTGTTTTAGTTTAATTATTATCAAATATGCTAATGTCGTGCATGTTATGATGTGTGCTAAAAGAAAAAGAATCAGGCAATTAAACAAAATCATTCATCTTATTAATACAAGGTTATAGTTGAAAAATTCAAGTACATAAATAGTATTTTTCTTCTTCGGTTGCCGCTGAGTCTTCCAATGTCAGTCCTTTGAGTTGGTGCAGTTCTTCTGTTTCATTCTCTTTTCCTTCTCCTCTATCCATTTCTTTTGTTTAGTGGCATCATTATAGTTACGACCATTCCTAATCATCATTTTGACTTCACTTTCATCGCTACTAAAAAAGTTTTCCCAGAATTTATCATATTTGCCAGCCTCGCTGTCATTGTTATCTCATATGCTCGCAATATGGATTTGTTGATTGAAGGTTTATAGGATGTATTCTTTGAACATGATAGAGTGTATCATGTATAGTGGTGGTGGAACAGCATGGTGGTTGGACATGAGGTTTCTGCTGGTGCTGGGGGTTAGTTTCTTTCAGGATCGGGGATTTTCTGATTCTCTATGAGGTCTTGGATTTTGTGTCTTAGGTGAGTGCAATTGTCAGTGTTTTGACCTTTTTGTTGGTGGAAGTGACAATAATAGTTTTAGGTCGATATAGTGAGGTACTGGTTTGGTAATGGTTGGGCTCCAAGGGTTTCAGCAGACACTATCTCTTCAAGTTCTCAAATACTTTTGACATAGGTCTACTAAGGTTTAAAAATATCATGTTTCTTATTACATAAATCTCAGTGGGACTGGCCTTCATTCCAAAAGCCCAATTAGTTATTCTATTATGGATGTAGAATTTTTGGCTCTCAGTTTCTTCTTATTCAATGTCTATAATAATTTCTCTCAACTGTCAGAAACTCGAGACCATAGAAGCCATCCTCCTCAGCTTGTTATAAATAGAAGGCTTGGTGTCATTAAAGATCATTTTTATATGGTCCTTCTTCGACTGCCATGTTGGCATTCTTAAAAGCTGGACTCTCTAGTGGTCAATATATTCTTTGAAGCTCTCCTTCTGCTTCTTCTTGGTATTCTCCAAATTATAGTGCGATATATCGATCTTCATATTCGTGATATATTGATTCAGAAATGTTTATACCAAAACCCTCTAGTTATCTCTTATTTTCTTCTCTAAGTTGTGGTGCCATACTACAAGTGCTCCTTCGAGCGACATCCTAAATATCTTTTGAACATGACACTTAGGTAAGTCGGTATAACTCATCAGCGATATGTATTGACGGAGATGTACTTTCTAATCCTCATTCCCATTGAACTTCTCCATTTATGGCATCATGACTTAGGAAAGCAATTGTTCCTCAAATGTCATATCGTTATATTAGAAGAGGTCTTCATCCTTACCCTTTTATGTTTGGGCAACCGACTGCATTTGTTCTTTTAATTTCTAGAGTTCAGCTCGGGAGTTGGCCATCTTGTCTGCATACTCAGCCATGTCTTCATCAATATCCAAAGTAGTCCTTTGGCTATCATGTTTATAGGCTCTTCGTGCCTTATCTCACCAATTTCAGCCCCTGCCACCCGATGAGCCGTCCAGTTGGCCATAGTATTGGCCATGTTCTCCTGCTATTTTGTAATCTTATCCATGGTGGCTTCCAATCAATCTACGTGGTAACCTTCACTGTTGGCCATTTCTAAGCTTGCTAACTGTCCTCTGACTAATCTGCCTTCTTCCATAAGCCAACATGCTGCTATGATGGCTGCATCCAAAAAAGGTTAGCGTGAAACATGTATGCATGAAATGCATGGTATGCTCAAACATTAGTAAATATCCTTCCAACCTTATTCCTCCCACACACTTGGCAAGTCTAATATCTTTCCTAAGTTTGGCTTAGCTTATGAACCAACATGGATATACAGACCGTTCTCACATATGCTAAAAGGTAAACCTTGGCTATCTCAGCTCTTTTCCATCGTTAAAAGACAAAGGCCTCTCATTTAAAAATGACTAAGCCTAATATAGGAATCGTGTCATTGTTTAGAAATGATGAATTGGAACCTTAGTAATCATAGTTATTATGGACATTGAAACATTTAAGAATATCTAAATAGGCCAAAACAGGTCGTACCCTCCTAGATGAAATCCAGTACATGTATCAAATTCATGTTTTTAACACATCTGAACCATAATTAAATATTCTAGGCCTAGCAAGTTTTCATACAATTTGGCTCATTGATATTAAGTATTTAACCAAATTATCATGGAACATATACTTGTTCTAGTTAAAGGCCCAACAAGTTTATATTTCATGGTAAAAGGATTAAATGACTTCAAATGGCTAGACCCAAAGATAAGCATTGCGAAGGCTCATTCCTATAGGGAAGCAACTATTGGTTTACATGTGGGCTTATTCTGAGGTTCGAGCTTAGGTTCTCATTGGCAAAGGTTTGTCCATAATTAGGTCTCCTTAGCTAAGGGTTCAATCGACCAATGAACGCACCATTTTTATACCCAACGGTATGTGCCAACAAATGATAATTTGTAGGAACGAATTTCCTAGTGCAGCGGAAATGCCTTAGGCACCTAGGATCGACTTTGAAATTTTTTCTATCATCTCTTTCATAATTGTCGAATCTGATCAGCCCTGATATATGCTTAACTTACTTTTTTGACACTGTTTTTATCAATTCAAAACTGCCACAGGCGTGCATGCCCACTGTCATAACACACTACAACTCACAGCCTATATATTTTGCAATTCGCATGTGGTCTGTGACTGCTCATCTTGTTCCATATGTGTGAGTTGCATCCACACAGCCATAGTGAGCTTAGCTCAAAAACGCCAATGATCAACTCACACAAACAAGAATCAAATTAAAAAAATAAAAAAATAAAAATTGCATTAACACCCACGTGATGGTTGAATAGATTTGATCAGTATTTGGCTCCTCATGTATGCACCCATTGTTTGGCTCATCATAAATGCACACATTATTTGACTCATGAACAAATTTGCTTCTGATCATATGCGCATTTTGCATGTGATTGATGTTGCTCTTGTTCACACGTTGTAGATCATTTACCATGCCCTCCATTTGTTTGATTTGAAGAAAATTTGTTGCCGTGAAGCCTGCATCCAATTTGTTGAAAGTGCCGAGTTATGTGTGATCAGGGTCTACCACTCGATTTTCCGTGTTATGATTCATCATCAGCATTCCGTGAGGGTGGACTCGGATCAACTCACTTGATGAAAATTTTCTTTGAGAAATTTTTCTCTCTTTTCTCTCATTTTCAATCTCATTGGAAAGATGAGAAAGTGATTAAGGTTAGCAAAACAAGGGAAATCATTTTAATTTATATCTAGGATTTAGGTTAATTAAATGTGCTTGTATAAAATTAACCCAACCCTAATCACACATATAAATATTGGCTCATGATACTTTTTAATTTCGAAATTAAATATATTATATCAAATATCATTTAATTTGAAATTAAAATGTAAAATGTAACTTATATCATTATATAAATTACATATTTGATTTTGAATTAAATCAAATTTAATTTAAAATCAAATCTTATATTAAATGATTATCTAATAATCATTAATATAAAAACTATATATTAAATATTTTAATATATAATTATAAAGTGTGACATTATATAATTATTAATTAAATTAATAATTATGTCATAAATAATTCTCAATTATTTAATCCTTTTAAAGTGAGTTTATAATTTGACTATCCAATTATTCCATGGGTTTCTAAAGTATAATGAGCTAACACGGGGATCAATTGGACCTACAGTTTCGAGCTCTAATAATCCTGAAATATTAATTAAAGCTCTTTAATTAAATATTCCAAATTATTAACTTTAGGTTATTCCACTAAAAACTTAAAGTTGCACTCTCGTGACTGCAGATATATGTTATACCGAAACTCATCAGCATCCACCGATATTATCACTGCATACAGATTGACCCTCCACGGTATCTCATAATTAGAACTGTGATATAATGTCTGTTATACTCCTCTAATTATTTTGTATCATAAGTAATATTGATTATCTAATAACGGTTTAT
The DNA here is from genome assembly GCA_019454045.1 of Zanthoxylum bungeanum. Lineage (NCBI taxonomy): Eukaryota > Viridiplantae > Streptophyta > Magnoliopsida > Sapindales > Rutaceae > Zanthoxylum > Zanthoxylum bungeanum. Next base: position 241,081 of record SKCR01011639.1, on the reverse strand, counting down.
TCATAACTATTATGAATATTAATATTTCTATTTCGTAATAGAAAGACTTGAGCGCTATAACCGTTCAAGTACCAATTCAACCCTTAAGGAATGTACTCATTTACTTCTCCTAAGAATGAGTGGATTTCATATCTATGTAAAACTTCCCCAGCCACACATCAAACCATATCCCCAAAATACGTAACTATTGGTCGGGATTTCTTCACCAACCTCACCTTTGCAAATCAAAGGATATAGCCTACCTTGCAAGAGTTCGCAGTACATTCATGATTCAGATCAATCCCATATACGATCATCTATTAGATTGATATGAATTTCTTTGTTTAACTTATATTAAAAAAAATCATTTATGTCTTCATTCAGTCCTATATGATCGCATCATATAAGGTGCCTTCATTCCCATGTCAACACATGAACAAACCCGGATCAAAGTCATCATACAATATGGAATAGCCTGCAGTTGTAGATAAACCACAAACAAAGTAACCATCGTTATTTGCTCTCGAACTATTTAGGATTACTAATTTCAGACTTAAATCCTCTTGTGTATAACACTTTATCAAAGTCTGAAAGTACATTTAGTATCCAAAGGCATACATGATAATTTATGATATGCGACTTTAAAAAGAAATATTTTAATATATGAACAACTGCATCATTTAATACTTAAAACAAAATCTCATTTACATATTTCATTATGCTCTATGGCATATATCCCAATATGGTTATCATCACATAACGATCCACCGCCTTCAATGAAAGTAATTTCACGGTAGGTAACGCCTTTAGGGTTTGAAAGAGTATGCATGAAAATGAAGATATGGTTAACCTCAATCTCGCGATGAATACTATAAGGTATTTTTTCAGGGTCGATTCTCTATCCCAAGTAGAGTCACCATCTGTAAGAGCGAAACAGTATTTACGGCTACGTCTATGATGTCAACGACCACGATATTGTCGGGCTCGTAGTCTGTAGAGAGTATGAATAGCTCACGAGGGACTACCCAGAGAATCATGGAGTCACCACCCAGTATAAAACACTGGAATGATTTAAGACCGGACTACACCCCTCGTAAGGGTCGACCTTAAACTCATTTGGGTTCAGTATGATCCCTTACTGATGTAGTGTAATATTTAGGTTTGAAAAGAGGTATCGACATGTCATAGAATACAACATCATACAATAACAATTTAACGCATATAAGGGCGCAATCATTAATAAAAAATGATAAAAGGCAAATTGATAAACATAAACATCCAAAAATATTAGAATACTAATTAAGCATAATACTGTACATATCTCAAGCCGAAAAACTTCGTGTAATTAATGTCTGATCAGACATATTTCAAGTCTGGTCCAATATTCTTCGTAAACCAAAAATATAAAAAATACAATATCATACATAGCTAACAATAATAAGGAAGCAGTAATGACATAGTAATAATAAATTGACTGTAAAGTAGAGAAAATAGTAATAAAATAATAATTAAACAGAATAGGGTACATGTCTCACTAACCTGGCTTTAGAGAAGTCTGGCTAAACATATTTCAAATTATAAATATTCGTCCGAACGTAATTCAAGTCTAGCCAAATATATTTCCTAAACCATAAAGCCAAAAAGTATAGAAATAATAATAACAAAGTAGAGATACTATTGTTAGTGTTCCTAAAACATGCCAAGGATCTATTAAGCAAGATTATGAGTGATTAAGATCATTAAAAGTTACGGAATGACTTATAATGATCGGATTATACTTTCAAAAATTTGGTGTGTTCTTGAAGCTCCAAGCTTTAAGTGTTGATTCCAACTCTTGAAGTTGTTTCTCTATCACCTTAGAAGACTCCTTGAAGTGCTAGCTTCTTTGATCTTACAACAAAATCAAAGAGAAGAGATGGAGAGGTTCACGCCCATTTAGGGTTTTTGAGTTTGTGTGTTATGTGTTTGGATGAGAGAGATAGGTTTTAGTAAAAAGCCATTTACCTTTTTCACCTAAACAAGATTGTTAGTTTTACCAAAACCAAAACTAAGTGGTTGGAAAGTGGGTGGTTTTGGCATAAATGACAACCACTCTCCCAACTACCACATGTGAAGTGGGCCCCACTATTGAATTCAAAATTCAAACGGTTTCTACGAATGTATGCTGGCGGCTGGAATTCGTTTAATCCGATTAAACGAATTTTCGTCGCTAAATAATTAAATCTAATTTAATTAAATAATGACGCCTCGTAAATATATTACGAATGCCGTTTACGAATTAATTCTAAATTAATCTGTTCGCACGTATTAAAGTTCGACTTTAATTTCGTATTGAAATCTAATTCCAATTAATATATCCGACATATTAATTTTAGCCCAAATGAATAAATTAAATTGAAAAAATCAAATTTAACTATTAAATTTATTCTACCGATTAATTCCAAATTAATCGCGTTCTCTCTCTTTCGAACACATTTAATCCCAGATTAAATAATACCTCAATTACTCCCAGATTAATTTTTCTCTCTCTTAATTAATCCCACATTAATTCTAATTCGAGTCAACTGTCATCGGTGAATCTTTGGGAAGCGACCCAAGAGACCCCTGGATATGTTGGCAGTAAATCCGGTTATCAGACTATTTGATTTAGTGCGTACCTCGTACCACGTGCTTACCGATTTACAAGACATGTTTGGCTTCTAATTCGAGTCAACTGTCATCGGTGAATCTTTGTCAGGCGTAGTATATGTAGTATTGCGTATAACGATCCAGTATCAGATGTCACATGCAAGGCATGGGGCTGGAGTAGTGTCTTCCCCGTACGAAGCATATATCGGATCACAAGCAACTAGTCTCTTTAATGAATAATCATGACGTTGTCACATTATCCCGATGGTTGCAACACATTAGAGTACCAGTTTTGTATCCCTGTGTGATCATCATCTTCATATGACTGAAGTGATACTTCCATCTCGACATCACACCCAATACTCTACGATTCTCAATAAGCCCAGAAGAGGCGTACACAGAACCTGTTAAAGTCTCGGATGACCAAAACTAAAGTGTAATGATTGTCGCAAGTATTAGCGATACAAGTCTCAGGTTAAGACCAAATACACCTACCCTGAATTGGATTCCTATAGACACATTGTCATACAACCAATGGGATTCTGTGGGGTCTATCCGGAGCGAAGCTGTTTCCATACCATCGGTAAACACAACCTCATATCACACTTGCATAAGCATCCAATACTTAAATATATGATAACTATGTCGTTATGCTCCCACAACACGCACAAGTGCAATAATAGTCTATTCCGCATTATCGATGTCCAATCTCGATAATACTACGACTAAGGATGTTAATGATTAAACCTTAGTGGATTAATAATGTCTCATATCTTATAATTCGGAAATAATCATAAGGACTTTTATCACTTTATATTTAAGTAATCCAATTACAAAATGATAAAATAGCAATTTCCATAGTCACATAGTTAATTTGTACAAAAACCTTAATGTCTTTTACAAATAATGACGCTATGGGTCATAATTGTCTAACAATCTCCCACTTGGCCTATAGTCAGTCACTCAAGCATCTAACACTTGAACTATGTACATGTCGCTCAAATTTTTACTGTGAAATAGCTTTCGTCAGCGGCTCTGTAATATTGTCATCTGATGCGACCTTTTTGATTTTCACATCGCCACGATGTATGATCTCACGAATCATATGGAAACATCGAAGAACATGCTTGGATCGTTGATGAGACCGTGGTTCTTTAGCCTGCGCTATAGCCCCGTTATTGTCACAATATAATGGAACATGCTCAGCTACTAACGGAACTACTCCTAATCCAATTAGGAATTTACGGATCCAAACTGCCTCTTTTGCTGCTTCAGCTGCAGTAATGTACTCTGCTTCTGTTGTTGAATCAGCAACAGTCTCTTACTTGGAAGATTTCCAGCTTACTGCTCCGTTGTTCAAATAAAATATGTACCAGGATTGTGATTTAAAATCATCTTTATCGGTTTGGAAACTTGCATCGGTATACCTAGTTATCTCAAGTTCTCCATCTCCATAGATTAAGAAAGCATCCTTAGTTCATCTAAGATACTTAAGGATGTTCTTAACTGCCATCCGGTGACCATCACTTGGATCGGCCTGATAGCGACCAGACATGCTCAAAGCATACGAGACATCAGGTCGCGTACATATCATGGGATACATAATGGATCCGACTGCCGAAGCGAACGGGATCCGACTCATGTTGTCTCTTTCATCTTGAGTTTTAGGACACATGTCCTTAGATAGAGTGACGCCAAGTGACACTGGCAACAGTCCTCTCTTGGACTGATCCATGTTGAATCGCTTCAACACTTTATCAATGTACGTGCTCTGGGAGAGTCCAAGAAGCTTTCTAGATCTATCCCGGTAGATCTTTATTCCTAGAATATAGGCTGTTTCTCCCAGATCTTTCATGGAGAATTTTAATGAAAGCCAAGCTTTCACCGATTATAGCATGGGAATGTCATTGCCCATAAGCAATACATCATCAACATAAAGGAAAATGAATGTCAGTGTGCTCCCACTAACCTTCTTATATACACAAGGGTCATCCTCGTTTTGAATGAAATCATATTCTTTGATGATCTCATCAAAACGTTGGTTCCAAGAACATGATGCTTGCTTCAATCCATAAATGAATCGATTTAACTTAAAAACCTTGTTTGCAAGTTTTGGTGCGATAAAACCGTCAGGCTGTTGCATATAAACATCCTCCAAAAGGTTTCCCTTAAGGGAAGTGGTTTTAACGTCCATCTGTCATATCTCGTAATCGAAATATGCAGCAATAGCAAGCATAATCCGAATGGATTTAATCATGGCAACTAGTGAAAATATTTCATCGTAATCGACACTATGTTATTGACGATACCCTTTTCACTACAAACCTAGCCTTGTACGTTTGTATGTTGCCATCCATGTCGGTCTTCTTTTTGAAGATCCACTTGCAACCAATAGGCTTTACGCCTTCTGGTGCATCAACCAGTGTCTAAACATGGTTGGTGTACATGGAATCCTTTTCGGACTTCATGGCTTCTTGCCATAAAGTGGATTCGATATCTTGTATCGCTTCCTTATACGTAGTCGGTTCGTCTTCCTCGATAAGATTGATATCCACATGAGGTGAGATCAGAAACCCATACCTCTCATGTTGGCTTCTGACTCTCTCTGACCTACGCCATTCTTGTGTATTCGAAGGTTGTGGTATAGTTTCATCCCTGATGAATTGTTCTTGTTCCGTTAAGGATTCTTTGCCAGGAATAGTATCACTCTGATTTTCTTCGAATTCTACTTTCTTCCCACTAACCACTGCATTAAGGAATTCTTTCTCAAGGAAAACTGCATGTAGAGCAACAAATACTTTGTTCTCTTGTGGGTTGTAAAAGTAATATCCTTTGGTTTCCCTATGATAACCTACAAATAGGTATTTATTAGATTTGGGTCCTAGTTTGGTACCTTCCAAACGTTTAACGCTTGCTCAGCATCCCCAAATCTTCAGGAATAAGAAACCCGGTTTCTTTCCTATCCATATCTCATACGGAGTCTGTTGAACAAACTTTGACGAAACCTTATTCAAAATAATTATTGCACTGTTCAATGCATATCCATAGAAGGAAATAGGAAGCTCCATGCGACTCATCATAGACCTTACTATATCCAATAAAGTTCAGTTTCTCCGTTCAGACACACCATTTAACTGAGGTGTTCCAGGAGAAGTCCACTGTGAAAGAATACCATACTCTTTCAAGTAATCAAGAAACTCATTGCTCAAGTATTCTCCACCATTGTTCGATCGTAATGTCTTAATACTTTTGCCGGTCTGTTTTTCTTCTTCGTGTCGAAACTCTTTGAATCTCTCAAAGGTTTCCGACTTGTGTCTCATAAGATACACATAACCATAACGCGATGCATCATCCGTAAAAGTTACGAAGTATTTATATCCACCTCTAGCCTGGCTATACATGGGCCCACATACGTCACTATGAACGAGGGCTAACAGTTCGGTGGCACGTACACATTTACCGCTAAAAGGTGATTTAGGAATTTTGCCTAATAAGCAAGATTCGCATACGTCATATGAATTTGGATCAAATCCAGCCTGTACCCACTCTTCGAAAGTATGGATATACGAGTCTTGTTAATATGTCCCAGACAACAATGCCACAGATAAGTTTCATCTTTGTTACTTAGTTTAAGCCTTTTGTTTGTTATATTATATGTTTGAGATTTATTTATATTCAAAATATAAAGACCATTATTAACATCAGCATAACATATCTCATAATCATCTTTATAAAAAAAACACCCAGTGTTTCGGAATACAAAAGTGTACCCGCATTGGGTCAAATAAGATACAGAGATAATATTCCTAGTCAAACTAGGTACATAACAATAGTCTGAAAGTTTAAGTACATGCCCCGAGGGCAGTTCTAAAACAAAAGTGCCAACGGCCAAAACGGTGACTCGTGTCCCATTTCCAACGCGTAGATCAATCTCCCATGAGGCCAGTCTCCTACTAATCTACAGATCATATACATCAGTACATATATGAGTACCACAACCAGAATCAAAAATCTAATTTTTAAAACTAGCAGTATACATGTTTATTTCTATAACAAACATACCTGAAGTCGGTGCCTTGTTCGCTTTGATTTCCTTCATGTGTGCCTTGTACTCGCGACATTCACGCTTTCAGTGACCCCGCTTCCCGCACTGCAGACATACATCTTGGGATATATCCTTACTCTTCCCAGAAGGTTTTGATGATTTGGCCTTGCCCTTCTTCTTCTTCTTCTTCTTCTTTACACCTTCAGTCGCCTTGGGCCAAGCCCTCGAAGACTGATATGTTGAAGCGAAGTGTGCTTCGCGCTTCTTGCCCTTTAAGAGCTCATTTTCTGCTTCGCGCAGTGTGGACATTAACTCTTCAAAAGTATCGTCTTGGTTCATCATATTGTAGTTCATGATGAACCCACTCCAAGTGTCGGACAGAGACTGTATGATCAAATCTATAGAAGTCTCAGCCTCAAATATAATGCCCATCTGTCCCAATTGTTCGATGTCAGCAATCATCTGCGACACATGGTGCTCGACAGATGTACCCTCTGACATACGAGCGTAAAAGAGCTTCTTTTGTAACTCATATCTTTGCGATCTAAGATTAAATCGATGAAGATCATGCAACTTCGCAATCAACTCATAGGGATCCAATCCCTTGTTTTGACGACGAAATTGTTGAGTCATAGCAGCAAGCATTATAGATTGAGCAGTCGAGTTTTCATCGCTAAGAGTTTTCCAAAGCTCTAGCTCAACTAACTGATCAGATCTGGGCTTAGGCCCAAGAGGTCTCTCTATAGTGTAGAGTAACTTCTCGGATCCTAGGACAATTATGAGATTCAATTTCCAATCAGAAAAGTTCACTCCGTTGAAGACATTATCACCCATGATGATGTCTCGGACACTGTTAGTTCCTGTCGTCTTAATTGCAATAGTCAAACTACTCAATTAATGATGTATGGGTACAGTTTAACTATTACAAGAAAAATAATAAAATATTAGTCCAACTAATAAATATTTATAATTAACGAAATAATTTGAAAGCGCGTATTTGGCAAGTATTTAAATGAAATTGCAAATTCAATACTAGCCTCCCACTATTTTTCGGTGAGCCTCTAACCCTCTGTTGAGTACTCGGGAAACCCAGTTTCCTAGTGGGCTAGGATCCCGTTAAATAACACACAACCTTGACTTTGGCCAACAAGCTGTATGATATTTAATTAGGTAGATCTCTAAGATCAATTGGATCTCATCCAATTTCTAGATCTGGTAGGTGGACCTCCAAGTCCGAAACATATATATAATATATATGCCAATATATCCAATATATTTGCCTATATTTTTCCTCTAAATCACATGATTTCAGTCAAGCAGGACCCATTAACTTTGGAAAGCTTCGTAATCCATATCGATGAACAATAAGTGATCTTGACTTTGGCCAACAAATCACAACTTGACCAACACATATGATATGGAATAAAGCATTCATGATTCAAACACATCCTCGATGGACAAAGGTCTTGACTTTGGCCAACAAACCAATGTCAATCTTGGATCTTGAGAATGAATCACTCAATAGAAGGAAAACGCTTATTATTTGTTGAGGATTTTTCGCGTAATTGGCAACCGATTAATTATCTTTGATTAGGTCTTATCATAAACCCTTAAGCATGCATTCTAAAAGCATAATAGGGCGAAAAATAAATTAATAATGATATGCGGATGGATATCTCACAAATTGTTCCTAGAATAAATCACTTCATTTCCTCTTCCCGGCTAGCATTATTCTAACTTCTAACCAATTACATAATACATCAAAGAAACCTCATTAACATTGAGGGGAATTGGTGAGAAGAGAATTACAAAGAATAAGGAGATAATAGGCTGGACACACAGGTCCAATTAATAACTTCTAAAATTATTACAACAATTTCCAAAATTGCCCTCACCCTTCTAATATCCATCTGATATACATTATTCATACAACTCATTCAAGTATTCACACATAGCATGTTATTCAATCAATCTAATCCAATTAATTAATCTTTGAATTAATGACCATCCAATGTTCAAACAAAGATTTGGTTTGCGCTAGTCCAACTCGTTTAAGAATAAATACTTTAAGTACGTATTCTTGAATTATATCGAACTACAACTTTAAATCTAATTTATTTATATTCAATACTAATTCTAATTTAATTCTAAATTAAATATTTACACTTATTTATATGCCTTAAAGACTTTGATTCCAAATCCAATCTTGATGGGTCTCAAAGGCCCAATAACATCCAATGTCATTTTAATTAAAGTCCAATGAGCTTTTAATTGATTCTTAAGGCATGGGCTTTGGCCATAATAGATCAAACCCAAAATACCAAGGCCGAATAGGAATCACCCTATTGCCAACAAATCAATTTTAGGCCTATTAGGCCCAATTAAATTCTTTAAAGGCCCAAGTGATGTATTTGGACTTTATGAAATTGGTTTTGGGCCCAAAATATGGACGGTTAAGGTCGTTAATCATAGAAACATACTTAGAACATAAACTCCCCAACTTTTCGAGAAAACCCAATTATATCTATTTTCAGTGATTTCAGTTTCATTTCTCATAATACATCAAATACTCATATAATATCATTATACATTATTCTATGTCAATCATGTAGCTCAAATATACAAATTACGTATTTCTGGAATTACTCAAATACTATTGTTTCATCATAATTAAGTCATATCTTTAATTACGTTCATCAAAGCACAGATACATACGAAACTTGACTTTACCGGAAAATTGCTTTACTTATAAGATCGATCATATTCGCTCTAATTTCTCTCGGATTCTATCATATACACATATTCAATATACTTATGCTCAAACAATTCAATTTATATCATTACGTAACTCTACGAAGATACTGTAAACATCCGAATGTTTAGCGGAAAAGTTGAAATTAGAAACTTTTTACCCAAAGCTCTTACCAATATTTCGAGGGCATATACGGACTCCAAAAGATCCCACGAATATGCTGGATTCGACGGAATTCCGATTGAAGCTACTGTTCTTTCGACGTTACTGTTCACCATCGCTTCTTCTCCTCGTTTTGCGTGAAACCAAGCATGGAGCGGAAAAATCATCATTGTCATCTTGTAGTACTCTCCGAGAGCTTCGATTTGGTGGATGACTTGGGCCTGAAACGAAGCAACGAGCCGCGATCGGAAAACCTAAGCTCGCACGTGTCTCTCTTTTTTTTCGTCGTTGCCGGCGTTTCTGCCTTCGCCGCCGTCCACCGTTGGACACAGGGTGGTCGGACGCTCCACCTGGTACCGTCGCGATGCTAACCGTGGCCGGAAGGCTGACCGACGAGCTGCTGACCCAAATCGCCAAAAGGAAGAAGAGGGGTCGGGTGAGAGGAGTGGAAAACTTATGCCATTTTTTTACAATTTCAGAAAACTTCAAGGTATTTATAGAAATATTTTTGGAAATTGCGTTTTGACCCTGGGAAATTGCAATTACGTTCTTAACCTTGTCCTTCTTCGAAAATATGTAGATTTGAGGCCCTTCTGCTCTAAATTTGGAAAGGTGTTCAACACGAAAGTTGTTCGTCTCGGAAAAACGAGGCTGATGGTTTAAAAATCAGCTTAAACGGAGTTTGTTTGCTATCTTTATAGCCAAAATAAGAAATTTTCCCCATATAGAATAATATACATAAATCGCTTAAGCGGTTCTTTCATGTCACAGGATTTCCAATACATCAAATCTCTAATTTAAAATATTCTGAACTATATTGCAATACTTAAACTCTTTTTCTCCGTTATAGTCTCATTTGAGACCCGATCTGCAATATAAAATCCTTCCAAAAGAGTTTCCGAATTTTTGGATGTTACAAGACCTAAGAAAATATTTAAATTCGTCCAAAGCACCCAAATCTGCCCTTATTCACACCTAACTACCAAACTTGCGCTTCAAGAATGCGTAGCTTCCTCAATCCCCAAGGAACCAAACAAACTAAACAAACCTCAGACATATCTCTCCCAAACCATCCTTATTCAACAAGGAACCAATTTATTTCTCATATCCACGATGATACTTGCACACCAAATTTACCCTAAATACTTAGGAAAACGTAAACCAACAAGAACCAAAAATAAAATTCATGAATTTCAGATATGAAATTAAGAGTTATCATAAACCAAGAACCAATATTTGATTTAAAGAGTCATCAAGATTATGCAAGATTCATATATGTATGATCAATAATTAAACAAGATTCACTAAGAAACAATGGGACCAAGAATGATCTGATTTCTTTCTTTATTAATAGCGACACCAAGATTAATCAAAGACTAAAGAATAAACAAGAACACGAAATCTACAATGAACTAACCTGATTTAAAGATTGCTGAAAACTGAAACTAACTCTAAAACACAAGAACGAAAATATTATGTTATTATCAAGCAAAAACACGACAATAACACTCAAGCTTTGATAAGAAGTATATTTAAACTAATCAAGACTCAAGAACTGATCAGAATTTTAAAGGAAACTGAATTAAAAACTGCTTAAATATTCAAGACCTGACCGAATATGGTTCTGTTCTTTGTCAAATTTTTTGCACTTTTTTGACTCAAACACATGCAAGTAATAAAGACTCTAAACTAACAAGATTTTGCAAACAAAACACAAGAAAACCAAGAAAATCTACTACCGAAACTGACCAGAATGTTTTTGCGTATTTTTTTAATTTTTCTTGACACTAACATGCAAGACTCACCAAGATCAGTCAAGAAGTATTCAAGACTAACCTAGGCACGAAAATATCAAGGAAAATAAGAAAAGAAAAGAAAAACTCAAATGAAAAAGATACCAAGAACCCGAATCTTGACACTAAGAAACTGATCTTAAATGTAAGAACAATCAAGATTAACCAAAATTCTAACAGGAACCAAAACAAAAACCGAGACTTAGAAGAGGAAATAGAAAAGAAAACACAGAAAAGTAAAGATAATTAACATGTTACGCAACCAAAGCTCTAAATACCAACTAATAAGAACCCTACAAGAACAAAGCCTGTGAAACCCACAAAGATTATTATGCATGTGCAAGAAAGTAATAAGGATAATGAACGACTCATTGAGAATCAATGTTTCAGGAATCCTGCTTGCAAGGTAACGCCCAAACGTGAATTAAACTAGAAACTAAACTCAGTAAAATCCAAATTAACTAATGTCTAGCCTTAGCCCAAAGCTAACCTAATACCTGACTTGGATGCCAAATACTCTAATCTAATGGGCCAATATGCCCAATGAGCTCACTACATAATCTAAAAACCCAATAAATAAACTAAATTAATTTTTAAAAAAAAAAACCATGGGCTTGATTTATTAAATAAAGTTCAGCTTATTTACATAAATAAAACACAAACTAATAAAAAATATATATATAAATGTAGCCCACTTCTTGAATGGTCCATATGCTAATGTACCATATATGTCCACAAGTCAAAATGAATGTATATGAGGGTATAAAATGTCCTTGTGGAATCCCAAGAAGAAAGCACAACTTGGATCACATCATCATCTATTTCTTTAAGAAAATTCGTCCTCGAATCTACATCATTCACGTAATGAAATATATTCGAAGTGCATTAGGGTAACATATTATGAATAATATTGATTATTCATAAATCGTTTAACGATTGAACAAAAAATACATAAACTTATGTAAATATATTTGATATATGATTTGATCTAATACAAATTAATTAATTACCAAATGAGATTTGGACAAATAATAATAATATCATTACATATTATAAATGTTATAACATATGATTACATATTATTAGCGACATCTGACATGAACTTAAACTAAAGTAAAATTTGATTTTATCTTTTAGCATGTAAAATGACTGTTTTGCCCCTTGGAGTCAGCCAAGCTAGCCATAAGTGTTTAAATGGATTTTGTTTCATTCTTTTAGCTTCCAAAACACACCAAAAGGAGAGGCTTGAGAGAAAAACAATAGAGTAGGGTAAAACTTGAAGATAATGGAAAATTAAGGTAATTTTCTTAGTTCTTTAACTTGGTAATTGTTTCTATTGCTCTGGTTTGTGCCATATGAGGTGGTATTTGTTTTACTTGCTTAAATAATGCGTTGAGATAGTTGGTTGCCAAAATTGATTGAATACATTCATGTGTAGATTCTAACTAAGCCTAATTAGTGCAATTTCGATTTAATTTGGTTATTTGATAGCTAGTTTCCATTCTAGAGTTATTATGCCACTCAATAATGACATAGAATTTTTCTTGAGTTATTTCATTGTCGTGAGACTTGAATGGTGTTCGAAGGTTAGGATTAAAATATAACATCCCGCCGAAGTCAGGATGCTACCAATAGGAGACGGAGATTACCCATCTCTATAAGCCTCAATACTACTAAATTTTCGGCATAATGTATGCAGAATATCATGCAACCTAGACCAAAGTCCAGCACCTCTAGTTGACCTGTGAATAAAGACAAATGAAATCAATCCAACATAATATTTAATTCGGCCTCACGCCTGCAACTTAACTCATGACATAGTACATCTTCGGCTCAGCACACTCAACCTAAACATAATACAAATAAAAACCACTGGAATTGTGGGAGCCCATTACATTTGACCCAAGACTATACAACTAACTCTTAGACAATCTGACTGTATTGGGGAGATCTACTGTATTCAAGGTGTTCTCCGGAACCCTACTGACTCTTCAAGTCCATTGCTAACTTATAAAACAACAAACTAATGTGGTGTGAAATAATAAGCTCAGTAAATAATCTCAAGCCTTAAGTAAACATCAAGAAAATCATTACAACATAAACAGTAAACACACGCTCAGAGAAAAACATGACCTTATAATTTTCATTCTTATACTGTGGCAACACACCTAAGCATGCATAATTACACATGGATTGCTCAAACATAACTATGTCAAACCACCTCAAACTCGTGACTAAAGTCAACCTAAACCCGAAGTTAGTGGGCCATCAATTTTCTAATGGTCTAGACCCCATAACAAGGGCTTCAGCGGAAACATAATGAACGATCATAAAAACCCAAAATTATGAATCCAACACTGAGACAGAAACATATCATCATCAAAAGCCATATCATGTCAGAAGCGAAATAAAACGCATTTTAAATACATCTCTTTCAAAAGCAAATCTTTTCGAAAATAACTTTTCGAAGCAATTTTCCAGAAAAAAATTATAAAACAAAAATATCCAAAATACATTAGGTTTTCAATTCATGTTCGCAGATTGGGATTCTAGATTATCTATCATTCCTAGGGTTAGATATTTCTGCAACTATTGGTTTTTTCCTTAAAATGTGTATGATAAATTGAGGAATAAATTTAAAAACTTTCTCTGTTTGAAAATTACTAAATATATATAAATTTATAATAGAAAATGTCTCTGTTTAATAATAATGCCTAAATATACAGCAATACTATAACGCTCATTTTCTAAAAGTGCCTTTACCAAAAAAGCTTTTAATTTTAAACAGTTTAATAGCCGGAGGTCGCCAAACGACTCGTTAAAAGTACGGCAATTAAACCACGTGCGACCATTGTATAGTTACGTTTGATTCACCAAAATCAACGCCCAGATCTAAACCGTACTTCCCTTCTCTCTTGTATAAAATTCACCCAAGAGTTTCTCTTCTTCATTCAAATTAAACAAGAAAAGAGCTTTTAGATTTTCCCATTTCATATATTCTCCTTTGAAATAGCAAAAATGCTTCTACGAAGCTCGTCAACGCCAATGCTGAACTCATGGATACCTCACGCGAAAGAATCAGCAACGGTACCCATCACGTTAACGGCGTCAACTTCTCCGTGTTATTCGTTAAAAAGCATGACGAGGGCGGTGTCCGAGACGGATCTGCCGAGCCTGCCGTTGCCGAAGAAGAAGCCGACGACGAGAAACCTATTCAACGGGATGGCGCTTGAAGAGAAAGAAGACGAGTGCGAGACGGCGTCGTTTGATAGTGGGTGGTTTTCGGGTTCTGGATTTGGACAAGAAGCGTATGAGATTGGTGTTTTGGTGGGTGGCGGGATCTACGGCGGTGGATCCGACGGTGGAAATGGAGATTGGAGGTGGAGTTCTTGGGATTCCAATAATTTTGGAAGTGACAGTAGAGATGTTTATTACCAGAAAATGATCCAAGCCGATCCCGGAAACCCGCTTCTTTTGAGCAATTATGCGAGGTTTTTGAAAGAGGTATTTGTTTAAATTTATTTCTAAGTTAGAATAAAAATTGAAATTTGAATTATTAAAAATTCATTGATTGAGAATGGATACAGATTCGTGGAGATCTTGTGAAGGCCGAGGAGTATTGTGCTAGGGCAATTTTGATGAATCCAAATGATGGGAATGTTTTGTCAATGTATGGTGATTTAATTTGGAAGAGTTATAAGGATGCTTCTCGTGCTGAATCTTATTTTGATCAAGCTGTTAATGTTTCTCCTGATGACTGGTAACATATATATGTATATGTATATATATATATATATATAGGCTTGGTTTATATTGCTCAAGATTATTGTAGAAATATTATTGAACTGACAGTGGTTTCTTAATGTGATGGTGCAGTTATGTGTTAGCATTACATGCTCAATTTCTTTGGGATGCTGATGAAGAAGTGGGAGAAGAGATGGCTAAATCAGCACCACCTAGTTGCAATTTTCAAGGAAGACCTCCGTTGCCCCCTCATTTTGCTGCTGCTTATTAGGCTCTTCTCATTCCTCCTTGTATCATCACATTTCTGACATTTTGTTTATTGAGAAATGATTTGGTGGGTGACGAGAACTATTTGCCACACAGTGAACTTCGATCATTTCGTGGAGCATAAATGCAGTTGCTTACCATATTGTGGGTTCTCACTGGATCATCTCTTTCTTTATTTTTTTTAATATCCTTGCTATTTTTAATCTTTCGACCTACAAAATTTCTCCCTTTTGAGATGAGTTGTTTGTGTTAACCAATAGCTTCTATTTGGTTATTAAATTTTGCAACCATGTCATGTACAGTATTAATAAGAGTATGGAATGGAAGGTTTAAAATCTCTCTATTTCTTCTTTACTGCTCGAATATAATTGCATCCATTTGATATTCTGTTTATGATGAAACTCGGAAGCACTTTTTTCATCAATATATGAAGGCCTTTTTGAGATAATAAATCTGCCCGATGCCTAATTTAGATTATCTTTTCATAGTAGATTTTAAGTCCAGATAAAAGAGTATTGTGTTAAGTCTCTCGCAATTAATATAAAATTTGTCAAATTTCTAGAACATGGATATCCTAAACCAAACTATGTTAGCACAATGATATATCTATTTAATCGGCCCCATCTAATAGGAAAATGTTAGAATGATTATATATGAACTACTTTTTGACATTTTCGTGCCCTCTATTTATTCTGTGCCCTTCTGTTTTTGGCGCTTTCCTGTTATTCTCACCAGTTGTTACAAAGATGGAGTTTTTCTAACAGCAGTTTCTTGGTTCAGTGGGCTATTAGCCTAATACGACATTATTATATTGTTCGCTAGCTTAGGCCTACTTAATTTGGTATTAGTTAATGAGTGTGAAAGTGATTTCATCACAAGCCAAAGTGCAGATTTTGAAATTCAGAAAAATAATAAAACAAGTTTGAATAACAAAACTCATTAAATAATGTTTCCTTAGCATTCTTAGGCTCAATCAAGGAAAGATAGCAAAAATAAGTGACCAAATATTCGTACCTTTTTCTTGTAATCATGCTGTCATGAAGTCAAGAATGAGATTAAATGGATAATTCTTCTTAATCTTGGAGAATGGTTATGTAAGAATGAAGGGGAGTTTACCGTTATACCTATAATGTCGACGATCACGAAACTGTTATGCTCGCAGCCCATAGAGAGAATGGATAGGCTCACGGGGAACTAACCGGAGAATAAATGAGTCGCCACCTGATATGAGAAATCGGGAATGATTTAAGGCCACATTACATCTCTCGCAAAATTTGACCTTAAACTCGTTTGGGTTCAGAATGGTCTCTTAGAGATGTTAGTATAATATTTAGGTTCGAAGAGAGGTATTGCCACATCTTATCATGCAGTAACATGCAACACAATTTATATAACATACGATTGCGCAAATAACAACGAAGTAAAAAAATATAGGAGTGCTCAAATAAATTATTACAACAGTGATAGAATAACTTTGAAGCAACTTAAAGCATTCATCTCAAAGGCCTGGCCTCGTAGAGGCCTGGTCAGACATGGTTATAGCAGGCAGGATGTCACTTTTTATGTCCGGCCGGACTTGCATGAAGTCTGGCCGAATATCTGGGCAAACCAGAGACGTAGAAACACATGTCCACGATAACAAATATCATAAAGCAATTGTAAGAGCAACGAAATTACAAAATTTTAAGCAGCAGTGATAATGGTTATAGTGATAATGGCAAGAAACAGAAGATAGTAAGCATGCGTTTTTAGAGATGACATAGCGGTCGCAAAACAACATGAAATTACCATTCTCCCAATGGTACGTGTAGTTGTATCCCGAGTGCAAACCATATTACCGTCCATTAGGAATCAGCTATGGAAGTAATGTCCAGGTTTTCATCCTATATACCAAAAAAGATCATACGATCATATGTCTATTTCTCAGGGATGTTCGGTCAGATCTATGATAGATCAGGTCGGATATCTTTCACTTATCATAACATACAAATGAATGGAATAACTAATCCACAGTGAACCAACTAACATGCATAAAAAGGCAGTATTTAAAAGAATATTAACGTGTATAAAATGAAAATAGGAGAGCAGTAAAATGACAAGGCAGTAATATAGATGACAAAAGCAGGCGTAAAAGCAAACGATTAAAATAACAAGTGATAGAAAAGGTAAATAATAGAATATAAGGTGCATACTCTTCGGCCTGGCCTAAGAGGAGTCAAGCCGGATGCTGTAGTTACTTGACAGATATGTGGGTGTTGATATTCATGTCCGACCAGACATGTCCTAGAGCCGGCCGGAGATACTGTACAGCAGGCAAAACTAAAAAAAGTGATAAAAATAATGCCTTCAGATCGTACCTTTATGTCGTCTGGCTCAATAATACATTCCTTAGTGTTGGGATATTGCTAGATTTGCACCATATGAGAAGAAACTCCAGGAATCAGATGGTATTTGCTCAATTTTTCTCTTGTAGGTGTCACTGTTTTAAAATTTCAGAGCTTGGTATCATTGGTTCTCCTTTATGATGGGGAAAGCCCTCTTTTTATAATTTCAGTGAGGGACCTGAAAATGGAAAGGGAGCCAGAATCCTTCTCTGGTATCCTCTTTGTCTGGCATTACTAGTGTTACTGTATATTGTAACATTCGATCCATATATGACCGCATGTATAATTTTAAATGTAAGTCCAGTCGACCATTAATTAATCTGTGACTTCAGCTCTTGGTAATTTGCATGTACGTTGACCACTTTAATATATATCAGGTTGGATGTTAAATTTGAATTCCATATCCGACCGGCCAAAATCAAATCTTGTATCTTTGCTAACGAAAAATATGAATATTCAATGATAATTATGGCTTATTCGATCGAATTTAGGGTTTTGGGGGTGTATTTGGCCGGATATTCTGGTTTGAGAGAAAATAGGCCGGACATAGGTGATGTCTGGCTGGCTTTTGAGTGATATCTGGTCGTGTACAATTCATAAGATACATCAGACTTTCAATGATTCTCGAATACTCTAATTACGATACGCTCGAACAAGTATTCTTTGACAGATGAATAGTTAAGTCCACATGAGTTCTAGCCACGTTTAGATCTCATTTATTATATTTCTCAAGTATCTTCTTAATATAATGAGCTTGAGATAATATGTATCCCTATGATATTATGGAAATATTAATTCCTAGAATCACATCAGCCACTCCTAAATTTTTCATGTCAAATTTGCTAGTCAAAATTTTCTTGGTGGACTAAATCATCTCATTATTACTACCAATTATCAGCATATCATCTTCACAGAGACACATAATGACATATCATTTTTGAGTCGGTTCAGTGTACACACACTTATCACACTCATTAATTTTGAATCCACTTGACAATATCTATTTGTCAAATTTTTCATGCCATTGTCTATGATTTTACAAGGATTTCACAAGTTTGCACACCTTGTGTTCTTTTTCAGAAATATTGAAACTTTGTGATTGTTCCATATAAATATCCTCATCTAATTCACCATTTAAGAATGTCGTATTTACATCTGTTTGATGTATTTCAAGACCAAATATATCTATTATGGCTATAAGCATTCTTATTTAAGTGATACAAGTCACTGGTGAATATGTATCAAAGTAATCAATGCCTTCTTTTATCTATACCCTTTATAAAAGGTCTTGACTTATAGTTATCTATTTATTCATTGGACTTCATTTTACTTTTGAAAATCCATCGGTAGCCTAGCAGCTTACAACCTAAAGGATTATCAATCAACTCCCAAATATGGTTTTGTAAGATTGAATCAATTGATACCTCTTTTTTTTTTTAAAAAAAAAATATCTGAAGAAGACATCACTTCTCCATAGCTTTGAGGCTCATTTTCTAACAGGTATGTCAGAAAATCAGGTCCAAATGACTTGACTTTCTTACTTTCTTGGCAGGTTCATCTGATTCTTGGTTAACTTGATCACTATTTGTAGTATTTGAGAGATATTATTTTTTTTCTTTACTAGGAAATCTCTTTTCAAAGTATGCTGCATTCCTTGACTCATCATCATGTTTGGATTGATGTCAGGAATCTCATATATATATATACACACACACACGCGCGCATACACATATACATACACACACACACACACACCAAGAATCGATATGCGCTACTATTGTGAACATATCCAATTAATATAAAGTCAACAATTTTTTATCCTATTCTAACATTCTTAGGTTTATGTACCATCACTTTGGCGAGACACCTCCAAATTTCTAGGTATTTGTAGGAAAATGTGTGACTTTTTATACAATTCATATGATATATTGTCCAATCTTTTATAAGGTAACTTGTTCAAAACGTAGTTAGCAAAAAACAAGGCTTCCCCATAACAATTTCTGGGGTAAACCATAACTTGTCAACATGTCATTCATCATTTCCTTCACGTTCGATTCCCATATGTATATGAGAGTAATTTTATTTTAAACTAGCGCGAGCGTTCTTTGGGCGGATTGATTAAAATTTAAATATTATTTTCTTATAATAAAAAAATATTTAAGGAGGAATTTAATTATAAATAAGATTTGTATCTTTTAAAATAAAAGAAAAATCCTATGTGACATTCTAAGAAAAACCAAATCTTATTTGATATTTTAGCAAGAAAAGTACAAAATCTATAGAGTTTCTACAATGTTTGAAAATATATTATAATATAATTCTAATCCATCAGAATCTCAAAATAAATAAAGGTTGCAATTATAGAGTTTCTATAATGGATCTTAATTTAGTATTCAACTGAATTTATATTAAATAATTAACCAATTATTAGAATTTATCTAAGGGTATGGATTTCAACATAACTTTTTTACACAAATATAGGCATTAAAATTTAGTCATTGATTTAAGCTAATTCAATGAAGATTGCAAGTACCGGAAAATCCCGACTACTGTTATATTATGGGACAAGTATTGGAAAATCCGACTACTGTTATATTATGGGACAAGTGTTATATAAGAGAAATTATGAAATATACACTTTCAAAAAATGATTTTGGGAACAATCGGAAAATTCTTTGAGATTTCAATATTAGACGATACGATATTCCGCTCCAGACAGCCTATGGTATTTAGACCATAATGTTCTCATACAAACTCCGATTTTTACGATTTTTATATCATCAGAAAGTTGAGATCAAGACCGACAACTTCTGTGTTGAATATATGCATGGCGACGGGTCGGGCTCGGGCCGGGCTTATCCCGGCAAAAAAAAATTTGGCTCGGACCCGATTTTTTTATTATAAAAAATTATAAATATAAGAAATTTATTATAAAAATATATATATTTTATAATTAAAAAATATTTATTTTTTTATTTTAAGCCCGGGCTTTTTGGGTTGAGTCGGGTCGGGCCCGGGCCAGAGTCGGGCCCCCATTTTGAAGCCCGGCCCTGGCTTTTTTCGCCTCGGGCTGGGCCAAAGCCCGCAGGACGGGGACGGGCCGGGCCGGGCCTCGGGCTTTTTTGCCATGTATAGTTGAATATTTTTTACAAATTCGAACCAGAAACAGATTGAAAATACAGATCAAAAAATGAATAGTAACTCCAGACCTATCTAGAGAATTCCACAACTTTCTCAAGAATTCTGATTTTTTCCAATTAAAAGTGTCGTCAATTGGTTGAACAAGTCCTACTATAAATAAGGAGGACTATTAATCTATCCCCAAAAAATTTTGAGAGAAAAAGAAAGAGACGTAAGAAGGAAAAGAATAAAAAGAAGAAGAAGAAAAAGAAGAAGAATGAGGAAGAAGGAAAGAAGAATAAAGCAAATTCAAAATTTTCCATTACAAGGACGGGGATAACAACTTACAATCTTGGAAGATTCAAGGAGAATCAAGCAAGTTAAGGTAAAGAACCTTGACCCAAATTATAAGTTATGAGATTTTGATAGAATAATGTTATGGTAGTTTTATTGGCATGATAATAATTGCATTGAGATAGATAGCAAACTAAGAAATTGATTTTGTTAAAAGATGTTTAAGAATTAGAAAATATTAGGTAGTGACTTTAAATTGAGATTATGACATAAAAGATGTTAAGAAAATGGTATTTGGAGTGTGGAGGATGAATGTGATAGTCTAAGAAGTTGTTTGTGCAAAAGTGTTAGTGTGGAAGTGTGGG
This sequence comes from Zanthoxylum bungeanum, assembly GCA_019454045.1. Lineage (NCBI taxonomy): Eukaryota > Viridiplantae > Streptophyta > Magnoliopsida > Sapindales > Rutaceae > Zanthoxylum > Zanthoxylum bungeanum. The sequence goes on along the minus strand of SKCR01011639.1, from coordinate 219,548 downwards.
AAATGAGTTTGGAGCAATATAGACATGAAAGGTTGATTTTAGGCCCAGAAACTGGCCTCACGTCGCAACTCAAAGCACCTCGTGTCGCGAAGCGTTCTGGGAAAAATGACCTCAATTCAGTTCAGTTTTATACGCGCCGCAACGTGAACCAAAACAGCTCTCTGTCTCGACCTTTTTCAGGTTGTGTCGCGATGCACAAGTCTTTGCGTCGCGACGCATGGCCATTTCCTAGGTTATTTTTTTTACCAATCTAGTTTCGACTCAGGATATTATAGACCACCTGATGGACTTCTTATCATCTTATATACACGTAAATTACCATGAAATAGTTGAAAAATCCCTTGTAGCGATAATAGTTTCAGAGTGTATTCTACAATATGTATTCTAACTAAGTTGCCCATTAAAGGTTATCGCAGGAGCCACAAATTCTTTTGGCGTAGTGAAGTTACGCCAGCCAAATTTCAAACCAGTGAGTGGACACTCTTTTTTAAAGTTGACTTTTATTATGTTATTTTACATATCAGACTTATTCTTACGCTTCTAGGGCGTTAGTTGATTTTTATTACAGTTATTTCATGAAAGATCATGTTTTAAGATAAGTTTGAGAAATAAATATTTTCAAAGTATGATTTTATGATTTTCGAGGCATGGAGGAAAAACCGACCTCAGTATGTAACTTGATACATACATGAAATTGACGAATGACATATGCACATGTAGAGGACTGGGGGGACGGCGATACGTAACACCCCCAGATCATAGTTCATGACTAAGATAACAGATGCCCCTAGATCCTAGATTCAGAACTTGGAGGGTAGCATATATTCGCACCTCTAGTTCTAGTTCAGTGGCTTGGGGGATGGCTATAGGAAACACTTTCCTTGCGTAGCAGAAACGTCTTAGGCACACGAATTGGACTTGAAAATTTTTTCTGCCCTTCCCTCTGAGTGGTCGAATGTGACCAACAGTACCACTGAAATTTTACTACTATTTTAAACAAAATTCAGCCCCGAAATAGCCTCGAAATAGTCACTGAACAGCCTTGAACAATCGCATAAAAAGTGGACTGTTTTGGACCTGATTCGCTTCCAGCGCACTACCGAAACAGCCCTTGAAATGTGTGGCCAGTGGCTCTATTTCAGTTCTGATTTTTCACTTGAAAACAGCCCCAACATAGCCCCAAAATACCCCTATATGTTTCCTAAAAAATATGGATTAAAACGAAAGCAAACCGAGCCCCGAATCACCCAAGTAATGCTCAGCAGTGAGCAAAATAAACCCCCACTGCCGAAAGTCAAAGAGAAAAAAAAATGATGGATTTGGTTCAACACCAAAAACGTCTTCCGAGCTATATTTCATTACCAACAGAAAACTAGTGTGGGCTAGTCTCACAAAATTAATCCCTAAACAATTTAGAGATTAATGTTACACAAGATTTTTATTTATTTTTATTCTTTTTCTTCCTTTTGTTTTCTCAACACTTGAGAGAGTTTGAAGAAGAAGAAGATGGAGGCTAGGGTAAAATGAAAAGTCTATCCAAAAAGAAAAAAATATTTTTCTTTTTATACTTAGAGTTATTTTATTTTAAAAAAACAAAACCCTTTCCCCTTCCATCTTTGCTAATATTCGGCCAAAGTGATTATTTTGAATTAATTTTGTAACATCAAATTCAATTACCATAATGAATGATATGTTACAAAATTAAAATTGTAATTATCTTTCAAAAAATGTGACCACCAAAATTAAATTCAAGAGTTACGCAGCCTAACATAACTCACCAAGGGTTTTCCATTTTTAATGCAAGAGTTTTGTAAGCTAGCATAACTCATCAAAGGTTGCCAAAACCCAAGATTGGGAATTCCAAATTTGACCTCATTAAATTATATCATATATACTTTAATATTATGCATTCAATAATTATCATATAATTATTAAAACCATATATTAATATATAGTTTCAAGTATGACAAAATAATATTATCAATTATATTAATAATATTTATACATATATAAGTATATAATTGGACTATCCAATTATACTAAATCTGCTACAGTATATTGAGCTATCACGTGGACCAAATGGACCTACGGTTCCGAGCACTAATAATCTCGAAATATTAATTAAGCTCTCAATTAAATATTCTGAATTATTAACTTCGGGTTATTCCACTAAAAATCTGAAGCTGCACTCTAGTTGCCGCAGATAGTATATTAAGTCGAACCAAGTCGTTGTCTATCGATATAGTCACTACATATAGATTAACCCTTCACGAGTATCTCGTAATTAGAGTCGGGTCATAATATTTGTTATACCCTGATGAGCGGAAAATATTTCAATATTTACTGCCCCTTTTACTTAATATTTTGTATAGTTTCTCGAGTTTTATGAACTTTTTGATTGTCTTAGTTTATTTTGCAGATAAAATAAAATCATGGCTAAATGGAATCAATTAGGATGAAATACGGAACAAATAAGGGAAAAAATTGGACTTGATAATTTGATTTTGGAGATTGGAAACTTGAAATGGCGTTATAACGAAGTACAATTTCGGAAATTCCAACTTTGCGTAATTGTTGTATTTTGGCCATAACCTTTTATTCCGATATTGGATTAAGGTGATTCAAATTTCTGAGTAAAGAAGACTCAAATATCTACAACTTTGAAGTTCATAATAATTTCAAATTTCGAAGTTTCCATGATCGAAATTGATAAAACATCTGAAAATGTGTTATGTGTAATTATTAAAGTCATTTTCAAAACAAAAATAATAATAATAATAATAATAATAATAATAATAATAATAATAATAATAATAATAATAATAATAATAATAATAATAATAATAATAAATGAAAATTGTCAAACTTTGGAGAATTTTGTGCCATGTTTGATGCCATATTTGGTAGAACAATTGGTGGAGAAATTGGATTTGCCTATAAATAACAAGCTAAACTTTGTAAATTTTTCATGCTTTCTTTAGAGAAATTTCTCCATGAAAATCTAAAAAAAAAGTGTCTTATATATTTATTTAAGTTTTCTTGTATTTTCTTTTCTTCAATTAATAAAATTTTGTGTATTTTCATTTACAACATTAACATGTAATCTCATTCTGCCGTGGTCACAAGGTAATACTTTTAATATAATAAATTTGATTAATCTCTCCTATTTTAATTAAAATTTGAATTAATTAGTTACCGCCTATATGGCCGGTTTAGGTGACAACCTTATTTACTGCCTACATGGTCGGTTTTACATTCCAGACGTAGTTTTCACCGATATGGTTAGTTTAGGTAATAACCTTCTTATCGCCTACATGGTCGGTTGGACTTAATTGAGATAAATAGAATTTTCGCCTTTATGGTCTAGTTAAATATAATTAATTAATCGGTAAACATTGATAATAAGAGAGATTTCTAATTTTGAAATATTAAAAGCAGATCCTTTAACCCTAGCATTTTCTTTCATTATTGTAATTTTACTTTTATTCATTTTCAAGTTATCTTCTTATAATGTTTTGTTTAATTAAGTTTTTACTAATCCTATATATGTGTCGTAGGTAAATACATAATTTAGGGGTGTGATGAATTCCAATATCACCGGTTTATAAAGTCTGTTATTTTATGTCTTGGGTAATATAAATGTTTATTATTGAGTCTTAAGCTTAATGCTTTTTGTTAACTGGCCATTAATAAGATTGATCTGGTAAACTTAAAATAAACTTGACGAAGGAATTTTAGGTTTTAGCCTTAGACTTAATAGCTCAAGATCTCACCTCGGGGCATGATGACCCTTAGGTAGATTTCCTTACAGGATAGACATATACCTTTCAAACAGGGGTAGCCATAATTGAAATTTATTCTTAATGAATTCAGGTAACTTGGTTAACATAGACATATGATTACTTGGGTTATTTGTGTGTTTGCATCTGACCATCGACATAGGTTTTCGCATATTTTTGTGTTCCAAGTTAATAAATCGATATATTGCACAAACATGAGATAACCATTTCATTTTTAAAAGATATTGGAAGAATTCATAACCCTAGATAGTTTTATATTATTGATTTTTACTTTAATTTACTTTCGCACTATTTTATTTACTTATTTTAGCAAAAATCACCATCAATTCAACAAACCAATCTATTAAGTAGTTGTAAACATTTAACTTCATAAATTGATAGCTAAGGTATTAAGTCCTCGTGGGATCAATATATTTTATACTAGTTGAACGATACGTGCGTTTGTGGTACGTGAGTGATTTCACCGATCATACCCATCTAACTATTTTTACCTTAAGTACCATTGATTCCCTAATGAATGATTTATTCATAACTATTATGAATTTTAATCTTTTTTTCTGTAATAGAAAGACTTGAGCGCTCAAACCATTCAAGTACCGAATCAACCCTTAAAGAAGATACTCATCTACTTCTCGCAAGGAGGAGTGAACTCCATGTCTATGTAAAACGTACCCAGCTACACACCAAACCATGCCCCCCAAAGAACGTAGCTGTTGATCGGGACTACTATACCAACCTCAACTTTGTAAATCAAATGACATAGCCTGCCTTGTAGGAGTTCGTAGTACACTCAGGATTAAGATCAATTCATATATGACCATCTAATAGATCGAAATGAATTTATTTATTTAACGGATATTATAAGAAAGCCATTTCTATCTAATTCCAGACCTATATGATTACATCATACAAGGTGCCTCCATTCTCATGTCTCTATATGGACGATCCCGGATCAAGGTCGCCATATAATTATAGAGTGGACCGCAGCTATAGATAAATCATAAATAAAATACCCGCTTAGTTTGCTATCTATGGACTATTTTAAATTACCAACTTCAGTATGGACTATTTTAAAATACCCGCTTAGTTTGCTCTCTATGGACTATTACCGCTTAGTTTGCTCTCTATGGACTATTTTAAATTACCAACTTCAGACTTAAATGCTCTAGTGTATGACACTCATATACTAAATCTGAAGGTACATGTGGAATTTAGGGTAATCAAGATAATTTACAATATCCGAAATATAAAAAAAAACACTTTGATAAATGAATAATCCATCATTTTATTTTAAAACATATAAAATCATTTACATTACATGAAGCTCTAGGGCATATATCCCAACAATATCCCACTTGCACTAGAGAAAATGGGCCATGTCATGTAATCCTAGACCATCTAGGTGACTTTCAAACACTTTAGCTGACAAGTTGTTTGTAAATGGATCAGTCAGGTTCTCTACAGATATAATTTTTTATGACAGAGACGTCTCTTCTCTGCACTATCTCCCTGAAGAGATGATATTTCCTCTCTATATATTTTCCCCTATTGTGGCTTCTTGGTTCATTTGAATTCGCCACTGCACCACTATTATCGCAATAAAGTGTGAGTGGTTTATCCATATCTGGAACAACTTTCAGATCTCCCAAGAATTTACGGAGATATTGTTTCCTTAGCTGCTTCACAAGCTGCTACATACTCAGCCTCTATAGTGGAGTCAGCACTGCAATATTACTTTATACTCCGTCACACATAGGATAAACATTGATACAAATGTCGATTTCCTAGAATCAACATTTGTCTGAAAATCAAAGTATGTATATCCCTTTAGGATCATATCCTCATCGGAATATACAAGCATATAATTTCTCGTTCTCATAAGATGCTTGAGAATGTGTTTCATAGCCACCCAATTATCCATTATACTGAAACCTACTGACTACTCCCACTGTAAAACAGATGTCCGGTCTCGTGCATAACATTGCATACATGAGACTACCAACTGCTGAGGTATATAGGATATGTCTCATTTCCTCAACATCTTGAGGTGTCTTAGGAGACTGTTCCTTTGACAAGTGAATTCCATGTTGATAAAGTAAATTTCCTTTCTTGAAATTCTGCATCCCAAATCACACAAGGATCTTGTCGATATAGGATGCAAGAGACAAAGCTAACAACGTTTTTTGCGATCTCGAAGTATCTGAATCCCAAGAACATAATTGGCCTCTCTCAAATCTTTCATTTGGAATTGGTTAGCTAGACAGATTTACACGTCCGATAATATATTTACATCATTCCCAATGATCAAAATATCATCGACGTATAAAATAAGAAAAACCACCTTCTAGTCATTGACGAGCTTGTATACACAAGGCTCATCAATATTCTGCTCAAATTCATAAGATTTGATCGTGGTATCAAATCTTATATTCCATGATCGAGATGCCTGCTTGAGTCCATAAATGGACCTTTGCAGCCTGCAAACCTTTTGCTCATGACCTTGGGCTATGAACCTCTCTGGTTGTACTATATAGATACACTCATCAAGATTGCCATTCAAGAATACAGTCGTAAAGTCCATTTGCCAAATCTCATAGTCACAATATGCAGTAATGGATAAAAGAGTGCAGATGGATTTGAGCATGGCTACTAGCGAGAAAGTTTCCTTATAGTCAACTCCCTCTTTCTGGGTATAACCCTTGGCCACTAGCCTAACCTTGAAGGTTTGTAGCTTCCCATCTGATCCTCTATTTCTCTTGTAGATCCACTTGCAACCTATAGGTGTTACCCCATCAGGTTGATCTACAAGTTTCCAGACTACGTTAGAGTACATATACTACATCTTTAGGTTCATAGATTTGAGCCATTCCTCTTTATCAGAATCATTCATTGCTATATGATAGGTCAATGGATCATCTATATCATCACTGAATGCGACAGCTTGTGCCTTTCCAACTCATAGATAGATATCAGTTTATCGTACAACCCTCCCACTACATTTAGGTGATAGATAATTCTGATGAACTTGCAATTGACACTCAGATGTCGAAGGTGCTATGTATTTGTCTACTGTCATTGACGATGGTGTGTTGGTCGAACCAACAAGTAACTCCTCGAGTAATACTTTACTTCGAGGTTTGAACTCCCTCATATAGTCCTCTTCTATAAATGTAGCATTTATCGATACAAACACTTTTTTATCTTCAGGGTTATAGAAGAATCCACCCCTAGTCTCATTTGGATAGCCTATAAATAGGCGCACCTGAGAACGTGGCTCCAATTTAGTAGTCTTTTTCTTCAGCACATGTGCTAGACACCCCCACATGCAGAAATATTGTAAACTAGTTTTACGACCACTCCACAACTCTAAGGGAGTCTTAGAACAGACTTAAATGAAACTATATTAAGGATATGCATTGTAGTTTGCAATGCATATCCCCAGAATGAACTAGGTAGTGAGTTATAACTAAATATAGATCTCATCATGTCTAGTAGGGTCCGATATCTCTTTTCTGAAACACTATTTTTCTGTGGTGTTCCTCTTGCTGTGAGCTGGGATACTATCTCATGCTCAACCAAGAATTCCTTGAAATCTCTGTCAAGGTATTCTCCTCCACGATCTGATCCTAGAGTTTTGATTTTTTTTACCTAATTGGTTATCAACCTCAGTAGGATACTCTTTGAACTTTTCAAAAGTATCTGACTTGTGCTGCATTAGGTAAACATACCCATATCTGAAATAATCATCAATAAATGTGACGAAGTATTCATAGCCACATCGGGCTCTTGCATTCATCGATCCACAAACGTCCGAATGTATAGGCTCAAGTGGTTAAATGGCTCTTATACCTTTTCAAGTAAAAGGTCTCTTGGTCATTTTTCCTTCTAAACAGGATTCGCAGACTGGTAAAGTTTCGAGCTTTAACTGGTTTAAGGCTTCATTCTTTATCAATATATCTATCCAGTCAAGGCTGTTATGACCAAGTCTAAGATGCCATAGATATGTGTCATCATGAGAAATCTTTTACCGTTTAGTTTTAGGTTTCTCAACGTTAAATATTTCAACATTGAGCAATGACCTATATGTTAACGGTCTTAACACATACAAGTTATTTTCTGAGTTTCATGTACATATGGTTAATCCATTTATACCAATAATAACCAAATTGCTATTAAAAGAAACTGAAAAACCATCATCCAAAAGTTTAGAAACAGAAATCATTCTCCTGCTAAAATCATGAATTAATAACGCATTGTTCAAATTTAAATAATTATTATTCGTAAAATTTAAACTGGAAACTCCCACTGCTCTTGCTGAAACAACATCCCTTGTCCCGACCCTCATGGTGTAGTCACCTTCAGCAAAGTCTTTACTTGTATCAAGTAGTTGTACTATTAGCCTAAGCATTCCAAGTTCCATTCTTCTTCATCTTTGCAGATTTAGAAGACCCGACATTATTTGCCTCAGCACTAGGCTTACGAGGATCCACAAGTATGGACTCGTAGTGGGTGAGCTTATTAAGCAGTTGGGTCAACGTAAAAGTCAACTTGTTCATAACTTAGTTGCTTTTAAACTGCAGGAAACTTTTCGGAAGAGTTTCCATATCATAGTTACCTGGCTACACTCGTTAATACAAGCTCTATGGGTTTTAGCAGTGTTGAGATAGACATCATCCTCAAGACGTGCTCTCGGACTGAAGTCCAATCCTTTATCCTAGCAGTCATTGCTGAGACCATAGTCTTATGACATTGATTCTCCGAAGGCTGCCTGAACATGCCCTGCAATGACTCCATCATCTGAGATGCTGAAGCCATAGGTTCATACTTTGTAGTAAGAACCTCAGAAATCCCTGCTAGCAAGTAGCAGCGGGCATTCTCATTAGCTGCGACTCATTTCTGGTAGACAGCACGCATATCTTGGCCAGTATTTATGCAGGCTAGGGAGGACACTCATCTGTCAGGATAAACTTTCGGTCTTTGGAGACCAGGATAGCGTTCATGTTTTTTTTTCCACTTAACATATTTTTCTCCTTTTAATTTATCATTTGAGAGTATGGAAATAATTAGAAGAAACCATGGCTGAAAAATAAATAAACATGTGTTTAACATTCATTCATCGCATATTAAATTTATCAAACAATTTTAGCATAAAACTAAACATGATGCATGAACCATGAATAACAAATTAGAACCTAAGAGAATTAATATGCCACAGAAATCTATCATCCACAAATAAGTGCCGCCGTAGGGTAGGTCAAGTATTTGCATAATAGATTGAGACAATCTCAATTATTTAATATATGTGGGAATAACTATTATTCCTATTTTAACCAACAACCATTTGATTCGATCAAGGAATTTAGATTAACAGTTAATCATTCTTTTGTGAGTGTGACCCATCGTTTCGGAACCCATGGACTTAACTAGTGAAGTGTCGTCGTATGGTAGGTCAGTTCACCAGATACATCTAGAATCTCTATCCTCTCGGAATCCAAACCTGATATTGACCCAAAATGGACACCATCTGTAGGGGACGAAAATAAAGCTGTCTCGATGAGCCTTTTGAATCTCACATTTTTGGACTAACAACGGAGATCGTGGGATATACTATTGTATATCTCTCCCTACTCACTATTTGGAATTTAAGGTTTCTATTTATAAAGCATATAATATTTTAATTGTGAATAAATTTATGGCGGCTAAATCATAACTCTTATTTACACTAGTTCACCATTAGTGTCCTAACCAATTTTAACTCTTAAAATTTGTATCACTAATTACCATTAGTCTCTACTAATTATATTACTCAATTAAACTAATTTAATTTGGGTGGAATTAGCGATATATTATATTTTAACTTTTAAAATACTAGAATACTATTCGATTTAAAATTTTAGAATCCCAAAATAGTCAAGATTTAAATTAAACCATTTAATTAATCTAAGTGCATTATAAATCTAATGGTACGTGGAATTGTATCCAGAGTGCAGACCATATTACCGTCCATTCGGATTCGGCTATGAAATTTATATCCGGGTTTCCATCCTATATACCAATGGAATTTATGTTGCTCTTATTAAGCCCAATATATTGGAATTCACATTTTAAACCTTAAAATCAATTAATCCAATTAATTGTTTTCCCTGCATATCATATTTTTATTTAAATATTTTAAATCACATAAAATCATATTTCATCTTTATAATGATCATGCCTCTAAAACATGTTATGAGATGTGAAATGCAAGAGTAGGCACCCTAAGTTATATGACATGTTATTCAAATATTTCGAATTAACATACATATAACATAAAAGTATTTTGTATTGACCAGACTCTTATTTTTCCTATACTAATCTAAGTAGTATAAAAATTCCCAAGACATCCCTGGTCTTCAAATCACACTCCAGGTGGTTTTGACTCCTTTTTTCGACTTCGGTGCTCCAAATTACAATGATTGAAATTTTATATTGGAAAATAAAAATTACAACAATTGTAAACAATGGCCTTATGGCCTTACATCCCAAAATCAAAACTAACTAAAAAATAAGAGCCGAAAAATTTTACGACCAATGCAAAATCCATCCATCACATTAAAAACAATAACCATTCATCACAAGAATATTATTTTGTACCTACTCATTTAACCATGCATCTCAATATTTATAACTCATATAAATATATAAAAAACAGAAACTGTAAATAAAAAAAAGAAGGGTTAAGAATATTTTTCAACCTCGCTCTAATACCAATTGTAGGAAACGCTTTCCTTGAGCAGCGAAAAAGTTTTAGACACACGGATAAGACTTGAAAAAATTTTCTGCCCTTTCCTTTGGGTGGTCGAATGTGACCAGTAGTACCATTGAAATTTTACTACTATCTTGAACAAAATTTCAGCCCCGAAACAACCTCAGAACAGTCCCCGAACAGACGTAAAAAACTAGACTATTTTGGACCTGATTCATGACCAGCGCACAACCGAAATAGTCCCTAAAATACGTGGACAGTGGATGTGTTTCAATTCCGAATTTTCATTTTAAAATAGCCCGAACACAGCCCCAAAACACCCATATATATTTCCCAAAAAATCTATTAAACCAAATCGAGCCCCGAATCCCCAAGTAGTGCTCGGCAATGAGAAAAATAAACCTCCACTTTCGAGTGTCAAAAAGAAACAAAAGTGATGGATTTGGTTCAACACCAAAAGAGTCTTCAAGCTATATCTCGTTACCAACGGAAACTAGTGTGGGCTAGTCTCACAAAATTAATCCCTAAATAATTTAAAGATTAATGTCACATAAGATTTTTATTTATTTATATTCTTATTCTTCCTTTTGTCTTCTCAACATTTGAGATGGTTTGAAGAAGAAGAAGATGGAGGCTAGGGTAAAATGAAAAGTCTATCCAAAAAGAAAAAAAAAACATATTTTTCTTTTTATACTTGGGGTTATTTTATTTTAAAAAAACAAAACCCTTTCCCCTTCCACCTTTGCTAATATTCGGCCAAAGTGATTATTCTGAATTAATTTTGTAACATCAAATTCAATTACCACAATGAATGATGTGTTACAAAAATAAAATTGTAATTATCTTTCAAAAAGTGTAACCACCAAATTAAATTCAAGAGTTATGCAACCTAGCATAACTCACCAAGGGTTTTCCAAATTTATTGTAAGAGTTTTGCAACCTAGCATAACTCACCAAGGGTTTCCAAAACCCAAGATTTGGAATTCCAAATTTGTCCTCATTAAATTATATCATATATAATTTAATATTATGCATTCAATAATTATCATATAATTATTAAAACCATATATTAACTTTTAATATATAGTTTCAAGTGTGGCAAAATAGTATTATTAATCATATTAATAATATTTATACATATGTGAGTATATAATTGGACAATCCAATTATACTAAATCCGCTAAAGTATATTGAGCTAGCATGGGGACCAAATGGACCTACGGTTCCGAGCTCCAATAATCTCGAAATATTAATTAAGCTCTTAATTAAATATTCTAAATTATTAACTCCTGGTTATTCCACTAAAACCCGAAGTTGCACGTTCTTTACCGCAGATAGTATATTAAACCGAACTAAGTTGGTGTCCACTGATATAGTCACTATATATAGACTAACCCTTCACGAGCATCTCGTAATTAGAGTCAAGTCATAATATCTGTTATACCCTTCTAATTATTTTTACCTTAAGTACCATTGATTTTTTAATGAACGATTTATTCATAATCATTATGAATTTTAATCTTTCTATTCGTAATAGAAAGACTTGAGCACTCAAACCGTTCAAGTACCAAATCAACCCTTAAAGAAGATATTCATCTACTTCTCGTAAGAAGGAGTGAACTTCATGTCTATGTAAAACATCCTCAACTACACACCAGAAAATACCCCCAAAGTACATAGCTATTGGTCGGGACTGTTACACCAACCTCACCTTTGTAAATCAATGGATATAGCCTGCCATGCAGGAGTTCGTAGTACACTTAGGATTTCCATATATGACCATCTAGTAGATCGAAATGAATTTATTTATTTATCGGATATTATAAGAAATTCATTTCAATCTTGGTCCAGTCCTATATGATCACATCATATAAGGTGCCTTCATTCTCATGTCCCTACATGGACAATCCCGGATCAAGATCGCCATACAATTATAGAATGGACCGTAGCTATAGATTAACCATAAATAAAGTTTCAGCTTTGTTTCCTTTCTATGAACTATTTTAGATTACCAACTTCAGACTTAAATCCTCTTGTGTATGGCACTCATACACTAAATCTGAAGATACATGTGCAATCTAAGGTAATCAAGATAATTTACAATATGCGAAATATAAACAAACACTTTGATAAATGAATAATGCATCATTTTATTTTATAAGATATAAAACCGTTTACATTACATGAAGCTCTTGGGCATATATCCCAATAACGGCGATACATAATACCCAAAAAACACTAGTTTCAGGGACAAGAGTGGCATGCTTTAGGAGACGGCAATACGTAACGCCTAAAAGTCATGGATTTGCACTCATGGCTCTAGTTAGGCGTATGGGGGGGGGGGGACAGCGATACGTAACGCCCCCATACATCAGGTTTTCAGAGATAGAGACCAGTTTTTATAAAGTAGTTTTTTTTGAAGTAGTTTTTGGAAACAGATAATTCAGAAATAAGCTTTCAGAACAGATCTTTCAGATACAAATTTTCAACACTAGATTTTCAAAATAGACTTCATAAAAGTTTTCCAGGAAGGAATTTATTTTTAAATAATATAAGAGATTTCAGAAAAAATGATTTAAGATGAAATTGGTTTGAGAACAGTGAATTTTTAAAAGCACTTTTAGTACTACTTTTAAAATGTCCACTCACTTAGATCATTCAAACGATCTAACGCCACTCCCATAATCTTTATTTTACAGTTATTTTCGGAGGACGAGCTCGATGGGATAGATATTGATGGCAGTCACTATGGGGTTTGGTCCACCAGGTTGAGTCAGAGTTCAGTTCAGACAGTGTCAGATAATGTTGTGTAGCATATAGATTTTTTAATAAATAATATGCATGTAAAGAGTTATAAGTGTTCATATATAAAGTTGTAACGTATAGTGAATTTGGGTTTTTAGTTTGAAAAACATTATACTTTTAAAAGATTGAGTTTGGCATCGGTCCCGTGCATGAGTTTATACATCAGATGAGTTAATATTGTTAGAAAGTTAGAGGCTCATGGGGATAGTACGTCCTATTCCTTACCAGTAGCATCTCCCGGATTGGGGATGTTACCAAGATGATATCAGAGCATGGTCTAAGGAGTCAGTGACTGCAGTAGGCAGAGTGATTGGGTCATGTATACGTAGTATGCCCGGGGTACTAGTATACGAGGCATTACCTCTCCAGTATTCGATCCTGGAGTACGCCCTCAAGCTCTATAGACAGATTAGTAAGAACTCCTAAGTTATTTGAATTCTCTTCATAGTAAAAAAATAATTAAAATTCCTATTCTAGTTAAGGACTTTTGGTAGCAATTCTAGTATAATAGCCAAAGTTCAAGATAAATTGGGAAAACAGATAGTAGAGTTCCAACGATAGTTACGTAAAGGAGTGGGAAAAGAAAGATATAAGTAAGGAAAGTTACATAGATACTCAAGCAACCAAGAGACACTAAGTGGGAAAGATACAGAAGTAGATGACAAAGAGAATACTAGAACTTGTAGTAGTAAAAAGGAATACAACAAGTCTATGTAAGAGTAAGAATGTCAATTAGACCTATGTAAAGTTCTTTTTTTTTCCACAAGAATCTTGCATTCCTTAAAAAATTCCTTTAAATCAAATCAATAAACATAGAATACCTTCTATAGATGACAAGTCCTCCGACTAGCAAAAGAATAGTAAGAAACATAAGAGAACAGATAAATCAAAGTTAGACATGGAATCCTGAGGAATTAGAGATGTTAAAAAGAGAGTACAGATTCCCAAACCCAGACATACAAATAAGTAAAAGAAAGATGAGAACAGAAATGATTACATTACCCTACCCTAAGAAACCCGATATAGATACAACACTAAACTACACAGATTCTTATCCCTCGGTAATATCAGTTACAGAAGTCATTCTGATAAAACCTATCTCATACCTACTTTATATAAGTGATGGATTTATAGGACACAGAAATCGGCAACGCTGTTCTAGGCTCGCGTCCTAGTCAGGAGTACGGAATAGCCTACGGGAGACTAAACCGAAGAATAATAGAGTCGTCAACCAGTGTGAACTGGGAAAATGATTTAAGGCCGCACTCACCCCTCGCAAGGGAAGACTTCAAACCGTTGGATTTGGAATGGTCCCTTACTTATGCCACTTGTAATGAAAAGATTTATGCAATAATTTAACCAAGTCTACGCAACCCACATACGCAAGAATAGCCTACGTCTAATTCGCATACATGAAAGTAAAACCTGTATCTAAGTTCGCATCTATAAAAGTAAGCCAGCATAACGGCAAGCACGCAAACACATGAACGTATTAAATAAATAAACATGACAATATAAATAATGATCTAAACACGAACGTAGAAGAGACATAAGTAAGTTCCTAATGCAAAAGAAGTAACTAAATCATGCTTGGAAAAAATCAACTAAATCATGCATGAAAAATAACATACTAAACATCCTAATCATGCATAAAAGTAATATATTATCTCTAATAAACAACGAATTAACACAAACTTGGATGAAACGAAATATGTGTGTCTCTCAAGCGGTACGTGGCATTGTATCCCGAGTGTAGACCGTACTACCGTCCATTCGGATTCGGCTACGGAATTTACGTCCAGGTTTCCATCCGATATACTGCAAGAGATAACACATATTTCATTCATCCCATGGCCACAACATACATAGATCCACAACACACATGCGAATAAATAATAATAAATAATAAGGAAAAGAACGAGAATAGATAAAAGGGTACCCTTAGGTCTAACCTCTTAATTCGTCTCTTGAAAGTGCGCTAAGCGGTTGTCGGAAGGGTTGATGCTCCGTAACTTTTCAGATTCACTGGTTTGCTATTTTCCTTCGTTACCCCGCTGTTTTGCCTCGGTTTCTTCATTATTTCAAACTGTTTTTGGATTGGTTCAGGGGCTGATTTTTGGACTGATTTTTGGGAGACTGTTTTCAGGGTATTTTTATGCGATTTCTGGTGTAGTCTTTTAGTGATTACTGGGCAGTTTCTGGGTAGTATTTTCGATGGCAGTTTTGGTGGGTAGTTTCGGTGAAGGGTTAAGGGGCTGTTTTGGCTGGGTCTGGTTTGGCAGTTTGATGAGGGCTGACTTATGTGTATTATATTCAGCTAGTAGGGGGGCTGTGTTGGTTGTTGTCGGTTGGTCTTATGTGTATAGTTGCTATGTATCAAACATGGGTGAACTGAGTGCTGTTGTCGATTAGTGGTTATGTGGTGCATTGTTGACTTGGTCGGTGAGGACAGATTTGGCGTGAGTGATGAGGGGCTGGTGTGGTCGAAAGGCTGTGTGATTTGTTTATTTATGTTTTGGTCAGTGGGTGCGTGTTGAGAGAGAGTGCGTGAAGGCGGTTGGTGAGCAGTTTAGGGTTTAACGTGTGTGTTGGCTCATGAATATGAGGGCTGTATGTACATTCAACGTGTAGTTTGGTGGTCCATGTAGGTCTGTGGAGTTGATGCACACGTTGGCTTTTGTTTTCGTGAATGTATGGCTATGTGAGGGTTGCGTGTTTGATGGCAATTATTTGTTGATTTTTTTTTTAGAGAGAGGGCAGAGAGAAGGCTAGGCGTGAGGGGTATAGGCCGTGAATGGATTAGGATTTTTGAAGGAGGGTTGCCGTGAAGAGAGAGAAGAAAGATGAGAGCTTGGAACCGAGAACTGCTAGGGTTTATTTGGTGTTTGTTTTTGAGAGAAGATGAGGTTGCATGAGGTAAAGAGATGAAGGAGTGAATAGGGTTTTTAGAGAGTGAATAGGGTTTTTAGAGAGAAAGGAAGAAAGAAGAGAGAGGCTAGAGAGAGAGGGAGAGACGTGAAAGAGAAAGTGGATGCGGAAGTGGTGAGAAGGCCCCCCAAGGGTTTAGTTTATGTGTCTTTTTATAGGAGAGGGTTGAGGTTATCCTTGTACGGGTAGGAAAAGAATATTGTAATTATGGGGATATCTTTTAATTTGTGTATCATAAGGAAATGATCTTTTAATTTAGGAAGGTAGTTTGATTTAATTTGATTTGATTTGATTTGATTTTTTCAATTTGGGAAGGTGATTTAATTTGATTCTCTTAATTTGGGAAGGTGATTTGGTTTGATTCCAGCATGTGTTTAATGTGTGAATTTATTATTTTGGAAGGCTTTGGGCGTGCATGTGTCTTCTTGGGCGTGGGTTTTGTTCTTTTTGGTGGGCTTGGTGTCTGTTGCGGGGGTTTTGGGCCAAGGATGTGTGTATGTTTTAAAACAAAGGTCCAACGAGCGAACCCACAGCTGAGCAAATGAATTTAGTCCAACAAGATATGGATTTCTGACTTTTCTTTCTGACGTCTGTTTCCCACGACTTCCAAAACTTAAAGAGGAGTGTCTTCATATGAGACTCATCATCGGGACTTAAATACAAAAATGCAGTGTCTATAGTCGCCCCCACTTTGATGAGACTTTTGAAGTGTGTAACAGTGACAATCCTATCAAAGTTATGCAATGTATCTTTACTTACCTGGCTCGCTAGCTGCTACCTGAATTGCCTGCTGCTTCGAACTGAGTTGATGATGCAGTGGGCCTCGACCCTGTGGCGCATCCCAATAACTACAACTGATGTGTGGGCCTCGACCTTGGGACGCATCCTAAAACTGATGATGATTGAATTCTTGGCTCGTCAGCTGCCACCTGACTTGCCTGTTGCTTCGAACTGAGTTGATGATGCAGTGGGCCTCGACCCTGGGACGCATCCCAATAACTGCAACTGATGTGTGGGCTTCGACTCTGGGACACATCCTAAAACTGATGATGTAATGGGCCTCGAACCTGGGACGCATCCCAAAACTACAACTAGTGATACTGTGGGCCTCGACCCTATGACGCATCCCGGAACTGCAACTGACAACGGGTGCCTTGAACTTGGGACGCATCCCAATACCGCTGACAATGTGGGCCTCGACCCTGGGACGCATCACAAAACTGATGATGTAGTGGGTCTTGACCCTGGGACGCATCCTGGAACTACAACTGATGATGCAGTGGGCCTTAACCCTAGGACGCATCCTGGAACTGCAACTGACAATAGGGGCCTCGACCCTGGGACGCATCCCAAAACTGATAATGTGGGCCTCAACCCCGGGACTCATCCCAAAAATTATTGATGTGGGCCTCGCCCCTAAACTGATACTGATATGGGCCTTGCCCCCAAACTGATACTAATGTGGGCCTCGCCCCCAATCTGATACTGATGTGGGCATCGCCCCCAAACTGATACTGATGTGGGCCTCGCTCCCTGCTCCATTCTTGAAAATGCCCTTCTCGGCATACTGAACCTCATCCCCAAGGCATTGCTGATGTGATGGTTCATTCCCGAACCATGCTGCATGAGAAAGAGGAGACTGGTCGCCCTCAGTCTCGGTTCATTTTTCTGTTCTTTGCTGCTTTCATTAAGGTAGATGACGTTACACGCCAACATATTATACTCTCTCTCACGAGATAATCCTGATAGCTAAACATATTTTTATCCTCAAAGGATGCTTCGTGTCGAAACCAGAGAACCTTCAAAGTACTTGATATACTCAAATCCAACCGTCTGAGTGAGTGATCTGAACTAGACTCCCAGTGTGTGTGTGCCAAGGTTCTTTCGCAGCTTAATCATTAAGTAAGCCAACTCGATGATTTTGTCTCAGAGAATTGGATCAGTGGGTCTAACAAACCGAGATGTCTTGATCATACTCTGTGATTACTTTCTCGTACTCAATATGATATGGTTTTCTTATTCTTTTCTTTCGTCCTTTCTTTTTTTTTTCTTTTCATTTTGAACTTCGTTTTTTCTCTTTTTCTCTTTTATTTTTTCCTTTTCTTTCTTTCTCTTTTTTCGACACACCTACTCTTTAAGGTAGCATTTCTCCTCATGGTGGTCCTAATACTTGCCCATGGGTAGCTTCACGCTTATCGGTTATACGTGGTCCATTTTTTCCTTTTTCTTTTTAGAGACTTTTTCTTCATTTACAACCATATCATATATCGTAACATAAGTAAACCAGGATAGACATCTAGGCAAACGGTCATTCACTGATCCGCCATTTCTTCCACTAGTCATCTTACCGACTACTCAGGCTTCTTCTGCTAAGATCCCGTAAACAAGTGTACGCGAGTCTAGCCAAGATCAACAACTCAGAATACCGGACGAGAGCGCATCTCACACTTGTCGTTTCTAAGGTTTCACCTTACAGCAAATAATATCATCACCGGACATATGTCTAACCATCAAAGACCTCTCTCTCTCTTTTTTTTCACTCCACTGGAATTTTTCTTTTCAACCGTTGATAATGTGGGCTTCGCCCCTTAGGATTCATCCCCAAAATTAAAACTGACACGGGCTTCGCCCCCTGGGATTCATTCCCAAAACCGATGCTGATTCATTCCTGAAACTAATGTGGACCTCAACCCCGTGATTCATTCTTGAAACAGATGACATTGTACTGTTACTGTCTCTGGTTGGCTTGTCTTTCCCGCTTTCTCTTCTTCTTCTTTGAAACCTGTGAATACAAAACAGAACAAACACAAAAACGAATGCAAGTATGTTACGTGGATGCATGCATGCATGTATGAATTTCCTACTCCATTAGGTTGGTCTCCTACTAGTCCCCCCGATGACCGTTCGGCCTTCTCTTCTTCAGGCAAAATACAACTTCAATCTGTCTATGTTGATCGGATCGATGAACTCGTTCCCTTCCAAGTCTGACAGTCTCACTGCCCCATTTCTCATTACTTTCTGGACTATGTAGGGTCTTTCCCAATTGGATCTGAACTTTCCTCTCAGGTCTGTCGTCGACGGCTTCGACTGCTTATGCACTAGGTCACCCTTTTCTGATCTTGGTGGGACACACCTTCCTATTGAATGCTCGAGCCAACCTCTTCTGGTATAACTACATGTGACATAAGGACTTCATCCTCTTCTCATCGAGTAAGACCAACTGTTCAAACCTCTGCGAGGCCTATTCTTGCTCGGGTAACTCTGCTTCTGCTAACACCCACATAGACTGTATCTCAACTTCCACTGGCAGTACCGCTTCCATTTCGTAGACCAGAGAATAAAGAGTGGCTCATGTTGTTGTTCTCAACGAATTTCTGTACCCCCACTAGGCGTACGGTAGCTTATCAGCCTAGTCTTTATAGTTCTCCATCATCTTGGCTAACATCTTCTTTATCTTCTTAATGGCTACCTCGATAGCCCCATTTGCCTACGGTCTGTACGGTGAGGACTTGTGATGTCCTATCTCATACCTCTGTAGTATTGCCTTTATTTCTCCTTGAAATTGGACTCCGTTGTCCGTTACTATATGATTCGGCATTCCATATCGACAAATGATTTTCAGGGCTATGAACTTTGCCATCTGCTTTGCTGTGATGTTGTGAAATGACTTCGCTTCCATCCATTTCAAAAAGTAGTCTACTGCCACTACTATGAAACGATGTCCATTCGATGCGTGCGGTCCAATTTCTCCGATCATATCAATTCCCCATACTGAGAAAGGCCACGGCTCTGACAGCCTATGTAGCTCTGTGTGCCGTAAATGGTTAAAATTACCGTGCGCTTGACAATCATGACAGTACTTTACCAGCTTTTCACAAGCAGCTTCCATAGTCGACCAATAAAATCCTTGTCCCACTATCTTGTTGGACAAGTTCAACCCATTCATGTGCGGTCTACATACTCCGGCGTGTACTTCTTCCATTGCCTTCTGAGCCTCTTCTTTCTTCAAACACTTCAGCTGAATACCATTCGCTTGTCTCTTGTAAATTTCTTATTTAAAACTCACAAACTGAGAGGTCAATTTCTGGATGGCTATCATGTCTTTTCTGCTTACTTCTTCTGGAAATTCCCCTCGTTCCAAGTATCTCTGAATGTCGTAATACCAGGGTTTCCCATCGTTGACCTTTACTTCTAATATCCTTTCTTTCTCAAAGACGGGTCTGTCTGCTGTCGTCAACACTAGAGGTCTCATCACCAATTTCTCCTGATTTTCCCAAGTCGCGGCTAATGTAGCCAACGCGTCGGCCATTTGGTTCTCTTCTCGTGGAAAGTGCTGGAATTTACAATCAAGGAGGGCCTGTGCCAGACTCCTGAGTAAGGTTTCAACCGGTCTTCCTTCAATTCCCATCCTTCTTATATCTGTCAGACTACCAACATCGAGTCTCCGTAGATCTCTACGTTCTTATCCTTCAAGGCTATCAACACCGTCAGTCCGAAGGCACACGCTTCATACTCAGCCATATTATTGGTTACTCCGAACGTCTCCTCTAATTTCTTCCGCTCCTCAGAGGTAACCTCTCTTATGATTAAGACCTCCTTGGGGCTTTCAAGCGCAGTAAGGTTAAATGCGTTCATTTTGGTTGAGTTGATTTCAAATATACTCAAGTCATGTAAGTTGAAAGGGAGAGACTCAGAAAAGTAAGTGAAATGAATGTCTTTATTGTTAATGGATGCGAGATCACAATTGAATAAGATCAGGAAAACAAACATCCACATATTTTTCAACTTTGTCTTCCTCCGTCTCCTGGCCTTTTCCGGACATCAGATCCTCTAACAACTGTAATTCTTCTTCCCACTCACTTTCCCCTTTCTACTCCATTTCATTCTTACTATTGTTTCCCTTGTCGGGTTGTTCTTTTTCCAGGTCGGGTATTTTATGGGAGTCGATGAGGTTCTGGATCTCATGCATAAGGCGGGTGCATTTGTCAGTTTCGTGGCCTCTTTGCTGGTGGAGGTAGCAGTATAGGTTTAGGTCAAGGTAGCGTGGCACAGGGTTTGGAAGTGGTTTAGGTTCTAAGGGATTTAGGAGTCCTTGCCTTTTTAGCTCTTTAAACACCTTTGACAAAGGTCTACCAAAATTGGAGAATCGTCTGTTCCTGATAGGGGCGACCTCAGAAGAAGTGGGCTTGGTCCCCGAAGATACCCTAATGGTCTTTCTATTCTGGTTGTAGAACCTTATATCATTGGCTATATGGGGTATGGTCAGACTGGCCACAGCGGCGGTCAAAGCTTGCAACTGCTCGGTAATCTTGGTGAGACTAGTTTCCAGCTAATCCATACGAGATCCCTCGTTAACTAACTCGCTCATGTTGGCTAGTGGTCTTTTGACGAGGCTTCCTTCTTCCCTAACCCAATGGGTATCTATGATGGCTCTTAAGACGCAAGGGTTAACATAATATGTGTATGTATGAGATGCATGAAATGCGTGCGATACATGGAATTTATAAGTCGGCCCATTATCATTTTAAAGCATTCAATCATAATATTACGAGGTGCAAACTTGTCCCAGTTGAAAAGGCCCAAGATGTTTACACTTTTTTGATAACATGACTAAACAACTTCAAATGATACGGGGCCTAAACATAAAGTGGTCCATCGATATTTTAGAAGCTTTTGGCCCAACTGTCATAAAACACGAACTCATCCCAATTTGAATGGCCCAACAAGCCCATACCTCATGACAACAAATCCAACTGAATCCAAATGACGATGGTCCAAAACGCAAGCATAAAGAGATGGTTTCTATTGGTCCTACAACTACAGTTCATATACGGGTTTATAGGGGTATAGAAAAAGGCTCCCGTCGACGAAGGATTTCCCACAACTAGGACTCTCACTCAAGAGTTCAAGCGACCAAGTGAGCACACCCTTTTTTATACGCTAAGGTACGTGTCAACGAGTTAAGATACGTGACTGACTGTCAAATGGATTTCCTATCGTAGATTCCCCAGAGGGAGGGTGGAGCGAACTCTCTTAAATACCCAAGCCTCTGAGGCTCTTATCGCCTTGGTGACAGGAATAAACAATAAGTCATTCAAATTAGTCCATCACAATAAGCTTCGAGTGAATGATTATCTAGGTGCCTTCACGGCTTTTCCTTATAGAAAGATAATGAATGAAAGAAGACACCAAACCATTACTTACCTCTAATGATGCCTTTGATTAAACCCCTCAACCGGTAGGCACGGTTAACTAAAGCACAAATCACAATCATTACAAGACATTATTTCGGGGCCGATTCTCTATCCCTAGTGGAGTCGCCAAATTGTAGGACATAGAAATTGGCGACGCTGTTCTAGGCTCGTGACCTAGTTAGGAGTACGGAATAGCTTACGGGAGACTAAATCGGAGAATAATGGAGTCACCATTCATTGTGAACTGGGAAAATTATTTAAGGCCGCACTCACCCCTCGGAAGGGAAGACCTCAAACCGTTGGGTTCGAAATGGTCCCTTACTTATGCCACTTGTAATAAAAAGATTTATGCAATAATTTAAATAAAAAACACACAACCTACATACGCAAGAATAGCCTGCGTCTAATTCGAATACAAGAAAATAAAACCTTTATCTAATTTCGTATGCATAAAAGTAAATCTGCATAACGGCAAACACGTAAGCACATGAACGCATTAAATCAATAAACATGACAATATAAATAATGATATAAACATGAACATAGAAGATATATAATTAAGTTCCTAATGCAAAAGAAGTAACTAAATCATGCTTGGAAATAATCAACTAAATCATGCATAAAAAAATAACATACTAAACATCCTAATCATGCATAAAAGTAATATATTATCTCTAATAAATAACGAATTAACACAAACTTGGATGAAATGAAATATGTGTGTCTCTCGAGCGGTACGTGGCATTGTATCCCGAGTGCAGACCGCACCACCGTCCATTCGAATTCAGCTACGAAATTTACGTATGGGTTTCCACCCAATATACCGCAAGAGATAACACATATTTCATTCATCTCATGGCCACAACATACATAGATCCACAATACACATGCGAATAAATAATAATAAATAATAAGGAAAAGAACGAGAATAGATAAAAGGTGCCCTTAGGTCTAACCTCTTAAGTTGTCTCTTGGAAGTGCGCTACGCGTTTGTCAGAAGGGTTGATGCTCCGCAACTTTTTCGATTCACTGGTTTGCTATTTTCCTTCATTACCTCACTTTTTGCCTCAGTTTCTTCACTGTTTCTTCACTGTTTTTAGATTAGTTCAGGGGCTGATTTTTGGACTGGTTTTTGGGAGACTAATTTCGGGGTATTTTTGTATGGTTTCTGGTGCAGTCTTTTAGTAATTACTGGGCAGTTTTTGGGCAGTATTTTCGATGGTTTAGGACAGTTCTGGTGGGCGGTTTCAGTGAAGGGTTAAAGGGCTGTTTTGGCTGGGTCTGGTTCGGCAGTTTGATGAGGGCTGACTTATGTGTATTATATTCAGCTAGTGGGGGGGCTGTGTTGGTTGTGTCGGTTGCTCTTATGTGTATAGTTGCTATATGTCGAACATTGGTGAACTGAGTGCTGTTGTCAGTTAGTGGTTGTGTGGTGCGTTGTTGATTCGGTCGGTGAGGTCAGAATTGACGTGCTTGATGAGGGCTTGGTATGGTCGAAAAGCTGTGTGATTTGTTTGTTTATGTTTTGGTCAGTGGGTGCGTGTTGATAGAGAGGGCGTGAAGGCAATTGGTGAGCAGTTTAGGGTTTAACGTGAGTGTTGGCTCGTAAACGTGAGGGTTGCATGTACATTTAACGTGCAGTTTGGTGGACCATGCAGGTTTGTGGAGTTGCTGCACATGTTAGCTTTTATTTTCGTGAATGAATGGCTATGTGAGGGCTGCGTGTTTGATGGCAATTGTTTATTGATTTTTGTTTTAGAGATAGAGTAGAGAGAAGGTTAGGCGTGAGAGGTATATGCCGTGAATGGCTTAGGATTTTTGAAGGTGGGTTGCCGTGAAGAGAGAGTAGAGAGAGGAGAGCTTGGAACCGAGAACTGCTAGGGTTTATTTGCTGTTTTTGTTTTTTAGAGAAGATGCGGTTGCGTGAGGTAGAGAGATAAAGGAGTGAGTAGGGTTTTTAGAGAGAGAAGAGAGAGGCTAGAGAGAGGGAGAGACGTGAAAGAGGGAGTGGATGGAAAGAGAAAATGAGAGAAGGCCCCCCAAGGGTTTAGTTTAGGTGTCTTTTATAGGGAAGGGTTGAGGTTATCCTTGTACGGGTAGGAAAAGAATATTGCAATTATGGGGATATCTTTTAATTTATGTATCATAAAGAAAAGATCTTTTTAATTTAGGAAGGTAATTTGATTTGATTTGATTTTTTCAATTTGGGAAGGTGATTTAATTTCATTCTCTTAATTTGAGAAGGTGAGAAGAAAAGCTAAGTAAGTGGAGTAAACTTCATAGGAGCGATAATAGAATATGTATAATAGGAATCAAAGAGTAAGCAATGACTAAAGACGTTCAAGCAACAACGACTAGTGAAAAGAAATACAGAGGCAGCATAATGGAATTTTTAGAGAGCATGACTCTAGAAGATGCAGTATGATGGATAGTTGGAAAAAAATTAAGAGGAAAATGGAAGCAGGAAACTTAGGTAGTATCTAGCAGAAGAATTTTAGTACGAGAGTCAAGTCAGATGTGTAGACACGGAAAGTTTTAGGCTTATAGGTAACAACGGGTGCAACCATGGCATGAGAAACTATTGAAATTACTACTAACAATAAGACGTCAGGACTCAACCCCACCCTCCTAACCCTCGTTATTCAATAAAAAAAAATGGACCATAGTTTTTACTTTAAAGATATTCCTAGAAGAAATCGGATAGTAAAGTAAGCCGAAATATAAAGTCTTCAGATTTAGTACAAGAACATGGTAAAAAGGAAGAAACTGGGATTAAGTAAAAGGTTTAGAAGAAAGATAGTCTATAAGAGATGTTTAGAGATATAAAGCAGTAGTTAAACAATTATGAAATGCAAAAGAACTAGTCATAGACATAACCAGAGAATTATAGGAGTTGATACCCCTGCAGAAAGAAAGACAAAAACATAAACGACGGAAGCTCATATATAGAATAGAGCAGGAAAAAAGACAAGAAAGACGCCAAATGAAAGGTAGAAGTAAAAATGTTGAGATAGGATAATAATAATATAGTTATCAGACCAATAATGACAGAGGAGTGTAATAAGTAATAACAAGATAATTTTTCAATAGTACTATAGAATAGTAAGCTCTTCAGAACTAGAATAAGATTGAAATTTTATCGTATAAAAAAAGAAGAAAGATGGATGATAGTGATCCGTACGCTCCTTCACGATAATATATAGGATAACTCGATAAGAGACTAAGTATAATTTAGAGACAGTCAAGGAAACTACGAATACCAAAATTATTGAGATTGAGACAACTCTTAACAAGATAAGATTTCAGGGATAATTAAGGTGGAGCATTCTAGAGTACTAGTAGGCAAAGAATGAATAGTCAGCATAACAGATAGTAACCATATTTGTACCAGCAAAAGAATCAAGGTGCAGAAGAGTAAACCAGATTAGTTTAACCAGAGCCAACATTAATAACAAATAACAAGTTTTAGCATACAGATGCATACAGTCAAGCTTAGTATAGATACTTTGTTGCAAACTCTTTAGCCAACTGGGAGGATTGATAGAGAAAACTACCTCAAGGTAACGTCCTAATTATGGGAGCCATTGATTGACAGAAAGAGTACATGAAAAGGTTAGTTATAAATTATGAAGTCCTAAACCCATAAATAGTTGTATATGTGATAACTCATAGGAAAAAGATCATAAGTAACGAGGGTTTAATAAAGAGAAAATGAGAAAGATTAAATAGTTAGCTAAGATTGGAGCCAAGAAGATATTCAGTAAGATAATCTTATTAAGCCATTTAAGTAGTTACAGTATAAAGAATAGTTAAAGAACCTAAAATATATATAGTTAAGGGAAAACGAAGGTTTTTGGCTATAGTATAAATTATTGTGTCATGACAAAAGGTATTAGGAGTTTCAAATCAGAGTGGAACTAAGATAAGTGAGACGACAGACCACGATTTAGTACAATTTTGAAAATGATAAAGGATTTTCAATATAGTTGGGAGGTTTAAAATATAATTTCCATAATGAGTAGAGATGGTGATAGTATGACGATAAGTGTATAGTACCGAGCAAAAGATCGTGGAATGAGATTAAGGAATTACCTTTCAGCTATGGATCTTAATACTAAAACCTCTGTAAATCTCTTTGCATACTTGTACATTCTACTCCAAGTGTAGAGTACTGAGCAAAGGATCATAGAATAAGATTAAGGAATTACCTTTCAGTTAGGAACTCAAGAAAATATTCATTAAGAAACACAAACTTTGGAGTAGTATGTACAAGTATGACAAGAGATTTACAGAGGTTTTAGTATTAATATCTCAGATAATCAGGAAGAAAATTAAGTAAGATAAGGATAAGCAGAGACACATATATCTTCGACCAAGACAAATCTACCAGTTAGGCCTAGAAGGGATTCTAGGACGAATCCTATTTAAGGTGGGAGAAATTATAACGACCGAAAAATCCCGACTATTGTTACACTATGGGACAAGTATTATATAATATAAATTATGATTGGACACATATACTTTCATAAAATGATTTTTGGGAACAATCAGAAAATTCTTTGAGATTTCGATACAAGAACATACGATATTCCGCTCTGGCCAGCCCATGGTATTTGGGCCGTAATATTCCCATATGAATTCCGATTTTTATGATTTGTATATCGTCGGAAAGATAAGATCGAGATATATAACTTTTAAGTTCAACATTTTCCAAATACAAACTAGAAATAGGTTGAAAATACATTTCAAATTCAGATGAATAGTAACTCCGGACCTATATAGAGAATTCCACAACTTTCTCAAGAATTCTAATTTTTTTCAAAACAAGTGTTGCCAATTGGTCAAACAAGTCCTATTATAAATAAGGAGGACTATTCCTCTATCTCCAAAAAATTTTGAGAGAAAGAGAAAGAGACATAAGAAAGAAAAAAAGAAAAAGAATG
Source organism: Zanthoxylum bungeanum (assembly GCA_019454045.1). Lineage (NCBI taxonomy): Eukaryota > Viridiplantae > Streptophyta > Magnoliopsida > Sapindales > Rutaceae > Zanthoxylum > Zanthoxylum bungeanum. Next base: position 192,133 of record SKCR01011639.1, on the reverse strand, counting down.
AGAAGAATAAAAAGAAGGAAGAAGGACAGAAGAACAAAGAAAATTCAAATCTTTCCATTACAAGGATGGGGATAAAAAATTACAAGATTTGAAGATTGAAGGAGAATCAAGCAAGTTAAGGTAAAGAACCTTGATCCAAATTCTAACTTCTGAGATTTTGATAGAATAATGCTATGGTAGTTTTATTGGCATGATAATAATTGCATTGAGATAGATAGCAAACTAAGAAATTGATTTTGTTGAAAGATGTTTAAGAATTATAAAATATTAGGTAGTGACTTTAAATTGAGATTATGACATAAAAGATGTTAAGAAAATGGTATTTGGAGTGTGGAGGATGAATGTGATAGTCTAAGAAATTGTTTGTGCAAAAGTGTTAGTGTGGAAGTGTGGGAAATATGTTTGGAGCAATATAGACATGAAACGATTGATTTTTGGCCATGAAACTGGCCTCACGTTGCAACGCAAAGCACCTCGCGTTACAACCCGTTCTGGGAAAAATGACCTCAATCCAGTTCTTTCTCATGCGCGTCATGAAGCGAACCAAAACAGCTTTATGTCTCTACCTTTTTCAGGTCGCGTCACGATGTGTAAGTATTTGTGTTGTGACACGTGGCCATTTCCCATAGTAGTTTCGACTCAAGATATTAGAGACCACCCGAAGGACTTTTTATCATCTTATATACACATAAATTACCAAAACCCTTTGTAGCGATAATAGTTTCGGAGTGTATTCTATGATATGTATTCTAACTAAGTTGCCCATTAAAGGTTATTCCATGAGCTACAAATTCTTCTGGCGTAGTGAAGTTATGCTAGCCAAATTTCAAACCCCTGAGTAGACACTCTTTTTTAAAGTTGACTTTTATTATGTTATTTTACGTATCAGACTTATTTTTACACTTTTAGGACTTAGTTGATTTTATTGCAGTTATTTTATGATAGATCATGTTTTAAGATAAGTTTGAGAAAGAAATATTTAAATATTTTCATACAGACATGGAATTGACGGATGACATTTTCATATGTAGAGGACTGTGGGGATTATGATACATAAGGCCCTCAGATCCTAGTTCAGGACTATGGATGACAGATGCCCCTATTCTTAAATTCAAAATTTGGAGGGGCATAGATTTGCACTTTATTTCTAGTTCAATGGCTTAAGGGACGACGATACATAACGCCCCAAGACCATTAGTTTCAGGGACATGAGTGGCATACTTTGGGGAACGATGATATGTAACGCCCCAAAGTCATGGATTTAAACTTCTGGCTCTAGTTAGGCGTTAATGAGGACAACGATACGTAATGTCCCCATACGTCAGGTTTTTAGAGATAGAGACCAGTCTTCAGAAATCAATTTTTTAGAAGTAGTTTTCGGAAACAGATAATTCAGAATTAAGCTTTTAAAACAGATCTTTCAAATATAAATTTTCAGAACTAGATTTTCAAAACAGACTTCAGAAAAGTTTGCCAGGAAGAAAGTTATTTTTAAGTAATAGAAGAGATTTCATAAATGATGATTAAAGATGAAACTGGTTTTAGAACAGTGGATTTTCAAAAGCACTTTTAGTACTACTTTTAAACTGTCCACTCACTTAGATCGTTCAAACGATCTAACCCCCTCACTCATAGTTTCTTTATTTTACATGTATTTTCAGAGGACGAGCTCGAATGGATGGATGCTGATGGCAGTTAATAGGGGGTTTGGTCCACTGAGTCAGAGTTCGGTTCAGATAGTGTCAGAGAATATCATGTAGCATATAGATTATTTAATAAAGAATATGCTTGCAAAGAGTTATAAGTGTTAATTTCTAAATTTGTAATGTATAGTGAATTTAGGTTTTTAGTTTGAAAAGCATTATACATTTATGAGATTGAGTTAGGCATCGGTCCCATTGATCGGTGAAATCACTCACGTAACGCAAACGCATATATCACTCAAGTACTATAAAATGTATTGATCCCATGAGGACTTAGTACCTAAGCTATCAATTTATGAAGTTAAATATTTAAGAGTACCTAATAGATTGATTTTTTGATTAGATTGTGATTTTGAACTAAAACAAGTAAATAAAACAATGCGAATGTAACTCAAAGGAAAATTCGATATTATAAAACTATCTAGGGTTGTGAATCCTTCCAATATCTTTTAAAGATGAAGTGGTTATCTCACTTTTGTGCAATATATTGGTTTATTAGCCTGGAACACGAATTTATGCAAAAGCATCTTCCCAGTACATATTCCTATGTTAACCAAGTTACCTGAATTCATTAAGAATAAACCCAATATATTGGACAAACGTGAGATAGTCCAAATGGCATGAGCATTACATAGTCCAAATGGCATCATGCGGAAGGTAAAAGTACTATACGATCATGTAAAAGTGGTTTTCTCCTGATCTTTTGAGGCGATGGCGAACTGATTGTACCTCGAGTATCCGTTCAGAAAATAATAGAACTCATATCCCGCCAATTTGTCTAGCATCTGGTCAATGAATGGTAACGGGAAATGATCTTTCCTTATTACTTTGTTCAGCTTCATATACTTCATGCATACTCTCCATTCAGTCACTGTTCTTGTTGGAATCAGCTCGTTCTTTTCATTTGTGACTAAGTAATTCCTCATTTCTTTGGAAAAACATTGCATAGGACTTACCAATTGTTGTCAGAGATGAGGTAAATGATGTCGGTATCCAACTATTTGATAATTTCTTTCTTCATGACCTCCTTCATGATTGGATTTAGTCTCCATTGATGCTCCAATGTGGCTTTGTACTCATCGTTCATCAGAATTTTATGCATGCAAAATGATGGACTAATGCCTCGAATTTCTGCTACAGTCCAGTCAATGGATTTATTGTGTTCTCATAACACTCTTAGTAACTTATCTTCCTTCTCCAATGTTAGTGACGAAGAAATAATCACAGGTAAATCAGAAGAGTTTCCTAAGAATGCATACCTGAGATGGCTCGGAAGTAGCTTTAGTTCTAGCTACTGTGGTTCTTCAATCGAGGGTTTGATTCACTCATTTTTGGCAGTTCAAAAATTTCCATATATGGTGTCGATTTGAAGCAAAATGGTCTATCAAGATAGTTGATACATTCTAGAATTTCATCATCTAGATCGCTATCAGTCATGTTGGTGACGCAAGCTTCAAGTTTATCCGTGAAAAGTTACATTGCATCAGTATCCTGAATGATACTATCTACAATACAATTCTGAAACATTCCTCCTCTTTTTCATCATTTAGGAATTTCATTTCTTTGAAAACTTAAATGTAACTTCTTGGTCCTGCACTTTCATGGTTAGTCTCATTTTTATAAATCAATAATAGTTTGACTTGTAGCCAAGAATGGTCTCCTAAGTAGACCCGGCCAAGGTTCCGGTTCGGAACCGGAACCGAACCGGTTGGAACCGGACGGTTCCGGTTCCAACCGGTTCCGGTTCCGGTTCCAGTTCCGGAACCGAACCGGAACCTAACCGGTTCGGTTAGGGTTCCTCCCCTAGCCGAACCGGTTGGAACCGTTGGAACCGTTGGAACCGTTCGGTTCCAACGGTTCCAACGGTTCTAACCGGAACCGTACGGTTCCGGTTGGAACCGGATTAATATTTTTTTTTAATTTTTTAAATTAGAATTTTATTTGTAATTTAGTGTAATTATGTAATGTATTTAACGTAATTTGTAATTTACATAATTTTATTTGTAATTATGTAATTTTATTGTAATTATTTTCAAAAAAAAATAATTTAAAGTAATTATTTGTAATTTAACTTTTATTTTCAAAAAAAAAAAAAAAAAAAAAAACCGAATGGCCCGGAACCGGAACTGGAACCGAACGGTTCGGTTCCGGTTCCGATTCCATTTTAGTGTGGAACCGGAACCGAACCGGAATTAACCGGTTCGGTTCCGGTTCCACACAAAGTGGAACCGGAACCGGACGGTTCGGTTCGGTTCCGAACCGGAACCGAACCGCCGGCCCGGTCTACTCCTAAGGATGATATGTACATCTTTGTCTTCTTCCATGTCAAGGATAATGAAATTTACAGGGAAAATGAATTCGTCGACTTTAACCAATACATCTTGCACTACCCCTCTCTGAAATATGAGCGATCTGTCAGCAATTTGCAGAGTAATTGAGGTAGGCATTGCTTCTCCAATCTACAGTTTCCTGTAAATAGACAAAGGCATTAAGTTAATGCTGGCACCTAAATCACACAAAGCCTTACCAAAGTAATGTTCATCTATGGTGCAAAGGACGGTGAAACTACCAAGATCTTTCAATTTTGGGGGAAACTTCCTCTGAATGATGGGCTGTATTCTTCTGTCAATGCTACTGTCTCATAATCTCCCAATCGTCTTTTTCATGATAGAATATCCTTTCATGAATTTTACATAGATGGCTATTTGTTCCAATAATTCTGCAAATGGAATGTTGATATACAGTTTTTTGAAGATCTTCAGGAATCGAGTAAACTGCTTGTCTAGTTTACTTTTCTGGAGACGCTGTGGAAAAGGTGGAGGTGGAGTGAAATTTTCTTTTGCCTCTTTTTCCTCCATCTGTGAATCTGCTTCGTTGTTTTCTTTTGGAACTTCCTCATTGGATGCCTTCATTCCAACATCTTTGATGATTTCAGTATCGCCTTTCAAAGTAATGGCTTGACATTGCTCCATCCCCCAATTCCTTGAATTTAGTTCCGTGTTGCTAGGAAGGGTACCTTACGGTCTGTAACTCTGAGCATTGGCCAGTTGTCCTATTTGATTTTCCAGTTCCTTTATAGATGCTGATTGGCTTTGATTGACTACTGCTTGGGCTGAAGCATACATCATATTTGGCTTCTTGCTTTTTAAACATCTCTGCAAGCATTTCTTTTATTTCTAGTTCTTTTTCATACTTCAGGCCTTTATTTTCCTATTGAAATCCGGGTGGTTGATTGTTCTTTTGCCCTGAATTATTGCTCCATGCGAAATTGAGATGATTCCTCCACCCTGAGTTGTAGGTGTTGGAATATAAATTGTTCCCATATTTATTAAAATTGTTGACATAATTCACCATCTCATCATATTGGTTTGCCTCTGGTGCTCTTCCATATAGTGGAATTATGGCATTTGCGATGTTTACCACTTGCGTGCTAAGTGTTTCCAGGAATTTGCACATATACTCTAACTTGGCATTCATTTCTGTGTTGGCTCCGACTTCGTGGATTCCTGTTATTCATTGAATCATGTTTCTTTCCATTAGCCACAAAGAATTATTGTTGACCATTTCTTCAATTAAGTCTCAGGTCTGATCTTCTCATTTTTCCATTAAATCTCCTCTAACAGCAACATCAATTATGGTTCTCATTATTCCAGAAAGTCCATTATAGAAGTTCTGGACTTGTAGCCACTTTGCTATTTCATGGTGAGGACATTTTCGAAGCAATTCATTATATCTTTCCCAAACTTGACCGAGAGATTCTGAGTCATGTTGTACAAAGGATGTAATGTCATTCCTCAGCTTTTCAGTTCTGGCTGGTGGAAAGTAATTTTCAAGGAATTTGGTGGCTAGAGTGTTCCAAGCTGTGGTGGAACCTACTGGTAGTGAATATAGCCAAGCCTTAGCTCTGTCTTTCAAAGAATATAAAAACACACGTAGTCTCATTACTTCTTTCGTCGTTCGGTTGTAATTGAATGTGCCGTAAACATTCAGGAAGTTGTTGATGTGGGCATTAAGATCTTCAGTTGCATTCCCCCTAGTTGAACTGACTGTTGTATCATCTGGATGCATGTTTTGATGTCACACCCATTTGCTGGTAAGAGAGAAAATACAATGCATGAAATAAAGCCATCAACCACTGGAATAGTTCTGTCTCGAATAGGAATTGTTGGTACAACCTCCAAAGGTTCAGGTTTCATGTTGATCAGTGCTTCTTGGCCTTCTCGCTTTTCCCTTCTCAACTGTCTGATGGTTCTTTCAATCTCTGGGTCAAGTGGACGGATTTCAAAGCTTCAAGTTCTTCTTATGTAGTGTTTGAGAACCTAAAACACAAGAAAATAAAAATAATAAGTAAAAATAAATTAGACTCAAGTAAAAGTATCTAACCCCAAAATTAATAGTGAAAGATAAATAAGTCTCCAGCAATGGTGCCAAAAACTTGATCGGTGAAATCACTCACATAACTCAAGTGCCCGTATCGCTCAAGTACTATAAAATATATCGATCCCATGAGGACTTAATACCTAAGCTATCAATTTATGAAGTTAAATATTTACAAGTACCTAATAAATTAATTTGTTGATTGGATTGTGATTTTGAACAAAAACAAGTAAACAAAACAATGCGAATATAACTCAAAGGAAAATTCGATATTATAAAACTATCTAGGGTTGTGAATCCTTCCAATATCTTTTAAAGATGAAGTGGTTATCTCACGTTTGTGCAATATATTGGTTTATTAGCCTGGAACACGAATTTATGCAAAAGTCTCTTCCCAGTATAACCTAATTAATTATATTCCTATGTCAATCAAGTTACATGAATTCAATAAGATTAAGTTCAAATTATGGCTACCCCCGCCCGACAAGTATATTCCTATCCTGTAATGAAATCTACTTAAGAGTCTCTTGCCTCAATGTGAGATCGTGAGCTATTGAATCTAAGGCTAAACCTAAAATCCATTTTCCAAGTTCATTTTAAGTTTACCAAATCAATCTTATTAATGGTCAGTTAACAAGAAGCATTAAGCTTAAGGCTCAATAAATAAACCTTTATATTACCTAAGACGTAAAATTACCATTTATAAACCGGTGATATTGGAATTCATCACAATCCTAGATAAAGGGTTTAGTTACCATACATATATAGGACTATTAAAAATATAAATAAAGTAAATGACATAAATAAATCTGGAAATTAATAAGATAAAATAAATAATAAAGAAAATACTGGGGGTTTTAAAGGATCCACTTTATTTCTTCTAATTTAGATATGTCCCTTATTATAATATATAAACTTGCATGATTTTACCAACCGACCATATAGGCGGTATTATGATTATGTCAGATTTATGATTAATTCCAACCGACCATATAGGTGGTATCCTATTAAGTCAGGTTAAAATCAATTTAATTAAGTCCAACCGACCATAAAGATGGTATCTTATTAAGTCAGATTTTAAATAGTTTATATATTATAATTAAAGGAGATTAATCTAAATATTAGTAATAAAATCTTAACATTTGACCCCAGTAGAGGGAGTTACCTCCTCATACTGAAAAGTAAAAACAAAGACTGAAAAATAAAGTAAAGAAAGAACTATTTCGTGAAATAAAAAATTAATTACAAAAAGTTGTAAATAAACAAACAAGATACAATCTTCTTAGTATTATTAAGGAAATCCATAGAAGAATGTATGAATTTTCCTTCTGATTTCAGCTTCAATTTATAGGAAAATTTCTGCCCCGCGCGTCGCAACGTAAAACACTTACGCGTCGCGACGCACCATTGATTCAACAGGATCTTGACACGTGGCTGTCGGTAAAATAATTGGCTTGGCGTTGCGACGCGTTAAGGGTTCTGCATTGTGATGCAGGTTTCAGTGATGACATCATCGATGACGCGTGTCGGCAAGCTGCATAATTATGGCGCGTCGCGATGCATGAACATAAAGTTTACCTATCTGCCCATTTTCATCCGATTTTCACCGTTTAAGTTCTGATTCGATTCCAGAGTCTTGTTATTTTATTTATCTACAAAAAAACATAAAACACATGAAAATATTCACAATACCCGAGAAACTATACAAAATATTAAGTTAAAGGGCGGTAAATATATCAATATTTACCTCTTATCACCCGTGCACGAGTTTATACATCAGATCAGTTAATATTGTTAGAAAGTCAAAGGCTAATGGGGATAGTACGGCTTATTTTCTACCGGTAGCATCTCCCGGATTGAGGATATTACAAAGATACTCAAAGTAAAAAAAAATTAAATATCTTCAAAATTTAGATTTTATTAAATGTTATTTTAATTTAAATATTTACTATTGGATTGAATTAAATTAATATTTAAATTTGTGTTAAAATATCTTCTCCCTTAATCTAATAAGCGATAATATGGAACTCACTTGTCTTAGGCGATTGATTTAGTACTCCCATAAACTCAGTAATCCTAATTGTTGTATAATTTGTTACTTGCACAAATTGGACTTGATAATGTTAGAAATTTTCAACAATTTGTAACAATGTGAGCATCATCTATGACAGTTGACACAACAATATCCAGTTAAAAAAAATTAAAACAAATAATAAAAAAAATTAAAAATAAAGTTTTATAGGTCTCTGATTTTTTTCATAATGTCTAGTTAAGTCCTTGATTTTTTCATAATACCTCATTAAGTCCTTACAGTTAAAAACAAATGGTGACATATCCATTTATTTTTATTTTCATTTTTTCCCTTTATCTTATAACTAATAAAAAATAATTCTAATATCAATATTTATAACACTCATATGATATACTAAAAATATAAAAACCTTAAATGTAAATTTTTATAAGATAATTTTGATCACTAAAATAGAACTATAATAATATATTAGGTTTTTCTCTTAAAAAAAATTCTCACCTAAATTTTAAATGAAGTGGTATTACATCCCTTGCACTGATTCAAAATCATTTCATACATTTTTTTTTGATTTCCCTAACACATGTGGAAATTCCACAAATTAACAAACAAAACTATCCAACAAAGTCAAATCTTGAACTAAACAGTATAATAATGTAGCTTATTCATAATCTCATTAGCAAATAACTATTTTTTAATTAAAAATAATAATAAAAGAAAAATTATTAAATTTCCAAGTTTTAAGCTTTTAGATTACTTCAATGCAAGTCTTCTTATGATTTTTTTGAGGGACCAGTAGTCAACACTTGTATTCCAACCACATAAAAAAGAAAATAAAAAGAAAATAATATTTTTCTAAAAAAAAATATAAGAATTTTGAAATAAAAAGTATATTAGGAAAATAAATTTGGTGGTTTTAATGGAGCTAAAACCTTAAGACCAACTGATTAAGCCATGAGCATGTTGGAGAGAAAATATAAAGTTGAGAGAAAACAGAAGAGAATTTTTTAAATTTATTGTGTATATTCATAATTATTGATATCACATCTTATTTATTAATAAAAGGATAAAATAGAAAATAATAAAATAAATAAATATGTTATCATGAGTTTTAAATGGTAGATGATTCGGCGGGATATAATGAAAAAAATTAATAATTAAAAATAAAAGTACCATCACGGCATCACCCCACCTTTGTTACTTAATTTCAACCGTCTGTAACTGTACATATTCCTGTTTTTCAATTTCATCTCTTTGGTTATGGTTAATGAATTGATGGGCATTGTGGATCAGCCATTCTTGTTCAATTAAATTCTTCTTTAAAGCACCATTGATCACCTCCTTCTTGTTCTTTGTCACTCTTCTGCTTTAGTCTTCACTGGCAACCTACAGTATAAAGGGAATAAAAACAGAGACACCATCTACTTCCAAGGAGATCCTATGGTGCTCTTCTTGATCTGATACTTTCATTCTGTTCACTTTGGTGAGTAAATGTTAATTAAAATCATTTCTCGCCCCAAAAAACCTCCCCCCCCCAACAAAAAAAAAATGCTTCATTTCTGTATCTGGGTTTGACGAATTTGGTGAAAGGGGGTTGTTTTTGTGAGCAAAAGAGTGAACATTGATGTGTTTTATAGTTGTTTCTAGCTTTTTATTTGTTGATTGTCTTTCAGGCATATTTTAGGGTTTTATGCATGGGGTTTTTGCGTGTGTGTGTTTGTGTATGTGTTTTAGTTGTTGGTTAGTGTAAATTTAGCACTTGTTCACAGAAAATGGTAGCGGCCTCTTGTTGATAATGATGGTGCTTTGGCTTTTTAGTCTTGTTACTTTGGTGGATTTTAGTTTTCAATTGATGAATGTGCAATTTGGATAAATGGGCTTGTTAGCAAATATCTTTCATGATAGTGCTACTCAATGTTTACTTTTCTTAAGGTTTATGTTTAATTTAAAGTGAAAGTGATTTTATGCCATGCGCTGTCCATGTTGTGTGTTTGAATTATCTGGGTAAAGAATCTATATGTTCGCTTTTTAGTTGCTGAGATAGCATGGTTGGAAGTTTCTCTTACTCTTACTGGGTAGGAATTAAACAGTATCAAGTTAAATGCAACTTAGTTTCCTATGGCAAACTTATATATTATTGCAATAAACAAAAAACCTTTTTCTTTGTTTATTTGCCTAGCATTTACTCATTAACTATAATTTTGAAAATAAGTTTGAAATAAATGTAATTACTTCTGTTTGCTGCTCTAAGTGGAATTCTTTTTCATTCATTCTTTTCTTGGCTTATTTTGTTTTTGTTACTTCGCTTTGTGGTGTAAGAAACATTGGACATAAAGATGATGATAGTTTTCAATTGTTATAGTGAAATGGATGTTATCGTAATTGAAGATGAGATGAACATGAACCACCAAAACGAGGCTCCTGACACTGGTCAGGATGGCCTGACCATGGAGAAACAAAATAAAGCTTATGACAGAATTACACAAAATGAAGGGCCCAATGGGAGTACTGAAACAGTTGAGCTGGCGGCCAAGAGTACAATTGTTCACTGTTCCGCTGTCAAAGATGGTGAAGGATCAACGATCCAAGAGGAATTCATTGGTTTGACCCTACATAAGGTGCAACATTGTAAAAAGGACATTTTACTTTTCCCCAGAGTTGATATCTGACTCACTGCTTTATTTCATTTTGTAGCGATCAGAAGTCAGAGAAAGAAATAATGCAGATAACTCCAAGAAAGGTCCAGGTAGGGAAGTGAATGAGAAGGCTTCACGAACAAAGAGTGTAACAACTGTGGCAAAGAAGAACAAAGATGGGAAAATTGGGTCAGTCACCTCAAAGCAGCCTCTTGCCATTGCAACTAACCGGAGGTTATCCAATGACAGGATATCTGTAAGCACCACAGTTCTTGATTCAGGAAGGCCAACAAAACTAGTATCTGCGTCTAGACCTGCTCATCTTTCCCAGGTTGTTAGTGCTCTCACCATTTACTTTTTAAAGCTAAATGAAGCTTGGGAGAGACAGTTCCATCAGTGGTTAATGATCGTTTATGTTAGTCTACAAGATTTAGGTATATGGCATTATTGCTCAAACTAACAGTCTAATACTCCCTTTTTCTTTGTGCAGAAAACCAGAATGTCTTGCACATCATCACCTGCAACAAACACAAAAGATTTCATAGGCCTAAGGTAAGGACTTTATGCATCTAAATCTAGTACATTTCCTTCCTCGTGTCCTACTCCATGAGTATAGTGATTAGTGTTGAAGAGGATGTTGATTTAAAGGCTAAATTGTTTTACTTGTACTTTTGTTGCTACAAATATAGAAACCATATTCAGATAGTTTTTATGTGAATGTCACTGTAGGGAAAAGTCAAGACATCTTAAGCATCTGAAACAGGGGCCACCAGCTAAAGTTGCAGAAAGCACACAACATTCTTCGTATGTTTTCTTGCTGCGGATGTTTTTAACCTGAACATTTATGTCTTGCTCTCATTCCAATTTTACTGAGAAATTGTTCCTCCTTTAATGTTACAGAAGCCCTGAAGGAGGAGATACGGAACCTCAAAGAACTGGTGGTCTTCCTGCCTATGGCTTCAGTTTTAAGTGTGAAGAGAGAGCTCAAAAACGTAAAGAGGTTGGTTATATTCCTATTTGCACATTGATAATGATTGCATCTTTTTTTTTTTCTGTTCTTCATAATTACTATTTATTTGTTTACTTTGGGTTGGGAAGTTCTATGCAAAGCTTGAGGAGAAGACTCATGCAAAGGAAGTGGAGAACACTACAATGCAGGCAAAAACTCAGGTTGGTTACATTCCTATTTACTAGTTGAAACTTGAATGCTTGTGTGACTTTGGTTTTCTCACCAGTCTATGTGGTTTGCCTTACATGGCACATATTTTATAGGAGAATCAAGAAGCAGAGATAAAGATGCTCCGGAAGAGTTTAATGTTTAAAGCAACCCCTATGCCTAACTTCTATCACGAACCTGCTCCTCCAAAGGTGGAATTGAAGAAGGTAATATGTTTTCTGTTGGACTCCTTAGTTCTAGTTTCTGTTTATTGTTGTGTTTCTCACTTTCTCTTAGGTTATACGGTATTACTGACTTACAGTGCAATTCCTACTGCACACTGCTAATCCAGAAGTTATGCTGATAATGGAGATTATATTTTGCCATTGCACTTTCTCTTTTGCTTGGTGGCTCATCTTTGCATTTATTGAATATCAATGATGTTTATTAATTTCTCTCAACTTCTTGGTACTTGCCCCACTCCCTTCCATAAAATCAGTTTTAGTGACGAAAGAACAATGTGTTTGGCAAATGATGGAGTCAATTTACAAAACTTGTTTGATCCTTCTCTTGTTTTCAAAGACGTCCTGCTCTTAAGTAGTTTTTCTTGTTAATAGTTTATTTGCTATGATTTTTTCAATGATAAGCTTCATTTAATGGGGGTTAAAATATCATCAGTAGTGCGAATTGCTTTGTTGCATTGAGTGACTTTATGAGAAGTGAGAATCCATAATATTGGTTGCATTGTTGATCATGTCGATTGGATAAGGCTGAGAAAACATTTACATTAATTTCTTTTATTATACTTGAAAGCCAGAGTCTCTATTTAAACTTTGAATTTGCTCATGTTTTCTATTAGCAAGTCAATATTTATGTTAAGAGATTGATCTTGCCCTGAATTTCATTTTGATGGCAGATGCCACCAACCAGAGCAAAATCTCCCAAGCTTAGCCGCTCCAGGACCTCACGCATCAAGGACTCTGATGGAAACAGTAGCCACAGCTCTCAATCAGGTCGGTTTAGTCTAGATGTGAAAATTTCTCAAAATTGTGTTGCAAAAGGATCATCCCCTCAACACTACAAGAAACCGCTTAGAAAGTCGCTTCCCAAACTTCCCTCTGAAAGGGCCACACTGGCTAACACAACAGAAGATTCTGCAGCTATTTCTCATCTCTCAGAACAACCCAATTTGGAGCCAGAAGCAGAGCACATTTCTGAGCCAAACGAAAGTCAGAGGGGTATCAATGCCGCGCCAGTAGCTGAAAACCTAGAAAAAGCTTTGTCAGAGAAGCCCAGAGAGTGAGCCCGTTGCTTCTAATAACTCAACAGACGTGCATTGATTGCAAGTTTATTCCGTCTAAATTTTAAACATGAAGCTAGAATTATTTGTCATCTAAGTTGCGGAGAATGTTTCATTAGAGGGCAGTAATGTGAAATGTAACCTTGTTAGTAACTTAGTATTCTGGCTAATATGGATTTGCCTTTGTATTTTCATGCATTGTATTGCTATCTGTTGGCAATGTTAAAATTTTTCTTAAATCTGTTTAACTAATTATAAGGTTTCTTATTTCCGTATTGCCTTATATTTAATCTTCTTGTTTCCTAGAGGAAATGTTTTGGTAATCGCATTATTTTTACTCTATACAGGAAGCATTATGCTATCAGAGTATGGAATTTCGTTCTTTCTGGTTCTTCTTTGTTTATTAATTTAATAAACAAAAAATTAACAGGTGTTATCAATATAATAGAGGAAAGTGATTGAGTTTTAGTTTAAAAAAAAAAAAAAAAAAAATTAAATCATTGATAGTTTTACAACTTCAATAAAAACCAAGGAAAATTATCATTTTCCTTGGCGCACAAACAAAGAGGCGGTTGCCGCTGATTTTTTTTTTTGAGATTATTCATATAGAACATAAATAATCTTGAATGATATTTTCAAACAATAAAACATTATTTACTATAATTGTTCCCGCCTAGTTTTCATATTTTGAAAACATTCTATTACAATATCATTGTCAACAGTTCTAAATAATTCTTTTTTGGGTTATTTACGTTTTACTACTAAAGTTATGATCAAATAACAATTGGGTACTATGAATATTAACATATTACATTTTACTACTAAACTTATAAAAAATTAATATTTTACTACTTTTCCATCCAAACCGTTAGTTGACCGTTAGTTGACCATGACATCATATTGACATCCTAAGGATAAAAGAGTCTTAACACACATATTATTATAAATTATAAATATTTAAAAAAAAATTTAAGGGTAATGACGTCATTATGGAAGGAATAACAAAAATAAAACCCTAAAGTATAACAATATCTCTTTTATTGTTATACTTTAAAGTATTTTGGTTATTATGAGAATTTTAATTATTAAATTATTTGATAAATTAAATTCTTTATTTTATTGGGTTATATGGATAATTTAGAGATTGGAGTATTTTTATAAATGTGATTGTTGATTGTATTTCTTTTATTGTTATATATAATACTTGGATATGTTTTTTAAAGGGTATAATTATAATTTTCACTTTTATTTTATTTGGAGGATAAAACAGTCTTTTTAAAGGTCAACTGACGGTCAACTAACAGTTTGGATGGAAAAGTAGTAAAATGTTAATTTTTTATAAGTTTAGTAGTAAAATGTAATATGTTAATATTCATAGTACCCAATTGTTATTTGATCATAACTTTAATAGTAAAACGTAAATAACCCTTCTTTTTTCTACAAAACATACCAGACAATCAAATAAAAATTGATCACCTATCTGTTTTCGTAAATCTGTCTTCACAATATTTATTCTTGAAAAACATCGTTCTAACACTTATCGTAACTATAGGTAAAATCAACGCCAACTTCAAAAGATGATACACCAAAGGAAATGATACGCTTCTTTTTTGCACAAGTAACCTTGAAAGTCATCAAACCTTTTCAATTGACTAAATCTGCCATCCATTCATACATCCACAATATATGTCTCTAGTCGGTGCTAAAGAGGTATGCATTCAACAAGGGAAAAAAAATTGAGCCAACTTTATCAACTTTGAGGAATTAAAAGCACCAAAACCATCACTTGAACAAGTAGTCACCGGGGCCCATTAGCCTAGGTCCTGAGGGAGTTACACATTGAAGAGTCACTGGAGGCCCATTAGCCTAGGTTCGGCACTCACCGGTGGGGTTTAAAAAAGTCACTCTAGGGTCCGCTATTGCCAACACTTGATTTTTGGGCAAATGAATTTCAATGACTTGATACTCTTTTTAGTATACTCATTTTCATTCCCTTCCATTTCCTTCCATTAATCCAAATAATAGTTTTAGAATAAAATAAGGAAATGAGTTACATGTCCTCTTTTATTGATATTGTTTTCCAACGTTGTTGGCGGTATTTTTCAAGTCCTATAATATTTAAGCAGTACGGTAGGGGTAAAAAGGTAATTCCCTCCCTGGTCAAGAACATTAATACCGACCCGACCACTAAAAGCCAAACAGTAAGTGGCCGAGCACATTATGATCGGTAACCGAGCACTTGAGTTCATATGACTGGACAATTATCAGGTCGACAGCAGTGTTCTCAGTTCAAAAGACCATTATGACCGACCTCATGAAGACCGGGCATGCAGCGAGATATGCTCCAGAAGATAAGATACCCTATTTTTACGGATAAGATGACAAGTTATCATACTTTCATGGGATAAACTGATAAGTCAGTGTCCTAATAGGATAAAGGATGAGAAGTAGTTTTCAACTAGGAATCCTTATGGGAAAAGGAAATTGTTTCAAACTAGTAATCCTTGTAAGAAACGGAATCTGATTTCTTCACTATTATAAATAGAAGTGAATAGTAGGCGTAAAGATGATCAGAATCATTATGGTAAAACTTGTAAAAAACAAGAGATATCAGAGAAGCATATCTCAGTAATAAAGAAGATCGTTCGATTTGTGTCCGTGGACGTAGGTTGGATCAATCCGCTGAACCACATTAATCTCTTTGCCGATTGGCGTATTTGTCTGTCTTTTGCTAAGTTTGCTTTGGGTCCCCCGTAACCGAACAAATTCACTATTGAGGGAGGATTACCTCGGGAGTAATATTCCCATATTACATTGAGACCAAAATCAGTCGTCAACAGCTGGCACCGTCTGTGGGGATCGGAACAATAAGCAGTTCGCGTAGTATGACAATGACAGAAGGCGGAAATCACCAATTGTCCGGGAATTCAACTACGGATTGGATGGAGAAGATAAAAGAAAGCATGAGGAGAGACAGAGAGGAAAACCAAGCCTTTCTAAAATCCATGATGGACCGGATGGAGAGAATGGAAGGGATAAACAATGAGAGACCTGAAGCCGGAACCAGTCGGAGAAGAGGCGAGATAGCGGAAGGAAAAGGGTTGTACATACGAGTGGAGACGATGAACCCAGAGGAAAGGGCCCCTACGGATAAAATCCATGGTGGTCGGAAGAGATTCACAAACAGAAGATACGTGGAAGAAGAAGAGGGAGGACAGTCTCTAAATTCCTTCTATGGTAGCCCCTGCATCACCAGAAGAGGGGTAGGAAGTATGGTGGGACTGAACGGGAAACCTCGAGTCATGAGGAGCGCCACACCCGTGAAAATAGACGTGAAGAAGGCCACATGAGGCAGCATGGTAGCACAGATAGTAATATGAGATCTTGGGTGAGGAAAGAAATAGCCAAATGAGGAGTGAACCTCAAGACCGACCCAGGAGATTCCCGGGACAAGAGGAGGAATCTCCCCTCACGGAAGAAATAAGGTCGGCCAAATTCCCAAAACGATTCAACATCCGTCCATGACACCCTACAAGGCCACACCGACCCAAAATCCCACATTGAAAATTTTGTCCGATTGATGGAAGTCCAAGGAGTAACGGGGGCCGTGTGCAAAGTATTCCCCCTACCTTAGGAGGATCAGCCATCTATGGTTCAGGAGCTAGCCCCATGAAGCATCGGAAGCTTCACACAACTCAGGAAGTCGTTTGTCCGGCATTTCAAAAGGGTCTGCGTCCCAAAGAGGACAATTGGAGAGGTGAACTCATGAAGCAAGGGGACGATGAACCCTTGAAAACTTTTATCGAGCGTACCATACTATGGTACTCGAAGTCGGAGGATACGAATCGCTCGAGGCCTTGGAAAGTTTGAAAGGAGCCTTGAAAGTTGGAAAACTGTGGACCCACTTGAGAATCCAGGATACACCAGACTATGCCACTGCTCTGGAAATAGCCCGGAAGTTCGTTTCACTGGAAAACGAGGAGAAAAGTTCCCGGAGGGGGACAACCATCAGAGAGAGGACGATGAGGACAGAAGCTTTTCGCAGGACGAACAGGGAGTTCAAAAAACCACCCCCAAGGCGAAGGGAATTCAAGCCGGTACCTCGGAACGACCGGGAAAAAGGAATCCCGACCCAAGTGAACCATGTAGTCAGGGAAGAAGCATACATTCCCTTAAACAAATCACTGGGGTAAATCGTTATGGAGAAGATCCGGAAAAAGGCCTTTTGATCGAGCCTGACCTAAGGAGATTCCCCCTAGATAAAGGAATAAAAATCCTATTGTGTGCATCATAATCTGAAGGGACACACGACGGATGAGTGTAAAGATTTGCGAGAAAAAATGGAAGACCTGGCACAGAATGAGTATTTAAATAATTATATTAACCATGAAGTTATGGCAGCTACACAGAGAACACAGCACCGACAGGTAAACATCATCGCAGGGGAAGGACACTGGCCGAAGACTCTAACCGGTCAGAAAAACTATAGTCGGCTTTGGGGGCCGGAAGTGTTCGAAACAGAGCAGCTCTCAGGGATACAAGGATGTCGGTCGGTACCGATATGTTCACGGACGAAGATGCTCGGGGAGTAAGTTTCCCCCACGATGACACACTAATAATCAAAGCAACAATCGGCGGATCTGAAGTAGATAGAATCCTGGTGGATCCCGGAAGTGCAGTAGATATAATCTCAAAAGACACTCTAGACGGACTTGGAGTGGAATAACGCGGCTTTAAAACCGACAATGAGACTCCCCTATATGGCTTCGGGGGATCAACAGTCATCCCACTGGGCAGGATACAATTAGCAATGACGATCGGGACTCATCCCCGGACTCGGACGATTATGATAAATTTCACAGAGGTGGACTGCATGAGCAGTTACCAAGTCATTGTTGGTCAGCCTTTCATGATGAAGACCAAGGCCGCCATGTCTTGCTACTACTTAAAACTAAAATTCCCCACCCGGGAAGGAATTAGAATCGTGTTGCGGAAGTCAGAAGTGGCTCAGAGCTGTTTCGCACCTCTCAAAGGAAAACCCTCTGCATGCGGCAATACCCAGAAAAGGAAAAGGTATGAAAGCAGGGAAGAAGTAAGCAAAGACTCAAGTCCTCAGCCAAAGAAAGTCACCCGACTAGGGGTAGTCGAGGAATTAGAGGTAATAGACTTTTCGGACCAGGAAAGAATATAAAAATAAGGGGAGAACTAGACAAGGTCTTGAAACAAAGCCTGTTGAAGTGTCTAGAGGAATACCCAGACATCTTCGCGTGAGGACATAACGACATGCCCCCGAATTGACCCAAAGTCATCAGTCACCACTTGGAAGTAAACCCTACATAAAAGCCGGTCAAACAAAAAAAAAGAACTTTTATTCAGGAACGATGCAGGGCGGTAGCCGCCAAGGTGGATAAATTGTTGAAAGCCAGTTTCATCAGAGAAGTGAAATACCCGGAGTGGGTATCAAACGTGGTATTGGTGAAAAAATCCAATGGAAAGTGGAGAATGTGCGTGGACTTCACCGACCTCAATAAAGCATGCCCAAAAGACAGCTTCCCACTACCGAACATAGATCAGTTGGTAGATGTGACAGCTTGCCAGAGACTGCTAAGCTTTATGGACGCCTTCTCAGGCTATAACCAGGTCAAGATGCATCCTGCGGACGAAGAAAAGACAACTTTTTATTACCGATTAGGGGCTTTACTGTTATAAAGTAATGCCTTTCGGACTGAAAAACGCAGGAGCAACTTTTCAAAGGCTGGTTAACAAAATTTTCAAGCCGCTCATTGGCACATCAATGCTAGTATATGTTGATGACATGATAACAATGTCCAAATAATCGGGATTTCACCTGACCGATCTAAGGAAAACCTTCGAGTTGTTGAGGAAACATGACTTGAAACTCAACCCAGAGAAATGTGTTTTCGGCGCGGCCTCGGGAAAGTTTTTGGGCTACATGGTAAGCTCCTGAGGCATTGAAGCAAACCCACAGAAGATCCAAGCTGTGCTGGATTTAAAATCTCTCAGGACGGTGAAAGAAGTGTAAAGCCTAGCCGGCAGAGTGGCCGCGCTCAATTGATTTATCTCCCAAGCAACTGAAAAGTGCCACCCCTTCTTCAAAATCGTCAAGAAAGCAAAAAAGGAAGTCAACTGGACGCCGGAATGCGAGGAGGCCTTCCTACAGTTAAAACAGTACCTAACGCAGCCCCCTCTTCTAGCCAAACCGCTCCCAGGTGAAACCCTATACTTGTATTTAGCTGTTTCGGAGCATACAGTAAGTTCGGTGTTAATTCAAGAGGTCGATAAAGTCCAGAGGCTAGTATATTATGTCAGCAAAGCCCTGTTAGACGCTGAGACCAGATATCTAGCGCATGAACTGGTCGCCTTGTCATTAGTCACTGTAGCTGGGAAGTTACGACATGACTTCCAGGCCCATCCTGTTGGGGTTTACACCGACTTCCCTTAAGGCAGATCCTATAGAAACCAGAGGTCTCGGGCATGTTAATGAAATGGTCGGTGGAATTAAGTGAATACGATATTTCTTACCGCCCAAGGGCAGCAATAAAAGGGCAGGCTCTGGCAGATTTTATTACGGAATTCACGGAACCCCAGGTCTTGACGGTAGGAGAAGACAAATGGGAGATGTCGCTAGACGGGTCTGCTAGCTCAAGGGTAACGCGCCACGATCGTATTGAAAAATGATAAAGGAGAAGAAATACTATTCGCCTTGAGATTCTCCTCCCTTCGAGGCCACAAATAATGAAGCAGAATATGAGGCAATCCTGGCCGTTTTAAGGCTATGCACGGTGACAGGAGTCCACGACGTAGTGGTAAGAAGCGACTCTCAGCTAGCTGTTCCGCAGCTGAGGGGGGAATTTCAAGCTAGGGAGCCGAGTATAATAGCCTACCTGACTGAAGTGAAAAGGCTGGTAGGTAAAATGAGGAACGTACACTTTGAGCAAGTCAGTCAAGAAAACAACTATGAAGCGGACTCCTTGGCACGGCTCGCATCTTCAATAAAGGCAGAAAATCCTAGAATAGTCCCTCTGATCTGTCTCCGAGAAAAAAAACGTAAGAGAACTCGAAAAAAAAGTTTTGGATAAGGAAGGCGAAACCTCCTGGATGCGGCCGATCAAAAGATACTTGGAAACGGGGGAGACATCCGAGGACAAGAAAGAAGTAAAAAACTAAAATTCAAAAGCACCAAGTTTTCCCTGATCGAAGGGATGCTTTACCGAAGGACACAATACCCCTTCTGAGATGTTTAGCGGAAGAAGAGGCCGATTACGTACCCAGGGAAATACATGCAGACATCTGTGGGAATCACGCCGGAGGACAGTCGATCGCCTTTAAAGCTTTAAGGCAAGGGTTCTACTGGCCAACTATGCATCAAGACGGTATGAGAGTGGCCCGGAAATGTGAAGGATGCCAGAAGAACGCCAATATTCATCACCAGCCAGCAGAGCAGTTAACCACCCTATCCAGTCCCTGGCCATTCGCTCAGTGGGGACTGGATATCATCGGGCCAATGCCGAAAGAGCGAGGACAGACGAAGTACGCCATTGTGGCCATAGACTATTTCACCAAATGGGTGGAAGCTGAACCCCTATCCACCATCACATAGAAGAAGGCTACGGAGTTTTTGAAGAAAAATATTATCTGCAGGTTCGGAATCCCTCAGGCCGTCATCACCGATAATGGGAAACAGTTCGATAGTAGAGGCTTCAGGAAGCTCTGTAAAGACCTCTAGATCGCCTTAAAATTCACCTTACCGGCCCATTCCAAGAAAAACGGGCAGGTTGAGGCAACAAACAAAACCATCAAGGCAAATCTTAAAGCTCGGCTCGGATCCTGCAAAAGCTTATGGGTCGAAGAATTACCGGAGGTGGTGTGGGCACACCGAACAACCTATAAAAATTCCAAATGAGAAACTCCATTTTCCTTATCTTACGGATACGAAGCAGTCATTCCAGCAGAGATAGGGATAACTACCCACATGGTCCGACATTTCGAGGACAAACGGAATGAAGAACTTATCAGAAGTCACCTCAACCTGATCGAAGAACAGAGTGAGAAGTCGGCCATAAAGGCAGCAATCTATCAACAAAGAATGGCCCGCTTCTACAACAAAAAAGTTCTGACCTGTACCTTTCTTCTCGAGACTTGATACTTAGAAAGGTCACCCTGAACACCCGTAGGCCGGAGGAAGGCTCGTTAGGTGCCAAGTGGGAAGGACCCTATAAGATAGCAGAAGTAGTAAAGCCAGAGGTCTACATTTTAGAACATTGGAATGCCGAAATATTAAGAAAGTACTTTCAGTAGATAATACCTTTTTCACAGTGACCCGACAAGGGTTAGAAGCTCAATGTAAAGCCTCTCTTGAAATACCCCGCGGAGAGCTGTAGGAAGGACAGCAGGTCCCCAGATATAAATAAAACTCTTTTTTTTTTTCAACCGCTCTCTTAATTAAATTTGAAAGCCCTATTCAAAATTTCGGGGACATACTCGATACGGAGGGATAATCCGGGGCCAGGGCACCAAACCCTTAGCCCGCCAATCACAGATTCTATCATCAACACCCGGGCAGGAGACCTCTGACCTGACTCATTTAAACATTTGAGGATCATGACTACATCAAGGAATGAATGCATAAGGAAACACGCGGACCCTTCGTGATGACATCAAACTCCCAAAGTTGGAGCATAACCACACTATGATGTACGCTTAAAGAGGAATAACTCAAAGTAATAATCGCGGGGAGGGATGTTACCCCCGTGGCGTTTGCTTGCTCCAGTGTTACCGAGCATAAGGAGGAAAATGCAATTGATGCTTCAGAAACTCCTTGATCCCCACCTATTCGATCATTTGGATCCGTGAGAAGCATAGCACGGGGAGGGATGATACCCCTGTGACGTCTGCTTGCTCCAATATTACCGAGCATAAGAAGGAACATGCCTTTAATACTTCGGACACTCCTTGATCCCCACATATTCGATCATTTGGATCCGTGAGAAGCATAGCACGGGGAGGGATGATACCCCCGTGGCGTTTGTTTGCTCCAGTGTTGCCGAACATAAGGAGGAATATGCCATTGAAAAAGTTTCGGACACTCTTTGATCCTTATTTGATCACTTGGATCCAAGAGAAGTATAACACGGGAATGGATTGTGCTCCCGTAGCTTATGCTTGCTCCAGCGTTGTAAGGAGGAGCCCTCAAAAAGTACACAGTATGATCCAAAACCTGGTTCGCCGGGACTCTGAATTGAAAGATTCAGGATTGTGTTTTGGAAACCTCAGACAGGACGCTGTTTTAAGGAATCCGTGCTATTGATTACACTTTAACGTTTTGCTTTGGGATAAGTGCTAAATCGCCCCCGTCTTTTGATTTTATTTTCCAGAGTTTTATTTTTTTCGCTGGTCTGGCAAGGCGACGCCCGTGCCAGATTCGATAGGGCTTCAAAGATGGATTCACTTCCCTTCTGAATAAGTCCCAAAGATTAGCCGGCTCGGGGCTGGATTCGTTCCGCCGAGGCCATCAAGATTAACCGGTTTGGGGCTGGATTCTTTCCGCCGAGGCCATCTGGATTAACCGGCTCAGGGTTGGATTCGTTCCGCCGAGGCCATCAAGATTAACTGGCTCGGGGCTGGATTCGTTCCGCCGAGGCCATCTGGATTAAGCGGCTCGGGGCTAGATTCTTTCCGCCGAGGCCATCTGGATTAAGCGGCTCGGGTCTGGATTCGTTTCGCTGAGGCCACTTGGTTATTCAGCTCGTGGCTGGATTTCATTCCGCCGAGGCCACTTGGTTATTCGGCTCGGGGATGGATTTCATTCCACCGTGGCCACTTGGTCATTCAGCTCGGGGTCGGGTTATGTCCTACCGAGTCTGTCTCTTCGGACTGAGGACGTAACATTCCCCTAGGTCCAAGTACCACTCTTTGCTCGAGGTCAGGTTACATCCCACCGAGTCAGCCATTCGAACTGGGGACGTAACATTCCCCCAGGTCCAAGTGCCACTCTTAGCTCGGGGTCGGGTTACATCCCGCCGAGTCAACTCTTTGGACTGGGGACATAACATTCCCCTAGAGCCAAGTGTTTCTCTCAGCCCAGGGTCGGGTTACGTCACACCTATCTAATTTCTGGGCCCCGTTTGGGTTACCCCTCATCAATCAACCCGCGCATGGGCAACCGGCTCTTCCTCGACAGGCTCGGACGCAGTTTGGATTCAACACTACACATCTCCACCTTTAGGATCCTGATCTCGGCCTGGGCCGTCTCCAAATCCCGCTTGGCAGCCTCAACATTCTTCCTCTCCAGAAAGGTGGCGGCCCTAAGAGCTCTATTCGTCTTAAAGGCATCGACCTCGGCCAGTTCGTGATTTTTAACCGTCTCCTCCATATTAGCCAGCTTGGCTTCCACTTCAGAGAGACGATTCTGAAGCCTCTGGGCCTGACCGCCCTCAGACAAAAGGCTCAAGAGGAGATCGTTATTCTTGGCCGTAAGATAGTTCGCATGCCGAGGAGTAATAAGAAAATCAGAATACAGATTAAGTCATGGATTCATAATGGGCATAGGGGAGATGAAACCACCTCGGCCATACGGGAGCACAACTCTGTAACCACTCCCTCGGGAGAGAGATATTCATAGCCCAAAATATTCTCCGGAGAGACCGCCTCGGCCAGTTCGTTAATCGCCGACACCAGATGAGAGGTGGTCTCCCTGATGTCCTTGCCAAGGTCTTCGACGCCGAGGATCACGACACCCTTCCATTTTTTGGAGGTACCCTCCGGCGCTCTTTTTTCCTGCCGAGCTGCTTGTTTCCTGGTTAGGACCCTCTCTTCCTCCATCTCGCATCGTAACTCGGTTCTACAGCACCGAACAAATGTTTCCTCTTCCTGAAAGACTTTGAGAGACTATCAGGTCGGGCGGTAACCATCGGTGGTGCCCGGGAAGGTGAAGAAAAGCTTTGGGTAGTCAGCAGGGTTGACTTCTCGGTCATCTTCTTGGCCTCGGAAGTTTCAGGTCGTTTCCGAGAAGACCCGGCCCCACCGTGGCCAGATTTCTTTGTTGCACCAGCCAGTTGCTCGAGGTATTTCAGCCTCTTCGACATTCCTACAAAAGACAAAGGTAAAAAAGTGGTCAATACGGAATCTGAACAAATTCAAAAGACGTCGTCACACCAAGCAAACAAAGGGACATGTTAGAGGGTTAATATGGCCTACCAATCCTCCCCGGGACCTTCAGAGGAGCGATCGGAATGAGGCCGGACTCAACAAAAGCCGCATCATTAACCAACTCTCTCCAATGACTGGCATATCACCGAGCCCGGCGTACCCGCGCCCGGACCTGATGGGAGACCTTGGGAGCATCCCTCCAATAAGCTGGGAAGAGACAAAGGAGTTATAATTCTATCATAAAAAAGAGAAAGAGCAGGAAAATTAAGGGTTAGATTTCTAACCTCCCGCTCTAAAAGTATCCGGGACTGAGATCTCCTCTTCATAGGATCTCAAGACCCCCCCAATCTCATGTTGCCCAGAATTATAGATCTTTGAAGTTTTTGTTGGAGTCAGGAAGTTTGCCGACGACGTTTGAAGAGTCCGCGTAAGCAGAGAGGTAGTACCAACCATGATGCGTCCTTAGGTTGGCCTTCAATCGATACAACCTTTTCACCTATTCAAGAGAAGGTTCGCTGAATCTCGCCCGACGCCAAATCACATACAGACCGGTCAGGATCCTCCAACTATTCAAACTTAGTTGACAATGGGCAATCTCCATCTCAGCCAACATCCAAGTGAAATAACGCTGAAATGGCAGCCAGAGTCCACACTCAAAGAAAGCTGGGAGCAAAGCCACCGAACCCTCATCAGGGTGACTAGCACGATCCAGCGGTCCAGGGACCTCCAAGGCGATATCGATTGGAATATCGTATCGCTGCCGGAGCAGCTCCAGGTCGTCTTCGGTTATCTTGGAAGGCTGATCCATATCTAAACCCGAATAGCTAAATTCACCGAGCTCTCGGTCCTTTCGCGGAATCCTGAGATGGTAACTACTTCTTCGACTTCAGAAGAGGTAGGGGTAGTATCGAGGTCCTCTATGCTTGGCGCCCCCGAGCTCGAGGAGAGCTCTATGGCAGGGGCAATTGAAGGTTCAGCAGGGATTGCCGAGGAAGATTCGTTGACAGACATCCTTGACATCCGAGAAATAAGAAAGAAGGGGGAGGTCATTCTACAGCCAAATTCTAAAAACCCCCAGGGATTCCACAGTTATCCTCAAACCACGGAAAACTAAAACTATGAGTTCTAAAACGCCCTAGCAACATCCATTGAATCGTAAATCTCTCCCTAAAGAGCATCAAGTAAAAGCATGAAACCCAGCACAAACACAAAAAAAGAGAGAGAGAGAAAGTAAAACAGCAAACGAAGAGGTCTCTCAAGAGACTTACTTGATTTTTCTTCTGAAGACTGAAGATAAATGAGTAGAAAAGCTTTGGATCGAACGTTGCACTGTTGGAGAGAAGATGAGTTCTTACAGTTGATGAAATTTTGCCAAACAGATACAAAGGAGGTCGATTCATCTTCTTACAGTCACTTCGGAGCGTTTGTGACTGTCAGATCATGAAAGGGTCTCAGATGTGCACCATGTGTCAGTTTCAGAAGCAATTTAACAGAGCTGAATGAACGGTTGAGATTATATATTTTGGTGTCAGCAGTGAACGATCGATTTTATCTACCTTTTGGCGGGAAGCCGGTTGATGATTGACAAATGTCAAACTCAGAGTAAACCCTAGAAATGATTTGATGGGCATTTAAACGGATGTGACAGTTGCGCTTCTCGAGAAAGAGTCTCTAAAGGGGTGATGAAAGGATTTTATGCAGGAGAAAAGAATCCGACCGAGTATCTTGGTCGAACCGAGGACATTATGGCAGCACGACCAATAAACTTCTCTTCACAAAAGATCAGCCATCACTCCATCAGGAGAACTATTCTTTTTTATATAGTTCTCGGCACCAACTTGTATACTCATTGGAACCGAGAACTAGGGGACAGATGTTGGCGGTATTTTCAAGTCCTATAATATTTAAGCAGTACGGCAGGGGTAAAAAGGTAATTCCTTTCCTGGTCGAGAACATTAATGCCGACCCGACCACCAAAAGCCAAACAGTAAGTGGCCGAGCACATTATGATCTGTAACCGAGCACTTGAGTTCATATGATCGGATAATTATCAGATCGACAGCCGTGTTCTCAATTCAAAATACCATTATGACCGACCTCATGAAGACCGGGCATGCAGCGAGACATGCTCCAGAAGATAAGATACCCTATTCTTACGGATAAGATGGCAAGTTATCCTAATTTCATGGGGTAAACTGATAAGTCAGTGTCCTAATAGGATAAAGGAGGAGAAGTAGTTTTCAAACTAGGAATCCTTGTAAGAAAAGGAATCTGATTTCTTCACTATTACAAATAGAAGGGAAGAGTATGCGTAAAGATGATCATAATCATTATTGTAAACCTTGTAAAAAAATAAGAGATATCGGAGAAACATATCTTAGTAATAAAGAAGATCGTTCTATTTTTGTCCGTGGATGTCGGTTGGATCAAATCCCGCCGAACCATGTTAAATATCTTTTGTCGATTGGCGTATTTGTCTGTCTTTTGCTAAGTTTGCTTTTGGTTCCCCCGTAACCGAACAAATTCACTATTGAGGGAGGGTTACCTCGGGAGTAATATTCCCATATTACCCTGAGACCAAAATCAGCCGTCAACAAACGTAATAAAAATAATGATATAATTGCATATTTATAATAGATAAATTATGATTGAGATCCTAAAACTACATAGAGTCTTCTAATATTCTCCTGCAAATTATGTTGAGATTAAAAGCAGAATTTGGTAGTATGAATGACTTGATACGTCGAGAGCTTTAGGGATGCCGAAATAGTAGCGCATGTTTGTTTGATATACTAAAATTATGGCGTGTTATTATGGTATGACGACACGTGTTTATTTGGTGCATTGAAATTGTGGTGCATGTTTATTTGGTGCGTTGAAATTATGGCCCATGTTGGTTTGGTACGTTGACCTGCCATAATGTATATATATTTTTAACCATAGATGTTTTTTTTTTCCAATGTCTATTTTTTAATCAAATTTTCTCACTTTTTTTGTTTGCTTCTCCCACAGCTTCTTCTTAGATTGTTCATGACAATAATGGGTATGCTGTTTTTAGACGAGGAAAGTTGTCAAGTTACAACACCTGCGTTGATACCAAGAACAAAATATGGAAATGAAGTACATGGTTCTTTTATTGATATCTTTTTCCATCATATTACAACTAATGATATAGTTACATATTTATAAGAAAAAGCTAAATAGATAAGGGAGATATGAAATATTCATTCAAAATTTAAATGAGATTTATCTGTACTTACATTTTTAATAGATAAATTAGTTTGAGATCCTAAAATTAGATAGAGTCTTCTAATAATTTTTGTATATTTTAAATTATATTATATTTTGTTGATGGTGTTTTTTGTGACGAAGCATTTGAACAGTACGGCAAGAGCACATATGAAATTTCTCGGTTGATAAGGACAAATGACTGAGGGTATTAGTCACTCTTCGACCAGACATAGAGTTCGGACTCAGTTCCTTGAATCTGACCAACCTGAGGACACATCATGGTGCAGGTTTCAGAGACCCGACAACATCAGAGCCGAGACCGATCACTTTAGCCCGGTAGCTCGGTCCAGTTCTATCATTCATCTTGGATTGAGAGGTTGAGCTCAAATATTTTGGGTCAGGACGGAGGTGGGTGTGGTAGTTCGGCATATTATTCGGCCGTCCTCATGACACTCGACGTGTGATCGGGATCGTTTGGACTTTCCCCACTGATATGCATCGTTATAGGCTATCATCATAATTGTCGAGTGTGGCAGTGTATAAAACAACGTGATGTGACAGGAAGTCAGATGGTAAACTTGCTTTCGGCGAGGCAGTTAGGGTAGAGAGCCCATCAATCCGCTAGAGATCCGCGTGACTGATATCATAGAGATATAAGAACAATGTTGTATTTCTCTTAGTATATAAATGGAGGATAGTCTCATTTGTATAGGTTGGTTAGCAAAAATCTTATTCAAAGCACGACTTGTAAAAATGCCACAAGCAAACAGCTCGGTAACATTAGACCACCCTTGAAAAGAGGTCAGCCAAGCTCGGTTTGATAATAAAAGTAACACTATACTTTGTTCCCGTGGACGTAGGTTGGATTTATTCTACTGTACCACGTAAACCCTCTTATCGATCTTGTATGTTTTGTTTTTTGCTAAATTTGCCTTTGGTCCCCCATAACAAAATAAATTCACGGTTGGAGGACGATTGTTCCAGAGCACTATCTCGATATTGCCCCTGAAACTAAAATCACCCGTCAACATATTCCATTCCATATATTTCCAATCAATCTAAACGTAATTAAGTAATTTAAACATCAAGACAAGACAAGTCTGGGAATGAAACAACTTACAAGGAAGCTTCAAGGGATGATGCAAGAAGGGGATCAATATGACAAGGGTTGAAGGAATTTTGGTGGTGGAAAAGAAGATCGATATGCTCTTACAAGTAGAGGAAGTGTATTGGTGGCAGAGATTAAGAGTTTCCTGGCCACCAAATTTACACATGTTAGGGCCGCTGAAAAGAAAAAGAAGAATGTGATTAATATGTGTTAGGGAGCGGATTACAAATGGTGATGAAATAGAGAGGATCATTTGTGGGTATTTTCAGAAATCCTAATGGAGAAAGCAGTTGTTGGTCTAGCTGCGATGAAATGAATAACAAGTTCGATTCTCCTTTTACGTCTGATGTGATCATTGAGGCACTACACTAAATGCTGATATCAAACTAAGATATCTGGTCCGGATGGCTTTTTGCTGTCTTTTTCTAGAAACTCTGGGCAACTTTTAGAAACCAATTTCTTTTGACGTGTATGCTATCCTAAATCACTGTAGTGACTTGTATATATAGTCTAAAACATACTTTGATTACTTTAATCCCCAAGCTTCCACACACTATGAAGATCATTGATTTTAGGCATATTAGCCTTTGTAATATATAAAATTTTTGCAAATGCGACTCTAGGGCAATTTAGATTTAACCATCTCCCAAATTAAAGTGTGTTCATCCCCAATAGACTTATTATATGGACAATATTGTAGTTAGTTTTGAAATTCTCTATAAGATTAGAAATATGAAGAAAAGGAAAAAGAGTTTGGTTGCTTTGAAGTTAGACATTAATACGGCTTATGATCGTGTGTAATGGAGTTTTATGGATAGAGTTACGGTTAGGGTAGTGTTTTTTTTTTTTTTCGCGAATTGAAGATTGGTTATAAACTTGTATCATCCATGATCTGAAGATGCTACCAGTAGACGATATGTTACCCTATCACCCTCAGTCTTTGTCCAACTGTCTATATGCATCTACAGTACTCATTACACATCACATCACATCATAATATGTGATCCATGCATAATAAACATAAGGATGATGTAACATTCGGTAATCCCGATGACTTGTATATTGGCAAAAAATGTGAACACCATGGAGAATTCTTCAAATTTTCCTCTTCTTCCTCAAGCTAATTTAGATACAACAAGTGATGGTTCCAAGCTCATCTCATGCAAAGTAAGTTCTTTATCCTCTTTTCCTCCTCTAATTTCAGTTGTAAGCTTGAAATGTTTAAGTCCAAATTCGCACCTTATAAACCCTAGAATTTGGAATTACCTAATTGGCTTTGATTTAATTGCTTGCATGCATTTTAGAGAGTGCTATGATAGTATTAACATGAATTGAGGTCTTTGTGAGTGTGAATGTGTTGAAGGGGATTGAATATGTTTCTTGTGTATTGAGGTGGATAAATTGGATTGTTCATGACATTAATGGGTATGGTGCTTTTAGACGATGAAAGTTGTCAAGTGACAACACCCGTGTTGATACCAAGAATAAAATATAGAAATGAAGTACATGGTTCTTTTATTGATATCATTTTCCATCATAATAAAAATAATGATATAGTTACATATTTATAAGAAAAAGCTAAATAGATAAGGGAGATATGAAATATCCATTCAAAATTTAAATGAGATTTATCTATATTTACATTTGAATAGATAAATTAGTTTGAGATCCTAAAACTAGATAAGGTCTTCTAATAATTTTTATATATTTTAAATTACATTATATTCTATTCCATATATTTGCAATCAATCCAAACATAACTAAGTAATTTAAACATCAAGACAAGACAAGTCTGAGGATGAAACAAATTACTAGGAAGCTTCAATGGATGATGCAAGAAGGGGATCAATATGACACGGGTGAAGGAATTTTGGGGGTGGAAAAGAAGATCAATATGCTCTTACAAGTAAAGAAACTGTATTGTGGTAGAGATTCCTCGGCACACCAAATTTGTATTTGTTAGGACCGCTGAAAAGAAAAAGAAGAATGTGATTAAAGGTATTTAATATGTGTTAGGGAGTGGATTACAGATGGTGATGAAGCTAATTATTTAATATGTTTTCTGGTATGCTGTTTTATGTATTTTTCGCTCTCCCCGAGTGCTTCTAATGCGTCCGTAAGCTCCCAAAACACGTGCAATTGCTCCAAGATCTATGCTCAAATGCTTCCTACCAATAAAACATAAAATAAACTACAAAATACATTAAAAGACACGAAACCTAACAAAATAGTAAGCTAAGAGTGCGAGAATAATTGGGCATAAATTTCACTTATCAAGAGTCCCTCAATATGAAATGTACTCGTTAAACATTTGGGTAGCCGATTATTTTTTATAATAAATAATATTTGATATTATAATTATCAATTAAAATATTTAAGTGTTATTGGATAATATTAATTATTTACTTTGACCCAATTGCATTAATTGATCCAAAATTACATAAGAGCTTTGTTGTAATTTCATAAATATGGAGAATATTTTGGAAATTATAAATACGTAATAATATGTGTATTTGGTTTGATTTAATTTGTTTAAATCAAAGTAGTAGACATTCAACTAATCCATTAATTAAACTTTGTCTTGACTTAATTTGATTAAATCAAAGTGGTAGACAAATGTGATAGTCACACCTAATTATACATATTTGGATAATTTTGATTAAGCCCACGTAAAAGTTTATTAGAAGTTTTATTAATTAAAAATTACATAAGTTTTACTACAAAAGGAAAGCTTGAGCAATTTCTTAATCAAGGTAAAGAAATCGTGGGAGAAACTTTGGAAGTTCTCTACAACAACAAGGAGAAGAAGATTGGATCTTCATATCAAGCTTGCTAGCTTTGGAAGTTCTCTACAACAACAAGGAGAAGAAAATTGGATAGTCGAATCAAGCTTGCTAGCTTTGGAAGTTCTTTACAACATTTCAACAAGAAGAAGAAGATTGAATCTTGGAATCAAGCTTGCTAAGTAAGTTTGATCTTCTCTAGAACTATATTTTCATTAGTGAGTTGTTATCATTAATGAAACATATGGTGGTGTATTATGTATTGGATACATAATAACATAACTTGATGTTGAAAATTAGGCTAATGAACTGTGTATGGAAGCTTTGGAAGTATAAACACAATATGTTTGTAATTGGGCCAAAATGTTCATGTTGGACATGAAACATAAAATTAAAGTTTTGAAATCTAGATAATAGCATGGTGCTATGGCTACCATTCTAGAATTACTTGACCAACTTTGAATAACCTAGAATTTTCCATGAGTCACTTTATTGTGGGATTCTATTTTGATTTATGTTTTGATTCAAAGAAAAATATTTATGTATTTAGAATATGTGTATGTTTGTTGTATAACATGTGTTGATGTTAAAATGGTTTTTATATGTATTGAAGTGTTTGGAGAAAATTGGAAGTGTTTTGGATTGGATTCAAGGAAAACTTGCTTATTGTCAACATTTTACACAAGGCACGCGTCGTGACTCTGATCTCAAGCATCGCGGCACTCACCTATCAGATATACGAAAGTCACGACGCTCATCTTTTTACATCGCGATACCCATCATTAGCAAATTGGATATTACGACTCCAAGTCCTGCACATCGCGACACTCCGAGAGCTATTGCCCATGAGTGCTGAAACTTCATCTTCTCCATTATGAAGTTTTCAGACTCTTATTTGGCCTTGGTTTTTTCCTATGGAATCGTAACGAAATGTAGTATTCCATAAAATAATTTAAAAATACACCTATGCTTGATATCCACAGGTTAGACTCACTTCCACTGCGTGGGGCATCGATCTGACCCTAAGGGTTCCACAATTGCCCCAACAGTTAGGTCTTGCCTTTCTCCATGCATTCATAGTGGATTTTTGCTCTAAGATTATGCATATGGACCAACATTGAAAATACAAAAGCAAAAGTCAAAACATTTCCTTGACAAGTTTCAAATCCTAAATAAAGTAAAGTCGACGCTCTGATACCAAAAATATTATCACGATAAAAAACCAGGGCCAGTGAAAATTTAATAAATAAACAAAACAAAGTTGATTTAAAGACCAGTCAAATGGTCAAAACGTTAGTAGAAAAGGGTTAAAAAGTTAATGTATGACTTGGTCAAACGGGACCAAAATGTTAAAATCTCAAAAATATGCTTTGATGACTTAAAAGTAAAAAATCATACGAAAAATATCCAAAATATTTCCACACTTTAAATGTGAAAATCTATCTTGAAATAGATATTAAAATTCTAATAATGGTCTGGATATGCAACAGTTTGATAATCCTAAATACAAGTCAATTACCTCTAAGAATGCACTAGCAACATCGAAACGAAGAAAGCTACTCAACAGGATCCGAACACTTTCATGGAATTAAACTCGCTCCTCATTCTCTGAAGCTCTAAAAATAAAAATGCACCTGCAAGCTCCGAAGCTCCAAGATCTAATCAAAAAAGTAAGTTGAGGGGTGAGTGAAATCACATGTTCATTAGAGATTAATGCATTCACCTTAATTGGTTTTACCAAAACCCTACATGGTTAGTATAGTACATAGATATATATATGCCCAATAAAATAATATCGAGGATGCGAGTTGAGAAATAACTATAATTTATATATTTTATAAATATAAATCAAATATACATCCTTCACTATATTAATCATTTAAATAAAAATGTGTGAGTGAAATACCACACGGGGCCGCATAAGTACACTCCCAACACTAGAGCTGTAAACAAATAATGTGCCACATAGGGCTACATAACTGATCACCTCAAGCAGAAGCCATGAATAATTAATCTGCCACAATGGGACTTTATAACAAATATGATCATATGCCACGAAGGGCTCTTCAAGATCAAATGTCACAATAGGGAAATAATAAACAAACCCTGTGCAGGTTCAGGACTCTCACCTAAAGACGTGTTATCACCGTCCAAATAGTGCCACTCGGGGCCGCATAACAGCTGCCGCAATAGGATAATTGAGGTGAATAAGATGGGCCACAACGGGATTCCACACAAACAAGTGCCGCAACGGTCTAAATAATAACCAATATATGTAACATAACGAGGCTCCACATATATAAATGTTAATATATCCCATTTTAATTTGTTTATTATACAAGTTTGATCCAATTTATATTTATACTACCATGTAGATATTTATAAAAAAAAAAAAAATTAAAACTCATTATGGTTGTGTCATGTCGCTTAATGCGCCATTTCACATTTCCATAAAACATGGCTAATATTAGGATACATTCTTCACATTATTTTCATAGGTATAAAATAATGATATATATATATATATATATATATATATATATATATTATATATATATATATATATATATATAAAATCTAAAATTATAATCAAGATGAGTACTGATTCCTAAATCAACCCCATGCTTGAAACGTGAAACCGATCTCACAATGAGGCTCACGTGCTATGCCAATTCTGTTGGTATAACAGTTACAAAACTCTCTTCGGGCTCACCCGACACACTTTATGAGGTATACGGTTCCGCTGACCAGTGACCGCCCAAAGATCACCCAAAAGTGACATCTCGAAACCTGAGATGTAAAACGCACTGAATCAAACTCCCGCACAAACCTAACGAAAAACCTGCATGGTTTGTTTAAAATACGGGCTTCTATTTTTTATTAAATACAATAAATGCCCATTAGAGGCCCACAACAACCAGATTATAATAAAAAAAAATAACAATTCATAACTCAAACTTAAATCTCAATATAATTCAAATAATCCAAAATCGGTAAATTAAAACGTGTAAAAATACGTTTAGTACAAAAAATTTTAGTTCGGATAATAACACATGAAAAGATCGAACCAATGCATTGCAAAATGTCAAATACCAAATTATGCCCAAGCACATCAGACCACACGCCACCACACATGTTAGTGCGTATAGCCCACGCTTCACCTTACCGCCTCACCGCAGCTACCAGTAGATGTGCGTCGTCACCCCAAACCAAATGACGGTGGTCACATGCCCAACAGAGCTCCAGTTTATCGTGAATCGCTAAACTCTTCAAGCTATCTCTTCGCCGAAAATGGCCATTTCCGGCGACATGGTCACCCCTAAACTGCTATTTTTGACATGCTCTCCATTCCCCAAGATCTGATCGTCAGAAAGCGCCATTGGTGGTCGAATCTCTCTCTCACACATGGAAGAAAAAGAGAGAAAAGAATAAATAAAGGAAAAAAAAGAAAGAAAAAAATGGAAAATGGGCTCACATTTTGGGGGAGAGAAAAGAATAAAAAATTTTATAATAGGTTGAAAATTATATGTCAACCCCTCCTGAATTTGGTCAAACAAAAATTGAAGCAAAGTTATGAAAATTATCAATTGACCCATAAAGTCAAAAATTCAACTTTGACCAAAGACATTTAGGGGAAAAGATAATAACACCCTCACTAAACAATTTAGGGTCATTATAGTTCTCTTAGATATTGGATCCAGAGGTTTTAATTCATAGTTGACTATCTACCTTTGAGCCAGCCTTAGTTGCCATAAAAAAACAACAAGCCTAAAATATTTTAAGTATTAACAAGCAATAATTGAAGGTTGTCCATGAATAGCAGCCCTCACTACTTCTATGCTAATCCATGTGATTTCCTCCCCAGTTAAATCTTGCACTTTTTAAAAACCGTTAGGTGTCTTTTGCTGCTTCTGCGACAACCTGTGTGATTGTCTCCACATTTCTCTTGAACATTATATCTGGAAGTTCCTACTAATGGTTGACTTTCTGCCTTTGATCCTGCCTCTTGTTGCATTAAAAATAAGCCTAATATCTTTTATGTATTACAAAACATCAATCATAGGTTGTCTGCGTGATTTCCTCTGCAGTTAAAACCTGTATCACTTGAACATTGTTAACAAGATGGATGTCTCTTGCTGTTTCTACAGTAAATTATGTGATTGCCTCAACAACTAAAACTCATAACTCTTGAACACCATCAATAGGGTGATTATTCCTTGGATCATGTTGTGCCAAAAAAGACAAGTAAAGCCAATCTCTAATACTCATTAACGAAACGAAAACATGAAGATAAAAGGTTGGAAAAAATAAAATTTTGAAAAAAATTTCTATTGATCAAAACCTGTTCGGATGAAATTAACACTGCTTTACTCGTTCGAACGGTCAATCAGCCTGTTCGAATGAGAATGCATGTATTTAGTGATGTTTGCAGGGCAAGGGGAAAAAAAAACTTATTGTAGGATTTGTGATAAAAGTTAGATAGAAAATTATTAGGGGATCGTCGGTTGAAGCTGGCACGCAAGAAAAGTGAAATTAAGAATAGTTGTTAGTTCAAGAGGCGTTGTCTACCATATAATAAATAATTAGGAGGCTTAACCTACCGTATAACAATAGAATAATAATTACGAGGCTTAGCCTACCATAAATATTATCAATAAAATAAAATAATGAGCCGTAAATTTAACATGGTAAAACCCTCAATATGAGGGAAACATCCATAGGCAAAAGTAGAAGGATTTCACTATGGTGGAATTTTTTTTACAACTTCTCTCTAAACTCAAGGAGTGAACAACCTCACACTCTCTTAAAATAGGAGAAAAACTCTCTCACAAACTCTTAAGAAGAAACTATATTTTCTTTCTTAGAATACAGAGGATTTGGTTGAGAATGAGATGAAGAAAATTATGAAATGAAGCCTCTATTTATAGGTATGAGATTCACTGTGTAAATAGTGAATTCTAACTTTTTATTATTTTCTTTTTAAGTATGTGGGACTCACTTAAAATAATTAATATTTTTTAATATTTAATTATCAATCACCTTTCAGTGATTGATAAAATTATTGACTTTAACAATTCTCATACTTGGAAACTTGATTGAGAACCAATCGGTTTCTACACCATCCTTTCTACTTTATCGTCTTCAAGCTGCTTACGTTTCTGCTAAGCCATAAGAAGATATACACCATACAAACTTATATGCATTGATAGGCTTGGTTATTACGTTTGCAAGGTTCTCATTGGTGTGTACCTTAACAAGTCCACACTGTCATATTTCACTACCTCATGAACAAAGTGGTATTTTACCCCTATATGCTTCGTTCTTGAAAGAAAGGCTGGATTCTTTCAATATACAAAGCACTCTAACTGTCACAAAATAAAGGAATCTTCTTTTGTTTGTGCCCGAACTCCTCCAATAACCTTTGAAACCAAATAGCTTCCTTAGAAGCTTGTGTAGCTGTCATGTACTCAGGTTCTGTTGTAGACAAAGCCACAACACTCTGTAACTTGGATACCCAGCTCATTGTTTCTCCTGCAAGTACAACACATAACCTGTGGTGGATTTTCTTTTGTCAAAATCTCATGTAAAATTTGAATCCACGTAGCCTCTAACAACTAATTCTGATCCTCCATAACATAATACAACATCTGAGGTTCCTTTGATATATCTAAAGATTCTCTTAACAGAATTCCAATGCTCTCTACAAAGATTTGCCATAAAATAACTAACTGTTCCCACTACTTGTACAAGGTCTGGTCTTGTACAAATCATGGCGTACATTAAGCTTCCCAATGCTGATGCATACGGTACTAGAGACATCTCTTTCCTCTCAGATTCATTGCTAGGACACATAAAAGAGGATAACTTGAAGTTAATGAGAAGTGGGGTATAAATTAGCTTACAATCTTCCATGTCGAACCGCAGTAAGATTTTCTTCAAGTAATTTTTCTGAGAAAGCCAAATCTTCCTGTTATTTCTGTCTCGGTGTATTTACATCGCTAGAATATTGTTTGCTGATCCCAGATCCTTCATGTCAAATTCTCTAGCTAACTGTGCCTTTAATGCTTAACTCGATCTTTGTTAAGGCCTGCTACTAACATGTTGTCCACATACAACAGTAAAATAATGAAGTCATCATTTCCAAACCTCTTATAATATCTTCAATGGTCTGAATTGAGTCTGTTGTATCCAAGGCAAATAATGAAAGAATCAAATCTCTTATACCAATATCTCGGCGCATGTTTGAGACCATATAGAGATTTTCTCAACCTGCAAACCAAATTCTCTTTGCCTATTTCAATAAAACCTTCTGGTTGGAGTATATAAATATCTTCTTCAAGTTCTCCATGAAGAAATATATTTTTCACATCCCACTATTCCAGATGTAGGTCAAAAGTAGCACACATAGCTTGGACTACTATGATTGTTGTAAGTCGAACCAAATATCATGTTGAAATCAATCCATTCTTTCTGAGCATATCCTTTCACCACCAATCATGCACAATATCGTTCCACTTGATCATTGTTATCTCACTTGATCTTGTAGACCCATTTATTACCAATGATTTTTCTTTTATATGGTAATAGTACTAGATCCCATGTATTATTTCAGTATAAAGCTTCCATTTCTTCTTTCATTGCTGTCATCCACAAAGATTCATTCACATCTTTTGTAGCTTCATGGAAAGTTGATGATTCTCCATCCTCTATTAGAAGACAGTATGTAATGTTACTCTCCATAACATACTCAGAGTGCCAACCTGGAGGCCTTCTCTCTCGAATTGATCGACTAACTTCAGAAGCTTCAAACTCCACTGGTTTTTGTACCTCGTGCTCTGGTGCTGCATCAAAAGAATCCACCAGTACTGTTGTAGTCTCTGTATTTTCTTTTGAAGTGCCATCATTTCATTTTTTCTGTAGTTGTTCTTATGCAAATATCACATCTCTACTTATAATGATCTTATGGGCAGTGGGATCCCACAAGCGATATCTATTTACTCCATCAGCATAACCGAAGAATATATATTTTCTAGATTTTGGATCTAGCTTTGTTTTTTCTTGAGCTTTGTAAATCACGTACACAGGACAACCAAAAATATGAAGAGATGAGTAATCAGCTGGCTTTCCGCTCCACATCTCCATAGGTGTCTTCAAATCATTGGTAGTTGATGAAGATATATTTACAACATAACATGTTGTATGAACTGCTTCTATTCAAAAGCACTTTGGTAGACTAGTTATTCTGATCATATTTCTTACTCTTTCTAGCAGCGATTTATTCATCCTTTCTGCCATACCATTTTTCTGAGGAGTGTATGGTGTATTAGTTTTCCTTTTGATGCCTTCTTGTTGACAATATGTATCAAAATCCTTACTGCAATATTCTCCTCCATTATCTATCCTTAAACACTTGATCTACTTCTAATTTTAACTTCAATTTGTGTTTTGAAATTTTTGAAAACTGGCATTACATCTAACTTGTTTTTGATCGGGTACACCTAACTTCTTCTAGAAAAGTCGTCAATAAACGATATAAAATATTTTGCTTTCCCCAGAGATGGAAACGATGCTTCCCAAACATTAGAGTGAATCGACTCTAAAATGATTTTACTTTGAACACTTGACTTGCTGAATTTTAATCTGTTGTGCTTACTTGTTACACAGTGCTCACAAAACAGTAGACTAACTGCTTTCAAGCCTAGGAGTAGCTTTTGATTGATGAGAATCTTCATTCCATGTTCTGACATGTGGCATAGTTTCTGGTGCCACAACATAGAAGCTTCCTCTCCAGAATCCAGTCATGCTACTGATGCAGTTGCTTCCTAAATCGAGTCTCCCAATAGTATATACAAGTTTCCTAAGATCTTTTCTGCTTTCAAGACAGTAAGTGCTCCTTTCACCATTTTTAATACCCCATTTTTAACAACGGTCTTGTATTCGAGGTCATCTAACTGTCCAACTGATAGAAGATTTTTCTTCATTCCCACAACATGTCGAACATCTTGTACAATGCAAATAATACCATCGTAAATCTTTATTTTAATGGCTCCAATCCCAACAATTTTCAAAGTATGATTATGCCTAGAAAAACCAATCCTCCATAGACAGGTTCATAATGACATAACCATTCTCTCCTAGAGGTCATGGGCAATATTGTTGCCTAATCAACCAACCATGCATCACTTAGTTGTTTTTGCTATCATTGGACACCATTCCTACTTCACTGTAAAGTGCGTCACTTTCTTCTCTAGTATTTGCAACAAATCTATGAGATTTTATTGCAACATGAGCTTTTTCTCACCACTCTTTAGATTCAACAATATTCTTGACGTGCCATTTCTTGCCACAGTTGTAGCATTTAAAATTCTTCTTAGTTTTGATTTCAATCTGCCATGATTTTGACTCACACTTGAGCCACGTTTCATTGATCTCCCTCTTGTTACCAAGGCTTCTACTTGTTGCGAACTAGATGATTTGTCTTCGTTATTTTTGAGCCTAGACACTTCTTCCAGAGCAGCAGCTGTAATGTTTTCAAAGACTAGATTACTAGTGACAACATTACTTGTCAAGTTGATGATAAGTTGATCATACGAATCAATTAGACTTTGAATTAGAATCTCCACACGTTCATTTGCGATATACTATAATCCAACACAGTGAGTTGGGAAAATAATGTATTCAAGTTGTTGATGTGATTCGTCATGAATATGGACTCATCCATTCGAAGAGTGTAAAGTCTCATTTTCAAGAAGATCTTGTTGTATAGTGACTTGACCTCGTACCATTTGGTAAGTGCATCCCAGATCTTATTTGCAGTCATCTTCTCTGCAACGCTGGACAACACAAAATTTCCTAAGGCTAGATGCAAATTGCCTATAGCGTTGTCATCCATATCCTTCCATTTTTCATCAGTCATTCTATCTGCACTCTCTCCAATTGCCGCCAAGTAATGTTCTTTTATCAAGATTGCTTTTATTTTATGTTCCATAGGGAAAATTTTCTCCCATTGAACTTCTCAATTTCGAACTTTCCTGCCTTGTTTCTGATGAGGATCAGCTTCTCATTTGAACCGACTTTTTATTATTTCACTGTCAATAGTAATCTTATACATGAATAATGTCGTTATACTTAAATAGCACCATATATATGAATAGTTACCGTACATTTGAATAGTACCTATACATGAATAGTATATACAGTATATGTAAACAATCTCTGTGAATAGTAACCCTGAAACCTGAAGCACTAATACCACTTGTTAAGGGATAATTGCTGAAGCTAGCATGAAAGTAAAGTGAAAACGAGAATAATTGTTAGTTCAGGAGGTGTTGCCTACCATCCACACATAATTAGGAGGCTTAGCCTTGTTGGATAATATGACCCATAGCGTCACTATTTGCACAGAACATTGTGTTGTTGTAGCAAATTAACTATGTAACAAGGAAATTGCACTCTCGTCATTTGTGATTAGATCACCATAGATATATAAATGAAGAGAGGTCCCTATGATTAGTTCCTGGATTGAGATGATATGAGACAGTATCAGTCCACGAAGGATTAATCATTAAATATCCCTAGCCGTAGTATTATCGAGACTGGACATCGATAATGCGGAATAGGCTAGTATTGCACTTGTGCGCGTTGTGAGGGCACAACGGCATAGTTCTCATATATATAAGTATTGGATACTTATGCAAGTGCGATAGGAGGTCGTGTTTCACCGATGGTACGGGAAACAGCTTCGCTCTGGATAGACCCCTCGGAATCCCATTGGTATTATGACTATGTGTCTATGGGAGGCCGAAATCAAGGTAGGTGTGTATAGTCTTAACCTGAGACTTGCATCGCTAATACTTACGATAATCGATAAACTTTGGTTTTGGTGGTTGGGGGCTTTGACCGGTTCTGTGTTCACCACTTCTGGGTTTATCAGAGAGTCGTAGTGTATTGGATGTGATGTCGAGACGGAAGTATCACTCCAGTCATATGGAGATGATGTCACGCAGGATACGGTACTAGTGCTCTTGAGTGTTGCGCAACCAATCGGGATATTGTGACCAGGTCATGTATATCCGATTATAGAGACTATGTTACCAGACATCCGATATGTGTTTCGGACGGGGCAGACACTTATCCAGCCCCAGCCCTAGCACGTGATTATCCGATACTGGACCGATACACAATACTTAGTATACTACGCTTGATACAGATCTATATATTCCTGTAAGAATATTTCTGGAGAATTGGGTAGGCATGGCGCTTTGCTAGAAGCCAACCTTGTCTTGTAAATCGGTATAAACGTAGTACGAGGTACTTTCGTGTTCGGATAGTCCGACGACCGTATTTACTGCCAACATATCCGGAGATCTCATGGGTCGCTTCCTGAAGATTCACCGATGATGTATGACTCGCACTTTAATTAATCTGGGATTAATTAGAAGAGAGAGAAAATTAATCTGGGATTAATTCGATGAGAGAGAAAATTAATCTGGGATTAATTACGGAGATATTTTATCTCGGATAAAATATTATTTAAGAGAGAGAACGATTAATTGGAATTAATCGATAAAATAATATATCCGATATATTATACGAAATTGGATTTCGACGCGGAATTAAAATTGGATTTTAATTCGGGCGAACGAATCAATTTAGAATTAATTCGTTAGCGACGTGAATAGTGATTTCGCTAGGCGTAATCATTTAATTACGACGCGACGGAAAAATCGTTAATTTGGAATTAGCGAACCCGAGCCCGAGTGTGATTGCGAGCGCATTCGTATTTCGAATTCGAGCGCGGCACGCAAGTCACATCAAGCGTCAAATCACTAGTCGCATCAATCGTCAAATCAATTGTCACTTTGAGTGATGTGACTTGACAACATGTCACTTTATTAAAGGTGATGTGACTTAAAGTAAAAAGTGATGTGATGTGACTAAAGTAAATGAGATGTGATTGAAAAGCATTTTGCTTTTTGACTTTTGTATTTGATTTTTGTTTTTTGAAAATGAAATAAATATATAAGTAAATCATTTCATTCTCTCTCTTCCATCCAAGCAAAAACCGATTTTTTCTTCTCCCTCTCAACTCACGGTTTTGGCATTTTTGGAGCCAAAATCTTCTCTCTCCTCTCACGGCTTTGAGCCAAAATCTTCATCAAAATTTTGGTTTGATCAAAGACAAAGAAGATCAAAGAGTGCTAGCACACACATGGGTTGTATTATGGTGATAGGGAAACGAATTTGTGAGCTTGGAAAGCTTGAAGCTTGGAGCTTCCATGGAGGTCATCCATGGCCGATTCTTGAACCATCAAGGAGGAGCAAAACCGAGCCATCCACCACCTTTGGGAGACATTGCCGAGACATCTTGGAGGAGGAAAAGGCTTGTGTTCTTCATTTCATCAAAACCCATCAATGTGAGTTATGTTTCCGCCTTACTCCTTTGTAGTATTCATGCGAACTTTATGCTTGATTTGTTGATTTTGGGACCTAATTAGAAACTCAACAATGGTATCTTGAGCTATTATCAAGCATGAAAAAGTTAGGGTTAAAATTGGGGATTTCAATTGAAGCATGTTTTGGTTTAAATTGGATGTTAAAGTATGCTTGTATGTTGATGAATTGAAGTTGTGCATGATCAATTCATGAAATTGGATTGGATTCAATTTTCTCCAAATTTTGGGCATGACAAATTGGGTAAAATCAATTGGAGCATGATTTGATTAAATTGATTAATAAGAATGCTTAAATGATGTTGAATTAAAGATTGATTGGATCAATTTGAAGAAATTGTGTTTGGAACAAATTTCCCCAATTTTTTATGTTGGCATAAAGTAACAAATTTGGGTAACTTGATTTTGAGCATATTTTGTGAAATTGGATGAATGAGAATGCTTAAATGATGTTTAATTTAAGATTGATTGGATCAATTTGAAGAAATTGTGTTTGGAACAAATTTCCCCAATTTTTTATGTTGACATAAAGTGATGATTTGGGTAAACTTGATTTTGAGCATGTTTGATGAAATTGGATGATTTAGAATGCTTAAAGTATGTTTAATTGATGATTGATTGGATCAATTTGTTGAAATTGTGTTTGGAACAAATTTCCCCAAATTGCTTATGTTGGCCCAAATTAAAGACCCTAATATCTTGGTAATTTTTGTTTGTTTGATCATTAGATGACTTGAAACAAGTGGGTAATGTTGAATTGAAGTTTGATTGGATTGAATTTTGATTTGGAACAATTTTCCCAAATTAAAGTAGGCTTGGCCGAATTCAATTGGATATGAAATTCATTGTGTTTTTTGTATTTTGATTCATTAGATGAATTTAATTGATTTGGGAAATGATGATTGTGGATTCAATTTGATTGAAACCAAATCGGATTTAAAAACCCCTAATTGCCAAGACTTAAAAGCATGTAAAATGGGTTTGATTTTAATAAATTGTGTTAGACACTATTTTATGTTGAA
The DNA here is from genome assembly GCA_019454045.1 of Zanthoxylum bungeanum. Lineage (NCBI taxonomy): Eukaryota > Viridiplantae > Streptophyta > Magnoliopsida > Sapindales > Rutaceae > Zanthoxylum > Zanthoxylum bungeanum. Next base: position 148,166 of record SKCR01011639.1, on the reverse strand, counting down.
ATGCATGATTAAGTATGCTAATTGACGTTTTAGAAATATTAATTAGGTGGTTAATCATGTATAACACTTAGGTTAATTAATTATGAAATTTGGAATTTTATAAGTTAATTAATTAGGCTTGTTTTTGGAAATTGGCCCTTGAATGTTATAATTGGGCTTTTGGGCTTTGTTGTACAAAGTTGGGTTTAGGCAAAATTGGTTGGGATCCAATTAAGCCCAAAACCGCATCCATAAAGTCCAATTATGACTTAATGGACCTTAATTATTTAATTGGGCCTAATGGGCCAAAATTAATTTAAAGGCTTATGGGGTAACTCCCGGATTGGACTTTGGTTATCGGTTTGACCCGAGTTGACCAAAAGTCCACGCCTTAAGAAATTAATTAAAAGCCCATTGGACTTTAATTAAATAAACGTTTGACGTTAATTGGGCTTTGAGACCCATAACGATTGAATTTAGAATTTAAATCGTAGAAGGTTCGTTAATAATAGTGTAATATTTAATTTGGAATTAAATAGTGAATTAGAATTAAATGCGTATTAAATTGGATTTAATTATGTAGTTTAATTTAATTCGAGAATTCGTACTTTGAGTACTTATTCGTAAAACGAGTTTGACTCGAGCAAAAATCAAATCGTTGTTTGAACATTGGATGATCACTAATTATCAGATTAATTAATTGGATTAGATTGATTGATAACATGCTTGTATGAATACATGGTTGCGATGCGTGAATAATGTATATCGGATGGATATTAGTCGGGTGGGACAATTTTGGAAATTGTAATAAATTTGATTTATAAATTGGACCTGCGTGTCCAGCCTTATCACCTATATACTCTTTGTATTCTCTTCTCACCTATTCCCCTCAATGTAAATGAGGTTTCTTTAGAAGTGTAGTGTAACGGGTAGAAGTAAATACATGTGCTAGCTTTGGAGAGAGAAAATGAGAGATTTGATCTAGGATCAATGTAAAGTATCCATCCGCATATCATTATTATTTATTTCATATGCGCTTTATTATGTGTTTAGAATGCATGTTTAAGGGTGTATGATGATGAGACCTAACAAAGATAATTAAATTGGTAGCCAATTTGCACGCGAAAAACCCTCGTTCTATATTAAGCGATTATCCTTCCATTGAATGATTCTTGTTCAAGATCCGATTGGCATTGGTTTGTTGGCCAAAGTCAAGACCTTGTCAATTGGATGTATTTGAATCATGAGAGTTTTGTTCCACATCGGTGTCTAGTCCAAGTTGTGATTTGTTGGCCAAAGTCAAGATCACTTCTTGTCCAAAGACATTGATTACGAAACTTTCCTTGTCAATGGGTCCCGCTTAACTGGAATCATTAGGTTTGTTGTGCCAAAGCCAAGGCCTAGATGATTCGGAGGATAAGGTTAGGAAAATGTATTAGATACATTGGCATAAGCAATATGTTTAGGACTTGGATGTCCACCTAACCGGATCTGGGAATTGGATTGGATCCAATTGATCTGTGAGATCTACCTGGTAAGTAGCATACAGCTTGTTGGCCAAAGTCAAGGTTGTATGTTATTTAACAGGATCCTAGCCCACTAGGAAACACGGTTTCCCGAGTACTCCACAGAGGGTTAGAGGCTCGACGAAAAATAGTGGGAGGCAAGAATGAATTTGCAATACTCGTTCAATTACTCGCCATATGCGCTCATTTAAATTATTCGTCGTATTATTAAATGTTAGTTGGACTAATATTTAAATTGTTGTTTTAATAAACAGTTGGACTGTATTATAGTTGATTATATATAATTGGATTATATTAATCAATATATTTGAATTAATTAATTTCAGTTTACAGTTGATTTTATAATTGGATTATAGTAATCAATGTAATTGAGGTAATTAATTTGGATTATATTTGATTATATAGTTGGACTATTATAATCATTATAATAATAGTACCACTAATCGTTGATTAAATGGTTGGACTATTGTAATCAAGATAAAATTGAAAAGTTGGATATTTAAAATATAATCTTGGATTAAAATATTTTAAATGATTTAATTTTCAAATTGGAATAATTTCAAGATGGTCTTGGAAATTAATAAGTTTTTATTTTTATTTGATAAATAATATATCCTAAGAATGAATTGAAGATGAGCAAGGCTCTTACTTCAAATATGTTTGTCATAATTATGTTCACAACTAGTATTGAAATTGATTTTAAATACTTAGTGTGATACATAAATATGTACTGTTGTGCAGAATCTGCTTTTAGCAGGATACTGACTTCAACTGAGATTTATCCGTGTAATAGTAAACGGGACGATAGTCGCTGTTTTAACCGTAGATATCTGAATTTAGGAACTGCCTTCGCGTTAGTACTTAAAATTAGAAACTGTTATAATGTAACTAGTTTGACTAGAAACATTATCTCTATATCGCGTATAACCCGCTGCGGGTGTACCTTTATATTCTAGAACACTAAAGTGTTTTATTATATAAAGATGATATTGAGATAACCACATTGGATGTGAATAACAGAATTTATATTTTGAATATAAATAATATCTCAAATACATAACATGACAAATAAATAGCTCAAACTGATCTGATCAGTTAAGAAACTTAATTGTGGCATAGTTGTCAGGGACACTACTAAACAAGAATCGTATATCCGCACTTTTGAAGAGCGGGTACTAGGACTGAATTGATTCTATTCAAATAAAGTCTACGAATCTAGTTTATTAAGCAAAGTGCTTAAAACACCTTTACTCGGTAAAAGTGAAAATGCCACCGATCTGTTAGCCCTAGTTCATAGTGAAGCAAGTGGGCCCGTGTCTAGCTAGGCTAGAGGTGGTGGATATGAATATTACGTGACCTATACGGATGTGGCATCGCGTAATGGTTGTGTGTTTCTTTTGAAGAACACAAATCGAAAACTTTTATAGTTTCGACACGGAATAGACAAACAGATCGGTTATAGTATTACACCATCACGGTAAGACCGTAATGAAAATACTTAAGCAGTAAGTTTCTCGTATACTTGAAAGAGTATAGTATTCTTTCAATGAGGACTCCTCCCGGAACACGTCATTTTGACGGTGTGTCCGAACAGGATTAACCGAATTTTGTTAGACATAATAAGGTTAATCACGAGTCGCTTTGAGCTACCATTTCCTTCAACGGATAAGCTTTAAACAGTGCAAGAACTTATTTGAATAAGGTTCCATAATAATCTGTTTGACAGATATCATATTAGATATGAACGGGAAAGAAACCGGGTTTCTCATTCCTGACTATTTGGGTATGCTTGGCATATGTTTGGATGATACCAAACTAAAACCCAATATGATAAGTGCCAATTGTAGGTCATCCTAGGGATACCATAAGTATTGTACTTATACACCTCACAAGAGAACAATTAGATTGTTGCTCACCATGCGGTTTTCCTAAGAGGAATACCGATATGCAGTGGTAAGTGGGAGGATAGTATAACTCGATGAAAATCGGAGTAATACTGTTCTATGCACTGAATCTTAATGGAACATATATAGTTCATCAAGGATGAAACTATACCATTAATCTTCGAATACACGAGAACAAAGGAAGTGATACGAGGTATCGACTCCCTATTATGACAAAGTGTCATGAGTCCGAAATGGATTCCATGTATATCAACCAGTTTGGATACTAGTTGATGTACCACATGGCATTGTGCCTATTGGTACTATAAGTCTTCAAGGAAGACGTACATGGATGGCAATATACCAACGTATAAAGCTAGGCTTTTTTTAACGGAAAGGTATCGTTATCGACATTGTGTTGATTACGATTCAACCTTTTACCTATTGCCACGGTAGATCCATTTGGATGATGCTTGCTGACGCGAGCATAAGTTCTTGGAATTATCATTTTGATGCAATCATAATGGTGTATGATTTAATTCAAAATGAAAATGATTCTTGTGTAAATAAGAGGGGTTAGTGGGAGCGCACTGACGTGGCTGCTGTCCTATAAAATAATGATAATACGTCATTTCTTGGAAATGATATTCCCATAAAATATATGTCGGGAAAGTTTGACTTTCGAAATACTCTCCGTGGACTGTACATTGAAAAATGTACAAAACCTGGTGTATCATACGCTTTGAGCATATGGATTCACAAACAGGCTAATCCGAGTGATAGTCACATGGATTGATGTTAGGAACATCCGTTAGTATCTTAGAGAACTAAGGATGCTGTCTTAGTCTATGGAGAAGGAGAACTTGAAGTGACTGGGATCACTGTAGCAAGTTTCCTATAACCGATAAAGACGGACTAAAGTCGCAAACGGTACTATACAGTTTGAATAACGGTGCAGTAAGCTGGAAATCTTCCAAGCAAGATACTGTTACCGCATAAACAACAAATGCGGGTTAATTGCAGCAGCTGAGGCAGCAAGCAATAGAAGTCATTTGGGTCGATACATATCTAATTAGATTAGATATAGTTCTGTTAGCAGCTGAGCTAGGCATCAGCACAGGCTAAAGAATTAATGGTCTCATCAACGATCCAGATATATACTTCTATATCATCTGATTCGTTCGGATCATACATCGTGGCGATGTGATGATCGTATAAATCGCGTTAAATGATAATCAAACAAATCCGCTGACGAAAACCTTTCCTCAGCAATTTGAGCGAACCGTACATAGTTCGAGTGTAGGACACTTGAGTGACTCGCTACGTGCCAAGTGGGAGATTGTTGGATAATATGACCCATAGCGTCACTATTTGCACAGAACATTGTGTTGTTGTAGCAAATTAACTATGTAACAAGGAAATTGCACTCTCGTCATTTGTGATTAGATCACCATAGATATATAAATGAAGAGAGGTCCCTATGATTAGTTCCTGGATTGAGATGATATGAGACAGTATCAGTCCACGAAGGATTAATCATTAAATATCCCTAGCCGTAGTATTATCGAGACTGGACATCGATAATGCGGAATAGGCTAGTATTGCACTTGTGCGCGTTGTGGGCACAACGGCATAGTTCTCATATATATAAGTATTGGATACTTATGCAAGTGCGATAGGAGGTCGTGTTTCACCGATGGTACGGGAAACAGCTTCGCTCTGGATAGACCCATCGGAATCCCATTGGTATTATGACTATGTGTCTATGGGAGGCCGAAATCAAGGTAGGTGTGTATAGTCTTAACCTGAGACTTGCATCGCTAATACTTACGATAATCGATAAACTTTGGTTTTGGTGGTTGGGGGCTTTGACCGGTTCTGTGTTCACCACTTCTGGGTTTATCAGAGAGTCGTAGTGTATTGGATGTGATGTCGAGACGGAAGTATCACTCCAGTCATATTGGAGATGATGTCACGCAGGATACGGTACTAGTGCTCTTGAGTGTTGCGCAACCAATCGGGATATTGTGACCAGGTCATGTATATCCGATTATAGAGACTATGTTACCAGACATCCGATATGTGTTTCGGACGGGGCAGACACTTATCCAGCCCCCAGCCCTAGCACGTGATTATCCGATACTGGACCGATACACACAATACTTAGTATACTACGCTTGATACAGATCTATATATTCCTGTAAGAATATTTCTGGAGAATTGGGTAGGCATGGCGCTTTGCTAGAAGCCAACCTTGTCTTGTAAATCGGTATAAACGTAGTACGAGGTACTTTCGTGTTCGGATAGTCCGACGACCGTATTTACTGCCAACATATCCGGAGATCTCATGGGTCGCTTCCTGAAGATTCACCGATGATGTATGACTCGCACTTTAATTAATCTGGGATTAATTAGAAGAGAGAAAATTAATCTGGGATTAATTCGATGAGAGAGAAAATTAATCTGGGATTAATTACGGAGATATTTTATCTCGGATAAAATATTAATTAAAGAGAGAGAACGATTAATTTAGAATTAATCGATAAAATAATATATCCGATATATTATACGAAATTGGATTTCGACGCGGAATTAAAATTGGATTTTAATTCGGGCGATCGAATCATTTAGAATTAATTCGTTAGCGACGTGAATAGTGATTTCGCTAGGCGTAATCATTTAATTACGACGCGACGGAAAAATCGTTAATTTGGAATTAGCGAACCCGAGCCCGAGTGTGATTGCGAGCGCATTCGTATTTCGAATTCGAGCGCGGCACGCAAGTCACATCAAGCGTCAAATCACTAGTCGCATCAATCGTCAAATCAATTATCACTTTGAGTGATGTGACTTGACAACATGTCACTTTATTAAAGGTGATGTGACTTAAAGTTAAAGTGATGTGATGTGACTAAAGTAAATGAGATGTGATTGAAAAGCATTTTACTTTTTGACTTTTGTATTTGATTTTGTTTTTGAAAATGAAATAAATATATAAGTAAATCATTTCATTTCTCTCTCTTCCATCCAAGCAAAACCGATTTTTTGCTTCTCCCTCTCAACTCACGTTTTTGGCATTTTTGGAGCCAAAATCTTCTCCTCTCCTCTCACGGCTTTGAGCCAAAATCTTCATCAAAATTTTGGTTTGATCAAAGACAAAGAAGATCAAAGAGTGCTAGCACACACATGGGTTGTATTATGGTGATAGGGAAACGAATTTGTGAGCTTGGAAAGCTTGAAGCTTGGAGCTTCCATGGAGGTCATCCATGGCCGATTCTTGAACCATCAAGGAGGAGCAAAACCGAGCCATCCACCACCTTTGGGAGACATTGCCGAGACATTGGAGGAGGAAAAGGCTTGTGTTCTTCATTTCATCAAAACCCATCAATGTGAGTTATGTTTCCGCCTTACTCCTTTGTAGTATTCATACGAACTTATGCTTGATTTGTTGATTTTGGGACCTAATTAGAAACTCAACAAGCCTACCATATATGAATACATAATAATTAGGAGGCTTAGCCTTACCATAAATATTATCAATAAAATAAAGCATGAGCCGCACAATTTAAACATGGTAAAGCCCTCGATGTGAAGGAAACATCCAAGGGCAAAAGTAGAAGGATTTCACTATGGTGGAAAGAATTTTACAATCTCTCTTTAAACTCAAAGAGTGAACAATCTCAACTCTTTTAAAATAAGAGAACAACTCTTTCACAAACTCGTAAGAAGAAACTATATTTTTTCTCTTACAATACAGAGTATTTGGTTGAGAATGAGATGAAGAAAATAATGAAATAAAACCTTTATTTATAAGCATGAAATTAATTGTGCAAATAGTGATTTCTAATTTTTTATTATTTGCTTTTTAAGCATCTGGGACCCACTTAAAATAATAAATTATTGACTTTAAGAAAAATGACATGAGCTTGATTGCTGGAATATTAATCAATGATTCCGTGGCAAAACAATCAAGATTTCTGGAGATATTCTACGATTCCAACCTAGATTACAGTGATAATCAAAACATATAGCATATGGAAGTTATATTCCCTCTTGGATATGTTATATATAATGGTACGAAGTAAGAGCATATATATATAGCATTTACCCTGTTCAGCATCATCTATTATAAAATGATCATTGGGATCTATTGTTTGTGGAATTAGGATCATCATACTTCCTCTTAGAATGACATTTTTCGACAAGATTAATATAAAATGTGAAATTGTCGGGTATGACTTGGAAGCAGTCAAAGTGGAAACTTGTCTTCTCTTGGCTAGATAGCATGCATGCCACCAATGTAATGTAAGAATAAATATGGATGGTAAAATTGAAGATCTTTTATTCCAATGTGATAACTTATATATACATCCATGCAATATTTAATATCCAGCCTATGACATATACATACACACACAAACGGTTAGGTTCAGGAAACGTTCATGTGGATTTTATATGAATTCTAATATATATATACGTTCATGTGGATTTTATATGAATTCTAATATATATATATATATATATATTCTGAATTCGAGTTCAGATGATGCATTTTTATAAGAACTTGGGACAGCACAAGAATTTTACCTGTTCCATTTAAGCTCGAGTTTGGTCACAGAATTTGTTGATAATTTGTTGATAATGATAATGAAATTAGTTTATATATATATATATATATATATATATATATATATATTTGGAAAAATGTAACAGAAGGGAAAGAGGGACGTTTTAGAGTACAATAAAAGAAACAATTGTTAAAAACTCATCGATCGGGTTCTACTAATTAATTGACATTTTACTTATTCGTCTGCTTATGAGTACCCTTTCATCTGCATGTATGCATATCAACAATTAAATTCATGTATTTTTTGAACCTTCAGTATTATTTAAAAAAAAAAAAAAATGAAGGATTGCAATGTATGGAAGCACAAATTTGATGGAGAGAGTTAAATATAATAATAACAATGAATGCACTTTATTGCGATTTGTTCATATAAGAATAGTGATTTTACTTTTAAACAGTTGATTCCTAATCGTGACTATTGCGATTTTGTGAAAATAATGGATGCACTTTAATTCTTTCCCCCCCCCCCCCCCCCCCCCCCCCCCCCTGATTTGGTCATATAAACCGATGCATTTTATTGCGTAAGATCACAGCTTTTTCTTTCATACATATACTGATGATTAAAAAATTATATTATGGAGTTGCATAAATCAAGAGCGGGAAAAATTAACTAGTGTAACATCAAACCCATATTAATTCATTGTCTTATGATTATTCTGTAATTGTCTAATTAACTTACAATAAATTATTCATTATCTGATTTTCTTAAGTTAATTAAAGCATTTTCAATTATCACATATTAACACAATAATTTATATGTGATAAAGTTGATGTTAGTATCTTGGAAAAAATAACATCATATTATTTATATTTTGATTGCGTATTATATCTTATACAATTGTTATACTTAAATTTGAGGATTGATAGTGTAACACTAAGAATGAATGTTTAAGATTTCTATTGAAAAAGTGATTAAGGAAATTCTGTCACCAAGGCGATAAGAGTCTAAGTGGGCAAGAATTTAAGTGGTTACACATGACCCCCTCGTCATCTGAGAATTTTCCTTTATTCACCTATCATAAGAAATTTTTCGTCACAAATTCGAGAACTTGTATTATTTGGTGTAATTTGTTTTTACTACCCAAAATAATAACATGTGTTTTCTTAGTGTAACACTTAAATGAGATCAAATAGTTGATCTTAATGTGATTTGTCTTTTGTAGACTTGTTGGTAATTATTTTATTTTAAAGTTACATATGGACAATGAAAATATCACAATATCGTTCGCTCATGGAGAGAAACCGGATAAGTTTGGTGGAGTAAATTTCAAACAATAGTAGAACAAAATGTTGTTATACTAATAACACTGCAGTTGGCTAAGTATCTCAAAGATTCTTCGGGTCTTATGGAGAGAGAAACGAAAACAGCCAAGCAACTGCGAGATGAGACATGGTCTTCAGGTGACTTCTTGTGCAAGAACTATCCTTTAGGAGGACTTGACAATACATTGTACAATGTGTATCAAGGCATGACTTCTGCGAAAGATTCTCTGGGAATCACTTGAGAAGCAATAAAAAAACAGAGGATGTCAGACAAAAGAAATTTATCTTGGGTAGGTTCCTAGACTACAAAATGGTAGATTTAAGAATGGTAATGTCTCAGTTGGGTGAACTACAATTGATCATTCATGAAATATTGGGTGAAGGAATGAAACTCTGCGAGACGTTTCAAGTTGCTCAATCATTGAAAAGTTACCTCTATCATGGAAAGACTTCAAGAGCTATCTGAAACACAAAAAAAAAGCAGATGAGTCTTGAAAATCTTGGAGTTCGATTGAGGATCGAACAGATAACATGAAGTCCGAGAAGGCTAGCTACAAGACTATGGAGTCTAAGGCCAACATCATCGAAGGTGGAAAAGGTAGAAAAAGGAGAAAGAACAGTGGAGCTTATTCTTCTTAAGAAAACAAGAAATTCAAGGGGAAGTTCTATATCTGTGGGAAAAGCGGTCACATGGCAAAGGACTGCTGAAACAAGAAATATCAGGACATAGGCAAGAAAAAGAAAAATGAGGCCCATATCACTGAAGATTAGTAGCTAATTGATGAGATCTCAGAGATGAACCTCTCAACAATTGTAACTGAAGCCAATTTGGTTGGAAACATGAAAGAATGATGGATAGACACTAGAGCTACTCGCCATATTTGTGCAGATAATAAGATATTTTCCTCATACCAGAAGGTCGATAGTGGAGATCATCTAACTATGGGAAACTTTTCGACATTCAAAGTGGTTGGACAAGACATAATAGTTCTGAAGATGAAATTTGAAAGAAGCTTACATTGGAGAATATTTTGCATATTCTTGATATTCGAAAAAAATTGGTTTCGGGCTCACTCCTTAGCAATAATGGTTTTAATCTTTTATTTATTTCTGACAAGTTTGTACTGCTAAAAATAATGTTTATAATGGAAAATGATACCTCACTAAGGGCCTTTTCAAGTTCAATGTAATGTCTGTCAATCGACACAATGTTAACAATAATAAAGTTACATCTTCCGCTTATATTATTATGTCATAAAATAATTGGCATAGTAGGTTGGGGTATATTAATTATGATACAATGCATAAATTAATTAACATGGATCTTATACCTAAATTTATAATAAATAACCAACATAAATGTAAAGCATGTGTTGAAGCAAAAACGAATAGAGTTTCATTTCACTCCATAAAACGAAGTTTTGAACCCTTAGAACTTATACACACTGATGTGTGTAAAGAGACGGTAAAAAATACTTTGTCACTTTTATCAATGATAGCACAAGACTTTACAATATGTATTTTTGATGAGCAAATAAGACCAATTGGGATACACTATAACAACGAAGTTGAAAATCAACTTGGCAAGAAAATCAAAAGAATTAGGAGTGATATAAGAGGTGAATGTAGGCATTGTATTTTTTGCATGTGAAACCCGATGATGAGTCTCATTTGGAGGCACTACCATTTAAGTTACGGAAACCGCGGGAAACGGATGTCGGAAGGGAAGAGTCAAAAATTGACTCATAGTCGGATTAAGTTCGCTAGATTAGCCTCGGGTTACTTGTTGGATTTCCGTTTTAAAAATTTATTCTTGGCCCCCCACAAAACACCTAACCTTGGCCCTAAACCCCTCATTTAGCCCACATACACCAGGCCCACTCACCAAGCCCACACGCCCAAGGCCTTTAAAATACAACCCAATTAAATAAAATATTAATTAAATGATATACCAAACTAAATAAAATATTAAAATTAAATAAATATTAATTAATCATTTACCAAATTAAATAAAACATAAAATAAAATTATGCCTAATTTGGATAAATCACAAATTCTAACTTCCAAATTAAAAATATTGTATTCCCAACTTAAATGATATTATGCCTAATTAAAATAAGTCATAACCAATTAAAGATATTCTTTCCCCTTTTAAAATTAATTAATCACCTCCCTATTAACATGATTTCTTTCCTTTTTCCCATGCAAACCCTAACCTTACCTGCAACTATATAAACAACAACAAATTGCAACCCTTGGGTCCTCTCTCTTAGCCTATCCTCTCACACAGCAAAAACAACACAAAAAAATAATAAAAAAAAACCCTAAGAACATACACAGCTAATGCGTAGCAAAAGACAAACAAAGGGAATAAACCTCAAAGCTGATTCTCACTTATGAACCCTAAACAACCTTCACAGCCCATTCCTTGATCGCTCAGCCTGCCATCACCCGGCATAAGCCTTCAATCCAACCTCAACACGTAACTGACCCTCTCTCCACGTTAGTCAGCCAGCCACACTCCACACCGACAAAACCATCAGCCACAGCCCCACGTGAAGCCAACCATCAACGCCACAAGCTCTTAGCCTTTCAACACGCCTAGCCTTGCACAGTTAACACACTGCCCTCCACTCGTCAAAACCAAAACCTCAACCAGTCCTCATCACACCAACACCGAACACATTGCAACTCATCACTCACGTAAACTACCAAACCCCCTACACGTAGAGCAATCAACATGCACGATCAGCCACGAACAGACCACTAGCCGAACCTGCTCAAAACTCCATTCAGCACCTGCCCCTTCGCCACTCACATGATGCCTTCAACGTAGCCAACACATCCCCACCGATCCCAGCAGCCACACCACACGTCCTCACATCCCCCACCTTGCCCAAACTGCATGCCTATTCCCTCACTGAACAGCCCTCGCAAACTGTCTTCCCCGCACACAAATATTCATTGCACAACCAGCCCTATTTTACCGAACAAATAACCCCAAAACAGTCCCTGTAACTGCCGAGAGAATCCCCCATAAATACAGCTCCCTAAACCACCAAAACTGTCTAGAATTTGCCCCGAAACAGTGAAAAAAAATGATCAAAACATTCCATGAATTAGCCTTAAAATAGTCCATAAATTGCATAAAACAGTAGCCTAATAGACCTAAAACAGTGACCAGAAAATACACCCGAAATAGCAGCAAAACGAAGTCAAAACAGTAGTTTGAGCAGCGAAACAGCGAAGGGAAACGTAAACCAGTAAACTAGAAAAGTTGCGGAGATTTACCCCTTCCGATCACCGTGAAACACGAGTCCGAGAGTCGACGAAAAAGGTTATACCTGAGGGTATTCTGTCACATCCATTTTTATTTATATTTTTACTGTTTATTGAATCTCATTCGCATGATTATTGTGAAGTGATGCATGTTGTGGCCCTTGAATAGATAAATAATACATGTCTTGTGAAGTGATGTGTGTTGTAGCCTTTGAATAAAATGGAAAATGTGTCGCCTCTTGTGGTATATAGGATGGAAACCCGGACATAAATTTCATAGCCGATTCCGAATGGACGGTAGTATGATCTGCACTCGGAATACAACTCCACGTACCACTTGAGCAAACGACGCATATTTTATTTGATGTTGTTTTGATTGTGTTTATTATTCGTTATTTAATTTCCACATATTATTTGTTTGTGTAATGATGTGATCGAGCGCATGGCTTAGTAAGTGGGACTGCAGGTCCTTTATTTTGAGGGGTTAAAATCCTTTACCACGATGCTTTGCCGCGCCGGTCAAGGTATATTCGGTTGAATGTAAGATGTGTTCAATCGGGTATACGGAGTCCGATACTATTGTCCTTGTTGCTTTATATGCATTATATTATTAGCGCATTGGCTTAGTAAGTGGGACTGAAGGTCCTCTATTTTGAGGGGTTAAAATCCTTTACCACGATACTTTTTCGCACCGGATGATGTATATTCGATTGGATATGAGACATATTCAATCGGATACACGAAGTCCGATATCATTATCTTTAATTTTTATGTGTATTGTGTTGTTTGCGCATGAGCTTAGTAAGTGGGATTAAAGGTCCTCTAAGTGAAGGGGTTAAAATAATTTACCACGATGCTTTGCTGCGCCGGATGAGGTATATTCGATTGGATATGAGATATGATCAATAGGATATACGAAGTTCGATATCATTGTCTTTACTTCTTATGTAGGCATTATGTCAATTGCGTATGGGCTTAGTAAGTGGAATCAAAGGTTCTCTATGTTGAGGGATTAAAAGCCTTTGCCACGATGCTTCGCCACGCCTCTCCTTATGTCATTTATCCTTTTGCACATCATTGCTTCACTTATATATGCACTACGAAGTTCCATATAGTCATCTTTGTTTTCACATGTATTATAATGAAAAGCGCATGAGCTTATTATGTTGGATGAAAGGTTCTCCATTTTGGGGAAGAAAAGCCTAAAAGGCTACATTTACCACGATATTTTCCGCACCTTTATTCCATTGATTGCATCATTTACTTCTGTCTTGGCTTGACATATTATCATTTATGTATCCATGTTATGATAGTATTCGGGTATTATCTCTCGTGGTATATCGGATGGAAACCCAGACGTAAATTCCGTAGCCGATTCCGAATGGACGGTAGTGCGGTCTGTACTTGGGATACAATTTCACGTACCCTTGAGAAAAGTGCCCACGTGTGTGTTTGTGTCAATATTAGTTATCTTCTTTCGCATCACCCATAGCATGCTTACTTTAATGCATAATTGCCTCATTAATTGTCTTTTTTGCATTATGCACTTAATTGCCTCTTTAGTTATCTCTTTACATCATGCGCTTGATTACCTCTTTTTAATATGCATGCCTGTATAAATGGTATTGGTTTGCGCCTCTGTGTCTATCAATGTGAAATTACGTAGTTTCCATCGTTTTGATATCGCATGCTAGTATCACTATAATTTATTTGCGTTTCTATATTCATGAATGTTTCATGCTTATGAAATTGTATGCTTACTATATTTCAACCCACCTTTATGCATGCAAAATTGAGATATAGGTTATATGAAATACACGAAATTTAGTGAGCTTTTAATTTATGCATGCGAACGTAGAAATAAAATTCCTTAGGAATACATATTGCTAGATTCGATTAAACCTTGCACAAATCATTTTATTACAAGTGGCATAAGTAAGGGACCATTCCGAACCGAACGGTTTGAGGTCTTCCCTTGCGAGGGGGTGAGTGCGGCCTTAAATTATTTTCCCGATTCACACCGGATGGCGACTCCATTATTCTCTGGTTTAGTCCCCCGCGGGCTACACCGTATTCCCAACTAGGTCGCGAGCCTAGAACAACATGCGTCGCCCAGCTCCTGTGTCATTACAGTCTAGCGACTCCATTGAGGATAAAATAATGTCTTATAATATCATGATTTGTGCTTTAAGTTAACCGTTCCTGTAGTGGGTTAAAATGAGTGTAATCAAAGGCATTGTTAAGGCTATGTGATGGTTCGATGTCTTCCTTCACTCACTACCTTTTCATAAGGAAAAGCTGTGGAGGCACCGAGATAACTATTACTTGTAGCTCGTTGTGACAGACTAGTTTGGAGGACTCGTTGTTTATTCCTGACACCAAGCGATAAGAGCGTAAGAGGCTTGGGTACTTAAGAGAGCCTCGCTCCACCCTCCATCTGGGGAATCTTCAACTGGAAATCCATTTGACAGTTAGTCACATACCATAACTCGTTGACAGGTACCGTAAGGTATAAAAAAGGTGCGCTCACTTGGTCACTCGAATCCTTGAGTGGGGAGTCATAGTTGTGGGTAATCCTTCGTCAGTGAGAGTCTTTGTCTACACTCCGATAAATCCACACATGAACCATAATTATGTATTGTCCCTTTATGTTTGTGTTTGGGAACATTGTCGTTTGGATCCTTCAGGACCTTTTGTCATGAGGTATGGGCTTGTTGGGCCATTTAAACTGGGACAAGAACGTATCTTATGATGATTGGGCCAAAAGCCTCTAAAATGTCAATGGGCCATTATATGTTTGTGTTTAGGTACATTATCATTTGGATACGGTTGGACTTCTTGCCATGAGATGTGAACTTGTTGGGCCATTTAAACTGGGACGAGTTCACTCCTATGACAGTTAGCCCAAAAGCTTCTAAAATGATGATGGGCCGATTTGTGTGGAAATTTTAATGAGTTGATATATTCCTTGTATCACATGCATCTCATTCATCTCATGCATACAAGCATCATGTTAACACCCTCTATGTCTATAAAAGACATCAAAGATTTCTGTTAGGTTAGGAAAGAGTGAAGACTCACCAAAATACCGGTAACAGATATGAGTACATCCAATAATGAGGTATCCCATATGGATCAGTTGGAAAACAGTCTTACCAAGATTACTGAACAGATGCAAGCCTTGACTACTGCTGTGGCAAAGATGACTGTGCCCCATTCTGGGGGAAATCCTGAGAATGTAAGGCGTGAGGAGCCTCCGAACAGATTGGGGGATGATATCCCCACTTTTGATGATGATATGACTGAAATACGGCAAGCAGAATGGTTGGGTCTCAGGAAGAATTACAGAAACTTCGAGATCAGGTGGAATCGGTTACCCACAAAATAAGGGGTAAGCATGAAGACTTGTTGGATTATGAGGCGTTGACCTTCGAAGAGCAGCTGCCAGCTCAGTTCAAGATGCCTGATATGGCTAAGTTCAACGGGAATGGGGATCCGAGGGTCTATCTCCGTCAGTATGTTTCAGTTATACGTTCAGTGGGTTTAGCCAAGCGCCAAGTCCAAAAGATGTTTGGGATGTCACTCGAGGGAGCACCTGTAGTATGGTATCACGGTCTTGAGAAAAAGGTCAAAGAAGATTGGAAGGAATTGGCAGATGTATTTTTAAAACAGTATATTACGGACTTGGAGATTGATTTGTCACTCCGAGATTTGGAGAACACTAAGCAGAAGTCAGAGGAGAGCTTCAAGGAGTATGTAGACCGCTGGAGAGGTAAGCTTTTGAAAATGCAGACTCGGCCTTCAGAGAAAGACCAAATTAAGATGATTATCAAGGGTACTAAGCCCTCCATCTATGGTAAGCTGAGGAGGATGACCTCCATGATTGTGGATTTTCGACAGTTGAGAGAGACTGTTATGGATATTGAAGAAGAGGAGGCTGAAAACAGAAAGTTTTATGGCCATAATAAAAGAACTTTTGGGGGGCCTTCCGAAACCAAGCCCACTACTGCTGAAGTCGCTGCCATCAGAAATAGGCAATTCTCCAACCTTGGTAGACCTTTGTCAAAGGTGTTTGAAAAGTTGCAGGGACAAGGACTCTTGAAACCCTTAGAAGGAAAACCATTTCCACACCCCCCACCGCCACACATAAATGTGAACCTTTATTATCACTTCCACCAGCTACATGGCCATGACACCGACAACTGCACCCGCCTTAGGCATGAAATCCAAGACCTCATAGATTCCCATAAAATACCCGACCCAGGAAAAGAACAACCCAACACACACAGAAACCTTCTACCAAACTACCACTCTGTTCCACCACCCACCTACATGATCAACTCTGGATTGCCCGAAACGTTTATCCTTCAAACCCTCAACCACCAAGCTTCTTACATGGATGACAATGAAGAACTATATGCCAAGGAAGAAGGCAGTGCTGCGGATGATGGAGCTGTTCCTCATAGTCTACTTGATCCAGCATTTTTTAAATAAAGACATTGATTTTGTTTACTTGTTCGAACTTTTTTTTTCTCAACGATAACAAAGACGTTCATTTTATTTACTTGCCTAAGCCTCTTTCTGCAACATGAGTATATTTGAAAAAGCATTCAACCCTGGTACTGTGATAACTCAGTGATGTTTAGAACACGACGAATCTTCGAAAGAAGCAAGCAGAAATGATAAGATAGCCATTCAAAAAGTGGGAAATAGGCGCAGTGAGACTGCCAGATTTGGAAGGGAACGAGTTCACCAAGCCGATCAATGTTAACAGATTGAAGCTGTACTTTGCCTGAGGAAGAGAAAAATGGTCACCAGAGGAATTGGCAGAAGACCTAACCCAATGGGATAGAAAATTCACTCATACATGCATGCATACACGTAACATATTTTGCATTCTTTTTTTTGTGTGTGTTTGTTTTGTTCTGTATTCACAGGTTTCAAAAAAGAAAAAAGAGAAAGCGGCAAAGACAAGCCAACTAGAATCAGCAACATATGAGTAGTAGTTTCGGGGATGAGTCCCAGGGTTGAGGCCCATATCAGTTTCAGTCTTGGGGATGAGTCCCAAGGGCGAGGCCCATATCAGGATCATTTTGGGGCGAGGCCCACATCATTCTGGGGGCGAGGCCCATATCAATATCACTCTAGGTGTGAGGCCCACATCATCATCAAAATCAGTCTTGCCGGGTATGGCACTCTGGGGGCAAAGCCCACACCCTTATCAGAATCAGTCTTGCCAGGTATGGCACTCTGGAGGCGAAGCCCACATTAGCATCAATAGCAGTCTTGCCGGGAATGGCACTCCAAGAATGGAAAATCAGTTCGAGAATGAACAAGCCGGGAATGGCACTCCAAGAATGGAAACACAGTTTGGGAATGAATAAGTCGGGAACGGTACTCCAAGAATGGAAACACAGTTCGAGAATGAACAATCCGAGAATGGCACTCGAAGAATGGAAACACAGTTCGAGAATGAACAAGCCGAGAATAGCACTCCAAGAATGGAAACACAGTTCGGGAATGAACAAGCCGGGAATGGCACTCCAAGAATGGAATCACAGTTCGGGAATGAACAAGTCGAGAATGGCACTCCAAGAATGGAAACACAGTTCGGAAATGAACAAGCCGGGAATGACACTCCAAGAATGGAAACACAGTTCAGGAATGAAAAAGTCGGGAATGGCACTCCAAGAATGGAAACACAGTTCGGGAATGAACAAGCCGGGAATGGCACTCCAAGAATGGAAACACAGCTCGGGAATGAACAAGCCGAGAATGGCACTCTAAGAATGGAGCATAGTTCGAGAATGAACAAGCCGAGATTGGCACTCCGAGAATAGAGCACGGTTCGGGAATGGACCACCTCATACAGTAATAGTTTGGAAATGGACCACATTACAGCAACGGTCCGGGAATGGACCGCTTCACAGTAATGGTTCGAGAATGGACCACCTCTCATCAACCCGGTTCAAGAATGGACCACCTCACAACAAAATCAACTCAACTCAGCACATGGCAAGTCAAGTGGCAGCTGGCGAGCCAGGTAAGTAAAGATGCATTGCACGTACTTTGATAAGATTGTCATTGTCACACACTGCATAAGTCCCATCAAAGTGGGGGCGACTGTAGGCATTGCATTTTTTGCATGTGAAACCCGATGATGAGTCTCATTTGGAGGCAGTACCTTTTAAGTTGCGGAAACCGCGGGAAACGGATGTTGGAAGGGAAGAGTCAAGAATTGACTCATAGTTTGATTAAGTTCGCTAGATTAGTCTCGGGTTACTTGTTGGATTTCTGTTTTAAAAATTTATTCTTGGCCCGAAACCCCCACAAAACACCTAACCTTGGCCCTAAACCCCTCATTTAGCCCACATACACCAGGCCCACTCACCAAGCCCACACGCCCAAGACCTTTAAAATACAACCCAATTAAATAAAATATTAATTAAATGATATACCAAACTAAATAAAATATTAAAATTAAATAAAATATTAATTAAGTCATTTACCAAAATAAATAAAACATAAAATAAAATTATGCCTAATTTGGATAAATCACAAATTCTAACTTCCAAAATAAAAATATTGTATTCCTAACTTAAATGATATTATGCCTAATTAAAATAAGTCATAACCAATTAAAGATATTCTTTCCCCTTTTAAAATTAATTAATCACCTCCCTATTAACATGATTTCTTTCCTTTTTTTCCCATGCAAACCCTAACCTTACCTGCAACTATATAAACAACAACAAATTGCAACCCTTAGGTCCTCTCTCTTAGCCTCTCCTCTCACACGGCAAAACAACACAAAAAAATAATAAAAAAACCCTAAGAACATACACAGCTAATACGTAGCAAAAGACAAACAAAAGGAATAAACCTCAAAGCTGATTCTCACTCATGAACCCTAAACAACCTTCACAGCCCCTTCCTTGATCGATCAGCCTGCCATTACCCCGCGTAAGCCTTCAATCCAACCTTCAACACGTAACTGACCCTCTCTCCACGTTAGTCAGCCAGCCTCACTCCACACCGACAAAGCCATCAGCCACAGCCCTACGTGAAGCCCACCATCAACGCCACAAGCTCTTACCCTTTCAACACGCATAGCCTTGCACATTTAATACACTGCCCTCCACTCGTCACAACCAAAACCTCAACCAGTCCTCATCACGCCAACACCGAACACATTGCAACTCATCACTCACGTAAACTAACAAACCCCCTTCACGTAGAGCAATAAACACGCACGATCAGCCACTAACAGACCACTAGCCGAACCTGCTCAAAACTCTATTCAGCACCTGCCCTTTCTCCACTCACATGATGCCTTCAACGTAGCCAACACATCCCCACCGATCCCAATAGCCACACCACACGTCCTCACAGCCCTCACCTTGCCCAAACTGCATCTCTATTCCATCATTGAACAGCCCTCGCAAACTGCCTTCCCTGCACACAAATATTCACTGCACGACCAGCCCCATTTTACCGAATAAATAATCCCAAAACAGTCCCTGTAACTGCCGAGAGAATCCCCCATAAATACAGCCCCCTAAACCACCGAAACTGTCCAGAATTTGCCCCGAAATAGTGAAAAAAACTGACCAAAATAGTCCCCAAATTAGCCTTAAAACAGTCCATAAATTGCCTAAAACAGTAGCCTAATAGACCTGAAATAGTGACCAGAAAATACACTTGAAACAGCAACAAAACGGAGTCAAAATAGTAGCTTGAGCAGCGAAACAGCGAGGGGAAATACAAACCAGTGAACCAGAAAAGTTGCGGAGCTTTTCTCCTTCCGATCACCGTGAAACGCGAGTCCAAGAGTCGACGAAAAAGGTTAGACCTGAGGGTATTCTTTCACATCCATTTTTATTTATATTTTTACTGTTTATTGAATCTCATTCGCATGATTATTGTGAAGTGATGCATGTTGTGTCTCTTGAATAGATAAATAATGCATGTCTTGTGAAGTGATGTGTGTTGTGGCCTTTGAATAAAACGGAAAATGTGTCACCTCTTGTGGTATATAGGATGGAAACCTGGACGTAAATTTCATAGCCGATTCCGAATGGATGGTAGTATGATCTACACTCGGGATACAACTCCACGTACCACTTGAACAAACAGAGCATATTTTGTTTGATGTTGTTTTGATGTGTTTATTATTCGTTATTTAATTTCTGCATATTATTTGTTTGTGTAATGATGTGATCGAGCGAATGGGCTTAGTAAGTGGGACTGAAGGTCCTCTATTTTGAGGGGTTAAAATCCTTTACCACGATGCTTTGCCGCGCCGGTCAAGGTATATTCGGTTGAATGTAAGATGTGTTCAATCGGGTATACGGAGTCCGATACTATTGTCCTTGTTTCTTTATATGTATTATATTATTAGCGCATGGGCTTAGTAAGTAGGACTTAAGGTCCTCTATTTTGAGGGGTTAAAATCCTTTACCACGATGCTTTGCCTCACCGGATGATGTATATTCGATTGGATATGAGCATGTTCAATCGAATACACGAAGTCCGGTATCATTGTCTTTAATTTTTATGTGTATTGTGTTGTTTGCGCATGGGCTTAGTAAGTGGGATTAAAGGTCCTCTAAGTGAAGGGGTTAAAATCATTTACCACGATGCTTTGCTGCGCCGGATGAGAGATATGATCAATCGGATATACGAAGTCCGATATCATTGTCTTTACTTCTTATATAGGCATTATGTCAATTGCGTATGGGCTAAGTAAGTGGAATCAAAGGTTCTCTATGTTGAGGGATTATGACCCATAGCGTCACTGTTTGTAAAAGACATTGTGTTTTTGTACAAAATTGACTATGTAGTAATGAAATTGCCTTTTATCATTTCGTAATTTATTTACTTTGATATATAAATGGTAAAAGTCCATATGATTAGTTCCAGATTGAGATGATATGAAACAGTATCAATCCATAAAAGTTTAATCATTAAATATCCCTAGTCATAGTATTATTGAGACTGTACATCGATAATGCGGTATAGACTAGTATTGCACTTGTGCGCGTTGTGAGGGCATAACGACATAGTTTTCATATGTTTAAGTATAAGATACTTATGCAAGTGCGATAGGAGGTAGTGTTTTACCGATGGTACGGAAAACAGCTTCGCTCTGGATAGACCCCGCAGAATCCCATTGGTAGTATGTATATGTGTCTATGGGAGTCCGTGTCAGGGTAGGTGTATTTGGTCTTAACCTGAGACTTACATCGCTAATACTTGCGACAATCGGTAAACTTTCATTTTGGTCGTCCAGGGCTTTAACAGGTTCTGTGTACGCCTCTATTGGGTTTATCGAGAATCGTAGTGTATTGGATGTGATGTTAAAATGGAAGTATCACTTCAGACATATGGAGATGATGATCACGCTGGATTTATAACTAGTTCTCTATTGTGTTGCACCATCGGGATAATGTGACAAGGTCATGATTATCCGATTTAAAGAGACTAGTTACTCGATATCCGATATGTGCTTCGTACGGGGCAGACACTATTCCAGCCCTAGGCCTAGCACGTGACATCTGATACTGGATTGCAATACGAGATACTACGTATTCTACGTCTGACATAGATTATATATTCCAGTAAGAATATTTCTGGAGAATTGGGTAGGCACGGTGCTTTGCTAGAAGGCAACCATGTCCTGTAAATCGGTAAGCACGTGGTACGAGGTACTCACTTTATCGGAAGTCCGATAACCGAATTTACTGCCAACATAGCCAGAGATCTCTTGGGTCACTTCCCAAAGATTCACCGATGACAGTTGGCTTCAATTAGAATTAATCTGGGATTAATTTAGAGAGAGAAAATTAATCTGGGATTAATTTAGAGAGAGAAAATTAATCTGGCATTAATTGGGGCTTTATTTAATCTGGGATTAAATGTGTTCAGTAGAGATAAAACGCGATTAATTCGGAATTAATCGGTAAAATAAATTTAATAGTTAAATTTGATTTTTCTATTTAATTTATTCAAATGATCTAAAATTAATATATCAGATATATTAAAATGAATTAGATTTCATTACGAGATTAAAGTCGGACTTTAATACGAACGAACGAATTAATTTAGAATTAGATCGTGAACGACGTTCGTAATAAATTTGCGAGGCATCGTTATTTAATTAAATTAGATTTAATTATTTAGCAATGAAGGTTCGTTTAATCGGATTAAACGGAACCGAGCCGCGGCAAATATTCGTAGAGATATTTGAATTTTGAATTCAAATAAGTGGGGCCCACTTCACATGTGTGGTAGGTGGTGGTAGTTGACATTTATGCCAAGCCACCAACCAACCAACCACCTTGTATTGGTTTTGGTAAAACCATTTACCCAACTACCAAGTTTTGGTGAAAAGGGTAAAAGGGTTTTACCAAAACAAATCTCTACACACTTGACACAACTTGAAAAAATAGAAACCCTAGCACTTCTCTCCTTGGGCGTGAGCTTCCCTCTCCATCTCTCTTTGATTTTGTTCTTCAAATCAAAAGCTAGCACTTAAGCAAGTCAACAAAGGTGATAGGGAAACATCTTCAAGAGTTGCAATCAACACTTTGCTTGGATCTTGGAGATCATCTTCACAAATTTTTTAAAGCTCAAAACCGTTCGTTGTAAGTATTCCGCAACTTATAATGTTCTTATTCAATATTTTTCATGCTTATTAGATCCTTGGCATGTTCTAGGAACACTAACAATAGTATCAGAGTCAATTTTAAGCATGAAAAACTTTAGGGTTCTTGAGCATAAAATTTGGGGTTTTTGTGTTTTGAACATGATTTTTTCAAATTGATGCTTTGAGCATGTTTAGAATATGATAACTTAGAGTTATACATGATTACATTTGAAATAAATTGAATGAATCAAAAATTAAAAAAATCTTATCTTGGCTGAATGTAACTAGCAGTCCACATTGCAGTTTTTTGATTTTTGTAACATAAAATGATGTGTTTAAATGCATGTTTAAATGTTGATTGTTGGTTTGATTGGATTAGAATAAAAGTCAATAATGTTTATGTTAAAATCAAAGAGCATGTTGAGCATGAAATGATGTATTTAGGCTTCAATTTGTGTTAAGCATGAAATGATGTATTTTGGCCTCAATTTGTGTTGAGCATAAATTGTTGGATTAAGTATGATTAATTAAGTTAATTGGTATTTTGGAAATATTGAGTTTAATTCATTAATCATGACTAATACACTTTAATTATAATAATTATAATATTTGGAATATTAAAATTGTAATAATTGGCCTTTAAAGTTTATTGGGCTAAAAGTGTGTATTTGGGCTTGATGGGCTTGGTTTGACCAAGTTTGGTTTTGGACTTTTGGATTGGATCCAATTGGGCCCAAAACCAATTCCATGAAGTCCAAATACATCACTTGGCCCTTTAAAGAATTTAATTGGGCCTAATGGGCCTAAATTGATTTGATGGCAATACGGTGATTCCTATTGGGCCTTGGCATTTTGGGTTTGATCCATTATGGCCAAAGCCCATGCCTTAAGAATCAATTAAAAGCTTATTGGACTTTAATTAAAATGACATTTGATGTTATTGGGCCTTTGAGACCCATCAAGATTGGATTTGGAAACCAAGTCTTTAAGGCAAATATATAAGTGTAAATATTTAATTTGGAATTAAATTAGAATTAGTATTGAATACAAATAAATTGGATTTAAAGTTGTAGTTCGATATAATTCAAGAATACGTACTTAAAAGTATTTATTCTTAAACGAGTTGGACTCGCGCAAATCAAATCATTGTTTGAACATTGGATGGTCATTAATCAAAGATTAATTAATTGGATTAGATTGATTGAATAACATGTTTTGTTTGAATACATAAATGTGTTGTATGAATAATGTATATCAGATGGATATTAGAAGGGCAAGGGCAATTTTGGAAATTGTAATAAATTTAGAATTTATTAAATTGGGCCTGCGTGTCCAGCCTTTAATCTCTTTACTCCTTGTAATTCTCTTCTCACCTATTCCCCTCAGTGTAATCGTTATTAATTTACTTTTGCGCCTTATGATGTTTTAGAAGCATGCTTAAGGGTGTATGATGAGACCTAATCAAAGATAATAAATTGGATGCCAATTTACCCGAAAAACCCTCAAAACATATTAAGCGTTTTTCCTTCCGTTGAGTGATTCTTACTCAAGATCCAAAGTTGGCATTGGTTTGTTGGCCAAAGTCAAGACCTTTGTCAATTACGGATGTGTATGAATCATGAAAGTTTTGTTCTATATCGGTGTCTTGTCCAAGTTGTGATTTGTTGGCCAAAGTCAAGATCACTTCTTGTCCATCGACATTGATTACGAAGCTTTCCATGTCAATGAGTCCCGCTTAACTGGAATCATTAAGCTTGTTGTGCCAAAGCCAAGGCTTAGTTGATTCAGAGGAAAAAGGTTAGGAAAATATATTGGATATATTGGCATATATACTGTATATATGTTTCGGACTTGGATGTCCACCTACCGGATCTAGGAATTGGATGAGATCCAATTGATCTTCGAGATCTACCTAGTTAAGTTTCATACAACTTGTTGGCCAAAGTCAAGGTTGTGTGTTATTTAACGGGATCCTAGCCCACTAGGAAACTATGTTTCCCGAGTACTCGAAGAGGGTTAGAGGCTCGCCGAAAAATAGTGGGAGGCTAGTATTGAATTTGTAATTTCATTCAGATACTTAGCTTTACGCGCTTTCAAATAATTGGTCAAAATTACTTTATTAGTTGGACTAATATATTGTTATTTTTTATGTAACAGTTAGACTGTACCCATTATCATTGACTAGATAGTTGGACATATCGTAGTCAAGATGATAGGAAAGGGAAATGTCCGCGACATTATCATGGGAGAAAATGTCTTTAAGGGCACGAACTTTACAGATTGGGAAATGAACCTTAGGATTGTCCTAGGTTCAGAGAGGCTGTTGTATACTTTACAAAGACCTCTTGGGCTTATGCCCGGACCGAATGAGACACTTGAGCTGGAGCTTTGGAATACTCACAGCGATGATTGTGACACAACTCAGTCCATTATGCTTGCTTCGATGACTCAGCATTTCCGTAGACAAAATAGGGACTTGGATCCTTATAATATGTTAGCGAGGTTGCAAGATCTGCATCGCTCTAACAAGAGGATGCAGAAGTACGAGTTAGTGAAGAAGCTCTTTCGCTCACGCATGACAGAAGGCATGTCTGTTGAGTCCCACGTGGCACAGATGAAAAATGACATTGATGAGCTGGCCAACATGGGGATAGTCTTTGAGGCAGATATTACTGTGGATATGATCCTGCAATCTCTCCCCGATTCCTGGAGACAGTTCATCATAAATTATAATTTGATGAACAACAGTGATACTCTTGGAGAGTTACTGTCAACTCTCAATGAGGCTGAGAAGGAGCTTCATAAGGGCAACAAGCGCGAGGCGCACTTTGCATCAACATCTCATGCACCTAGGGCTGGGCCCAAGGCAACTGGAGGTGTGCAAAAGAAGAAGCATAACAAAAGGGGCAAGGCCAAATCGTCAAAGGCTTCTGGGAAGCCAAAGGATAAATCTCAGGATGTTTGCCTACAGTGCGGCAAGCGGGGTCACTGGAAGCGTGACTGCCGCGAGTACAAGGCGCTTTAGAAGGAGATTAAAATGGGCAAGGCACCAGCTTCAGGTATGTTTGTTAGTGAAATCAACATGGCTACTTCTAGTTTTAAAAATTGGATTTTTGATTCTAGTTGTGGTACTCACATATGTACTGATGTGCAGGATCTGCAGATTAACAGGAGACTGACCTCAGGGGAGATTGATCTATGCGTTGGAATGGGGCACCAGTCGCTGTTTTGGCCGTTGGCACTTTTGTTTTAGAACTGCCTTCGGGGCATGTACTTAAACTTTCAGACTGTTATTATGTACCTAGTTTGACTAGGAATATTATCTCTGTATCTTATTTGACCCAATGTGGGTACACTTTTGTATTCCGAAACACTGGATGTGTTTGTTTATAAAGATGATTTTGAGATATGTTCAGTTGATGCTAATAATGGTCTTTATATTTTGAATATAAATCAATCTCAAACATATAATGTAACAAACAAAAGGCTCAAACTAAGTAACAAAGATGAAACTTATATGTGGCACTGTCGTCTGGGACACATTAATAAGACTCGCATATCCACACTTTTGAAGAGTGGGTACTTGGACGGATTTGATCCAAATTCATATAACGTCTGCGAATCTTACTTATTTGGCAAAATGCCTAAATCACCTTTTAGCGGTAAAGATGTACGCGCCACCGAACTGTTAGCCCTCGTTCATAGTGACGTTTGTGGGCCCATGTCTAGCCAGGCTAGAGGTGGATACGAATACTTCGTAACCTTTACGGATGATGCATCGCGTTATGGTTATGTGTATCTTATGAGACACAAGTCGGAAACTTTTGAGAAATTCAAAGAGTTTCGACACGAAGTTGAAAAACAGACCGGCAAGAGTATAAAGACATTACGGTCGGACCGTGGTGGCGAATACTTGAGCAATGAGTTTCTAGATTACTTGAAAGAATATGGTATTCTTTCACAGTGGACCTCCTGGAACACCGCAATTAAACGTGTATCCGAACGGAGAAACCAAACTTTATTGGACATGGTAAGGTCTATGATGAGTCGTACTGAGCTACCTATTTCCTTATGGGGATATGCATTAAACAATGCAGTTCTTATTTTGAATAAGGTTCCGTCAAATTCTGTACAACAGACACCATATGAGATATGGACAGGAAAGAAACCGGGTTTCTCATTCCTAAAGATTTGGGGATGCTGGGCATACGTCAAACGTTTGGAAGGTACCAAAATTGAGCCCAAATCGGATAAATGCCTATTCGTAGGATATCCTAGGGAAACCAAAGGATATTACTTCTATCACCCATGAGAGAACAAAGTATTTGTTGCTCTACATGCGGTTTTCCTTTAGAATGATTTCCTAAATACAATGGTTAGTGGGAGGAAAGTAGAACTCGATGAAAATCGGAGTGATACTGTTCCTAGCATAGAATCCTCAATGGAACAAGAACAGTCCATCCGGGATGAGACTGTACCACAATCTTCTATTACACAAGGACCGCATAGGTCGGAGAGAGTCAGGAACCAACCTGAGGGGTATGGGTTTCTGATCTCACCTCATGTAGATATTAATCTCATTGAGGATAACGAACCGGCTACGTATGAGGAAGCGATACAAGATATCGATTTCGCTTTATGGTAAGAGGCCATGAAGTCCGAAATGGATTCCATGTACACCAACCAAGTTTGGACACTGGTTGATGCACCGAAAGGCGTAAAGCCTATTGGATGCAAATGGATCTTCAAGAAGAAGACCGACATGGAAGGCAACGTACAAACGTACAAAGCTAGGCTTGTAGCGAAGGGGTATCGTCAATGACATGGTGTCGATTACGATGAAACTTTCTCACATGTTGCCATGATTAAATCCATTCGGATAATGCTTGCTATTGCTGCATATTTCGATTACGAGATATGGCAGATGGACGTTAAAACCGCTTTCCTTAACAGAAACCTTTTGGAGGAAACAGCCTGACGGTTTTATCGTGCCTAGACTTGCAAACAAGGTTTGTAAGTTAAATCGGTCTATCTATGGACTAAAGCAAGCATCGCGGTCATGGAACCAACGTTTTGATGAGATCATAAAAGAATATGATTTCATTCAAAACGAGGATGATCCTTGTGTATATAAGAAGTTTAGTGGGAGCGCACTGACATTCATTGTCCTTTATGTTGACGATGTATTACTTATGGGCAATGACATTCCATGTTAACATCGGTGAAAGCTTGGCTTTCATTAAAA
This sequence comes from Zanthoxylum bungeanum, assembly GCA_019454045.1. Classification (NCBI taxonomy): domain Eukaryota; kingdom Viridiplantae; phylum Streptophyta; class Magnoliopsida; order Sapindales; family Rutaceae; genus Zanthoxylum; species Zanthoxylum bungeanum. Next base: position 119,716 of record SKCR01011639.1, on the reverse strand, counting down.
TTCTCCATGAAAGATCTGGGAGAAGCAGACTTTATTCTAGGAATAAAGATCTACATGGATAGATCTAGAAAGCTGCTTGGACTCTCCAGAGCACGTACATTGACAAAGTGTTGAAAAGATTCAACATGGATCAGTCCAAGAGGGGACTGTTACCAGTGTCACATGGCATCTCTCTATCTAAGGACATGTGTCCTAAAACTCAAGATGAGAGAAACAACATGAGTCGGATACCGTTCACCTCGGCAGTCGGATCGATCATGTATGCCATGATATGTACACGACCTGATGTCTCATATGCTTTGAGCATGTGTAGTCGCTATCAGGCCGATCCAGGTGATGGTCACTGGATTGAGGTTAAGAACATCCTTAAGTATCTTAGACGAACTAAGGATGCTTTCTTAATTTATGGAGATGAAGAACTTGAGGTAACTGGGTATACCGATGCAAGTTTCCAAACCGATAAAGACGACTCTAAGTCGTAATCCGGGTACATATTTTGTTTGAATTACGGAGTAGTAAGCTGGAAATAATCCAAGCAAGAGACTTTGCCGATTCAACAACATAAGCGGAGTATATTACTGCAGCTGAAGTAGCAAAGAGGCAGTTTGGATCCATAATTCCTAATTGGATTAGGAGTAGTTCCGTTAGCAGCTGAGCCCGTTCCATTATTTTGTGACAATAACGAGGCTATAGCGCAGGCTAAGGAACCACGGTCTCATCAACGATCCAAGCATGTTCTTCGACGTTTCCATCTGATTCGTGAGATCATACATCATGGCGATGTGAAGATTGAGAAGGTCGCATCAGATGACAACATTGCAGACCCACTGACGAAAGCTATTTCACAGCAAAAGTTTGAGAAACATATACATAGTTCAGGAGTTAGATGCTTGAGTGACTGGCTATAGGCCAAGTGGGAGATTGTTAGACAATTATGACCCATAGCGTCACTGTTTGTAAAACACATTGTGTTTTTGTACAAAATTGCTATGTAGTAATGAAATTGCCTTTTATCATTTCGTAATTTATTTACTTTGATATATAAATGGTAAAAGTCCATATGATTAGTTCCGGATTGAGATGATATGAGACAGTATCAATCCATAAAGGTTTAATCATTAAACATCCCTAGTCGTAGTATTATCGAGACTGGACATCGATAATGCGGAATAGACTAGTATTGCACTTGTGCGCGTTGTGAGGGCATAACGACATAGTTCTCATATGTTTAAGTATATGATACTTATGCAAGTGCGATAGGAGGTTGTGTTTTACCGATGGTACGAAAACAGCTTCGCTCTGGATAGACCCCGCGGAATCCCATTGGTAGTATGTATATGTGTCTATGGGAGTCTGCGTCAGGGTAGGTGTATTTGGTCTTAACCTGAGACTTACATCGCTAATACTTGCGACAATCGGTAAACTTTGGTTTTGGTCATCCAGGGCTTTAACAGGTTCTGTGTACGCCTCTATTGGGTTTATCGAGAATCATAGTGTATTGGATGTGATGTCAAGATGGAAGTATCACTTCAGACATATGGAGATGATGATCACGCAAGGATTCATAACTAGTTCTCTATTGTGTTGCAACCATCGGGATAATGTGACAAGGTCATGATTATCCGATTCAAATAGACTAGTTGCTTGATATCCGATATGTGCTTCGTACGGGGCAGACACTATTCCAGCCCCAGGCCTAGCACGTGACATCTGATACTGGATCGCAATATGAGATACTACGTATTCTACGCCTGACATAGACTATATATTCCAGTAAGAATATTTCTGGAGAATTGGGTAGGCACGGTGCTTTGCTAGAAGGCAACCATGTCTTGTAAATCGGTATGCACGTGGTACGAGGTACTCACTTTTCGGATAGTCCGATAACCGGATTTACTGTCAACATATCCAGAGATCTCTTGGGTCGCTTCCCAAAGATTCACCGATGACAGTTGACTTAAATTAGAATTAATCTGGGAAATTTAGAGAGAGAAAATAATCTGGAATTATTGGGGCTTTATTTAATCTGGGATTAAATATGTGTTCAGTAGAGATAGAACGCGATTAATTCGGAATTAATCGGTAAAATAAATTTAATAGTTAAATTTGATTTTTCTATTTAATTTATTCAAATGGGCTAAAATTAATATATCGGATATATTAAAATGAATTGGATTTCATTACGAGATTAAAGTCGGACTTTAATACGAATGAACGAATTAATTTAGAATTAGTTCGTGAACGACGTTCGTAATATATTTGCGAGGCATCGTTATTTAATTAAATTAGATTTAATTATTTAGAGACGAAGGTTCGTTTAATCGGATTAAACGGAACCGAGCCGTGGCAAGTGTTCGTAGAGATATTTGAATTTTGAATTCAAATAAGTGGGGCCCACTTCACATGTGTGGTAGGTGGTGGTAGTTGGCATTTATGCCAAGCCACCACCAACCAACCACCTTGTATTGGTTTTGGTAAAACAATTTACCCAACTAACAAGTTTTGGTGAAAAGGTAAAAGGGTTTTACCAAACAAATCTCTACACACTTGGCACAACTTGAAAAATAGAAACCCTAGCAACTTCTCTCCTTGGGCGTGAGCTTCCCTCTCCATCTCTCTTTGATTTTGTTCTTCAAATCAAAAGCTAGCACTAAGCAAGTCAACAAAGGTGATATGGAAACATCTTCAAGAGTTGGAATCAACACTTTGCTTGGATCTTGGAGATCATCTTCACAAATTTTTTTAAAGCTCAAATCCGTTTGTTGTAAGTATTCCGCAACTTATAATGTTCTTATTCAATGTTTTTCATGCTTATTAGATCCTTGGCATGTTCTAGGAACACTAACAGCGACTCCATTATTCTTCGGTTTAGTCCCCCGCGGGCTACTCCATACTCCCAACTAGGCCGCCGAGCCTAAAACATCATGCGTCGCCCAGCTCTGAATGCGTCCCCCAGCTCGACTGTGTCACTACATGAATATGTGGTTAAAAGAGCAAGAATATCTAAGTCATTTGGACCTGATTTTCTGACATATCTGTTAGTGATAAGTGCTGTTTATACCCACTTATTCATGCATTCTTAGCTTACTACTTTGTTAGGTTTTGCGTTATTTTAATATATTTTATAGTTTTATTATGTTTGATTGATGAGAAGCATTGTAACATGGATCTTGGAGAAAAATGACTTGTTTTGGGATCTTAAAGACGCACCAGAAGCACACAGGAAGACTAAATGTGCAGAAAATATTCTTCCTGAAAAATAGGGTTACGTTGCGATGAAAATTTTGGGGTTTCGAGACCCCCACAGGATGTAACATACATTATTCCTGAGTTATGGCATCACAACTCTATGACAGGAGCCCATAAACATAAAAAAATAGTATTCTAAACGCGTATAAGAACATCAAGATTTCCTTATAAATATAGAAGCTCTTCCCTATAAAGAGTTCAAAATATATTTTTAGACAGATCCAAAGATGAAGATTGAAGAGAATGAGAGGATAGGAAGGTGGTAACGTTTGAATACGAAGGGATTCAATTTAGATTTCATCTTCTAGTTTATTTCTTTAAACTCTGATGTCTAACGTGTTCGTGACATTTTTTTTCATTATTTTTATCTTTAGTCATGAACTAATTCCATTATTCTAGAGAATGATGTTGCCTATACTTGAACCTATATTTTATTTGCCAATTTAATTGTTATAAAATTTTGAATCAGTTTATTTATATTCTCTTTTATTTAATGCTTATAGTTTGTTGCCATAAATTAGGATGATGACTGTTTAGAATCTATCGCTAGGAAGAGGGGATTTTAAATAGGATTTAGAGAATATAACTTAGGAGATTTGAAGAGTTTTGGAGAATCTATAATCCCTTTGAAGTCGTTGACAAAGAATCACAGGGCGTAATGAATTTTTAATTACTAGAATCTTATAAGGATATCAAAGTCTGTAATTGATAATATATTCACTCCGCACTCGGGAGAGGGAGTTAGAATAACTTAGGGTTCTTGGCTTATAAACAATGCAACTGAATAAGAATTGAATGACATGAAAAATACATATAGGATAGCTAGGTGGAATCAGACTGTTGAATCTCTCTTATCTTGATTTATCCTAATTAGATGTTTTAGTATCTTGTTTATTTAGTTTTTAATCTGAATTTAGTTGCTTTCTAAATAAAGTTAAATTTATCAATTACAGTACTTAGTGCGAGTTTGATTATAATCCATGTGGGTACAATACTTTTTACTTATCTTTTATTAAAACTTGACACCGTATACTTGTGATACGATAATCTCACAACAGTTAGAAAATGAGCCTCAAATCTATAAAGAAATAATGTCTTCTACGGAGGCATTTTTATGGAAAGAGGCTATCAATAGTGAGATTGATTCTATCCTTTAAAATCATACTTGAGAGTTAGTTGATCTTCCTCCAGGTTGTAAGCCACTGGGCTATAAATGGATTTTCAAATGGAAGTTGAAACCAAATGGATCAATAGATAAGTTTAGGACAAGACTTATCATAGAGGTTATAGACAAAAAGAATGCCTTAATTTCTTTGATACCTATTCACCAATGACCCGTATCGGTTCAATAAGAATGCTTATAGCCATTGTAACTATATTTGATCTTGAAATATATCAAATAGATGTAAAAACAACATTCTTAAATGGTGAATTAGATGAAGGGATTTACATGGAACAACCAGAAGGTTTCAATGTTCCTAGACAAGAACACAAGGTGTGAAAACTTGCAAAATCCTTATACGGAATAAAACTAGTACCTAAACAATGGCTTGAAAAATTTGACAAAGAGATGTTGTCAAGTGGGTTCAAAATCAATGAGTGTGATAAGTGTATATACTAAATCAACTCAAAAAGGATATGTCATTGTGTGTCTCTATGTAGATGGTAAATTGATAATTGGTAGTAATCATTAGATGATTCAGTTTACCCAGAAAATATTGACCAGGAAATTTGATATGAAAGATTTAGAAGTAGCTGATGTAGTCTTAGGAATTAAGATTTCTAAAACATCAGAATGGTACATATTATCTCAGGCTCATTATGTTGAGAATATACTTGATAAATATAATAAAGGAGATCTAAATGTGGCTAGAACTTATGGACCTAACTCTTCACTTATCAAAAAATATTGGCTCAAGCGTATCGCAATTAGAGTATTCGAGAATCATCGGAAGTCTGATGTATCTCACAAACTACACACGACCTGATATCGCTTAAGCTGTAAACAGGCTTCGCATATATATGAGTAATCCATGACATAACCACTGGAATGTTATAGTAAGAGTTTTGAGGTATCTGAGAGAAACTTCAAAAAATGGTATACGTTATATGAGATATCCTGCTGTTCTAGAGGAATACAGCGATGCTAACTGGATATCGGATACATTGGATTCCAAATCTACGAGTGGATTTATTTTCACACTTGGTGATGCAGTTGTGTCATGGAAATCCTCGAGGAAAATGTATATTGCTCGGTCTACTATGGAATCAAATTTCATATAGTTAGACAAAACAGCGGAAGAGGCGGAATGACTTTGAAATTTCCTAGAGGATATTTCAAATTAGCCAAAATCAGTGCCAGCGAAAAGCATACATTGTAATAGTCAATCGGCTATTGGGAGAGTCTAAAATACAATGTACAATGGTAAGTCTCGGCACATACATCACAGACATAATATCATGCGACAATGCTCTCAAGTGGCATTATTTTGATAGATTATGTCAAATCAAAGGAAAACCTAGCGGATCTACTCACTAAAGGTTTACCTAAAGAGTAAGTTGAGAAGTCATCGAGGGGAATGAACTTGAAGACTATAAATTAAGAATTGTCGCTGTGAAAACCCAACCTAACTGACTGGAGATCCCAAGATCTAGGTTCAAAATGGACAACTGAAACTTTGTGCAATTCAAAACAAGCACTGTAGAGTTTGTTTTTATACTCTTTCCCATTCATGTAATGACGAGGAGTGCTGTCTATCAAGGTTAAGATAAGATAAGACTTTTAATGAACACTATATTAGGAGAAGAGTCCTGATGGGGGTTAAGACAGATTACCTCTTTATAGTAGATCACCTATTTCAAGTAAGAAGTGAGGCCGCCTCCATGAGAGTTTTTAAAGGCTGAATACCCTAAAGTACTTGATAAATCCAAGACCAATGTTCATGGCCAAAATGAACCTAACAGTAGACAGAAAATGGTCGAAGTGAAGCTGTGTGTTGGAAATTATCTTAGTTTACAACAACGGCAGAATAATTTAAGACTATAGGGTCACTGGTTCACTAAGTAAATACAATTGTCATTCACTAGGAAATGTTCAAGGCGAAAGCTATCTATTTCAATGAAGTTTTATTTCATGGAAACTTTCTTTAGTGTCTGCATTAATATTAAGAATTATGGAGGATTGTAATAAATTCTCTTAATATATAAACAAATGTACGAGAGGTATGTCTCTTAGAAGTGCAGTGTGGTAAGGTACAAAGGTGAAGAGACATATCCTATAATTAAAAGGATGCATCTCTAGGCCTTTAAAGGCATTAGGAAGGGTATAATCCTTAGGAATGTTACACACCAAAATCAAATGGTGTCTTCAAAAATACCCTTCCATGCCTATAAATTAGGAGGCCTTGAAATCATTTGAATAATCCAAAAAAATTATTCATATTTCATATATTACCTAGAGAGTCAAGAGAGAGTTTTCTCCATTTTCTTGTTCAAGTTCTTGTGAAAGGAGTGCCCCTTAAAAAAGAAGCAACTAAGTAATCCTGGAGAACGTTAGCCACAAGACATCCATAGAGCACCAAAGCGAGGCTAATAAGTTCTTAAGGATAGAGACAACTTGACTTGGTTTAAGAATCACCATCTTCTATAATATATTTTTTCAGATTTTCCTACGTTTTAATTGATTTTATGTTACTTGTTTATTAGTATACTTGAATTATATACGAATTACATCACATCCGCCTAACACAAAATTCTGAGATGACAAATGACAAGAAGTTATAGATAGAAGCTGAAATCCTAAGTAAATTTGGAGTACTGGAAAACATCCATTGGAATCACTTGAATTTTTAAGTTTTCTTTAAGATAAGTATGTAAGTTGTGTGCTGGATTGATAACGGAATGATGATGTATGGTTTTGAATTATTATTATATTTTTTTTATGATTAGAAGCCATGCAAGATGAAATGTGTATTAAACCAGAAACTGAAGCTTACTGGAATACAGTATGATATTTTATGAATAACTTGAATTCTGGAGTTCAGATTAATAATCTATAAATTTCTATGCAAAATAGATAAAACAAGGACTAACATAATCAAAAATTAGAATTTTTAGTGCAAGTATGAATTTTTAGTTAAATTTGAAATTAAGATTGTTTCTTGGAACAGAATCTGGCCAGGTTGTAATATTTTGATTATAAAATGAGTTTAGACCTCCAAATAGGAAATCCTAAATTTTTGTAGAAATAAGAAATAATGAAAGTTAACATATCCGAAAATCAAAATTTTTCATATTGATTTTAATTTATAGTAAATTTCCAAATGTTGAAGCTCTACGTTTACGTTCAATCTAGACAGATTATGGTTTTTGAGTTATAGGATGAGTTTTGAATATATGTTTAGTAAACTGTAATTATATATAAATGTATATATATATATATTATTCATAACAAGGTCTAACATATGCAATAATAAGAATTCTTCAGTAGAAAATGAATTTATGGTGAATTTAGAAGTAAGATGCTTTGCTGTTATACCTAAATTTTGTTGCCTCCTGAAAATATATACTTATTCGATTATAACTCAAGTTTTATGCATTCGTTTGATAACCGTAAAAATAATATATGAACTAGATATGTTAGAGTTCATTATAGTTAAAAAATAGAATTTTAGAATGTAACATGAAGTTATAGTGAATTTCGGAAGAAAGATGTCTTGCATGTACCTTAATTCTATCCACCCCTGAAGAACTAGACACATAGATATGTTAAAAATTTCAGCTCTAAATCTAGTATCAATTGATCACAACCAATTTTTGAAATTAGTCGATGTGCAATGAATTTATCAATAATAGACAAAATTTGAATTTTGAAATCCTAGCTTGCATAAACTCAAATCGAATTCCGTAAAATTAGTAGGAATCCTAAATGGCATGATTTTCAGTAAGGAATGATATTATATGCATGACATGATTTATTGTACTCAAGACAAATGATAAATATTAGTTGTTCTAAAGTAATAATGTCTATCTAGGGATCGTCATTGGAAATGAACAAAAGTGATCCGAGGATTGGAATTTGATTAACGTTAAAACAGTGAGTGGATACTCTCATTATTGATTTGATTATTATAATTCTTTGAATAATTAACTTTATTGATTGAATGATTTGATTTCTTTTATAACACTTCGAGAATTTGATAACATTTAAGAAGCATAGTTAAGAAATGTTCGTGATATGGAATTATATTTGGGAAGATTTGAAACATGTTTAATGATTTATTCGATGTTGAGAGATATTTTAAGATTTCTTGGAGCTTATTTCTGAGATAGTTTAAATATTTTTAAAGATTTGAGATGCTTTAAATGCTTTTAATGTTTCAAAAAGGTTTTGATGATTTTTATTAGATTTGGGGTGAAAATCAATCTCAAAGTATTTCGGAATTGACAGATACTTTGGAATTGACGGATATAGCAGAGCCTGTATACATGGAAGATATAGATTTAGAACCAGGGAACAGTGGGACGAATGCCTCTGGATCAAAATTTCAGTGATATAGAGGATAGCGATACATAATTCCCCATAGTACTAGTTATTCTTGTCCCAGATGTCACATTCCTAGGATAACATATGTGTAGGACACATAAATCGGCGACGCTGTTCCAGGCTCGCGGTCCGGTTAGGAGTAGGCCGCGGGGGACTAAACCAGAGAATAAAGGAGTTGCCACCCAGCGTGATCTGGGAAATGATTTAAGGCCGCACTCACCCCTCGCAAGGGAAGACATCAAACCATTGGGTTCGGAATGGTCCCTTACTTATGCCACTTGTAAGGAACGAATTCTCGCAATAATTTAACCAAGTCTACGCAACATACATATGCAAGAATAACCTATATCTAAGTTTGCATACAACCTATATCTAAGTTTAGATACAACCTATATCTAAGATTGCATGCATAAAAGTAAGTCGACATAACGGCAAGTACACATTTCATGGACATATTAAATTGATAATTGTGGAAACACGAATAGATAATGATTGTCTAAACATAAACATTGAAGAGATATAATTAAATTCCTAATGTGAAAGAAAAAGCTAAATCATGCATGGAGATAACATGCTATTTCTAAAGAATCATAGAAAAACCAAGATTAGATAAAATGAAATATGTGCGTTTCTCAAGTGTACATGGAATTGTATCCCAAGTACAGACCGCACTACCGTCCATTCGGATTTGGCTACGAAATTAACATCTGGGTTTCCATCTGATATACCACGAGAGATAGCATAAAATCGTTCATCCCACAACAATAACATACATGAACCAATAATACGCATGCGAAGAAATACTAATAAATAATTAAAAAGATGAAAGAGAATAAATAAAAGGGTGCCCTCAGGTCTTACCTTTTAAGTCGTCTCTTGAAAATACACTATGCGGTCGTCGAAAGAGTTGATGCTACGCAACTCCTCCGGTTCACTGATTCAATATTTTCCTTCGCCGCCTCACTGTTTTGGGCTACTGTTTCCTCTATTTTTACTGCTGTTTTCTGGTTATTGTTTTTTGGTTACTGTTTGTGGTATTTAGGGGGCTATTTAGGCTACTATTTCTACTGTTTAAGGGTGTGTTCAGGGCTGCTGTTTTGTACGGTTAAAGGGTGTGTTTAAGGGACTATTTTATGCGATTTACAGTAATTTTTCAGTGGCAGTTTCAGTGGTGAATTAAGGCAGTTTTTGGTGGTGAATTAAAGTAGTTTTTGGTGGTGAACTACGGCAGTTTTCGGTGGTGAACTAAGGCAATTTTCGGTGGACTATTTTATGATTTTGGAGGGCTATGTGGGCTGTGATTTTGCGGTGTTTTGGAGGCTGTTTGGACTGTGATTTTGCGATGTTTTGGAGGCTGTTTGGACTGTGATTTTGCGATGTTTTGGAGGCTGTTTGGGCTACAGGTTCACGGCAATGCATGTGGCTTTTAGGGATGCAGTTTCGGTGGTGAGGGAGGACTAGTCTCTTATCTTGGGTGTGAATGTCTAGGGGTTTAAGGGTTCGATTTGTGCTCCTTTTTATAAGAAAGGGTTAGGGTTGTCCTTATACGGGAAGGAAAGAAATCATGCAATCATGAGGGATATCTTCAATTAGTGCGTTGTAAGGAAAAGATCTATTCAATTTAGGAAGGTGATTTGTTTTAGTTTAGGAAATGGATTTATGGGATTTGATTTGGGAAGGTGATTTGATTTGATTTATTTAAATTGGGAAGGTGATTTGTTTGGATTTTAACATGTGTTTAATGTGTTTGGATATTTTTGGAGGGGATTTAGTGGGCTTGGGCGTGTGGAGCTTGGTGTGTGGCTTGTGGGCGTGTGGGCTTGGTGTGTGATGCGGGGATTTTGGGCCGAGGATAAATTTTAAAACATAGGTCCCAAGAGCGAGCCTGAGGCTAAGCAAACGAATTAAGTCCAACAAGGTATTGATTTCTGAATTTTCCTTCCGAAGTCCGTTTCCCGCGAATTCTGCAACTTAAAGAGTAGTGCCTCAATACGAGGCTCATCATCGGGTCTTATGTGCAAAAATACAGTGCCTACAATATGACTATTTATGTGTCTTGGAGGATAGCGAGATGTAATGCCCCAAGATACCAGAGATTCTTAAAGAGATATTAAAGGGGACAAAGAGACATAACGCCATAGACACCAGAGATCTGGTTGAGTGATTCCCGGATTCGTCTAGTTGAGTTAGGCCATGGATAAAAGATTTTGTTTTATGATCAATTTTGTAGAAAAAATAGTTTTTTAAAGGAGATTTTCAAAAATATGATTTTATGACGAGTTTGATAAAAATAGAGTTTAATGATAGAATTTACAAGATTTTATGAAGATTTTAATTTTCAGATAAGTTTTGAAGAAATTGATTTTTAGCTAAAATGAGTGTTACTAATAGTTTTCATAACGTTTATACCTAAATTTTGTTTCACTAAATGCAGTTTTTTGAATAATATATGTATATGACTTTATGTTTTATATTAGACACTCACTGAGTATTGTAAAATACTCATCTTTCATATACCGATTTATGTCTTACAGGTTTCCCAAAGGACAAGCTCGCGGAGATGGCTAATAATTTCCAGTCCTTAGGGTATCATAGGTCCATTCAGTCGAGTTTATTCTACATTGTACAGTCAAAGTCAAGTCATGTAAAGTAAAAGTTTAAGGTGTCTGTAAATTAAATAGAAAAATAATTGAGACGAGAAGTAAATAGTAAAGACTAAGTTTTGTATTTATATTGATGAATTGAACATGTAGTCTTATGTATAAGATGATGGATTGCATGGGTAAAACATGATATGTGATGAAGTACAATAGTTGCATGTAGAAAATTAGATAGAGGCTTACGGTGATATGGTGACCTATAATCTACCAGTAACATCTCTGAAATATGGGAAGTTATAGCACCTCATCTTGGATATATTTAATAATTACAAACATATCAGAAAAACAGAAAATCTTGATTCTAGAATTAGAAAGGTACTTATCTCATTATAATATTTCTCCAACAATGAATAAAAAAAGAATCTCGGCCTCCAAATAATCCATCACAAAAGGAAAAAAATAATAAAATGATAGCATATTGCAAAGTGTAACCTTGCTGTTGTAACTGAAGAAAACCAGAAATCGTTATAAATTTTTTTTAGAAGTCATTTATAAGAAACATAATTCTCAATACACATCCTTATAGATATTACCACATAGCAACTGAAATTACTTGCAAGTCTTACAACAACACTATACCCAAGAGAAAAGGGAGAATTGGGTAATCAAATATAAATGCAAAATTTAAATTCTTTACAATTTTAAGATATAAATCAATAGCTTTACCAACTAATACCAAGAGACATGGATCGAGAAATTGACATCGATTTAAAGTGGTTCAACCAACTCTTTGCCTACGTCCATTACTTCAAGCCATGCTTGAAGCTTTTCAGTATGTAAAATAAGTTCACACTTTACAAGAAAGGTCTTTCTTCGAAGGCTTATTTTAACCTTTACAACAAAGGTTCTTCTTCCAAGACTTCTCTTAACCTTTACAACATAGGTTCTTCTTCCAAGGCTCCTCTTAAGGTAGAGGTCTTTCTTCCAAAGATTCTCTTAACCTTTACAATAGAGGTCTTTCTTCCTAAACTTCTCTTAACCTTTTACAATAAATTCTCCCTTAAGAGTATTCACCACTCACACAAGAGAATTTCACACAAGTGTTTGATAATGAAAATTCTTCATAACAATTTGGGTAATCACATAATAATACAAATAAGATTTGAATGTGAATATCTCAACTCAAATGAAACTAAGCTCACTAAAATGAATTTGAAGATGTAAGAATGAGCTTTTTAAATAAGAGAGTAAAAGATGTAGAAGATTTAAAACTCTCTTTAATTTTGTTTGAAGTTTTTTAAGAGTATGTAAAAGATGTATGAAAGTATAGATTTTATATGAATCAATTCCCTTGTGAAAAATAAAATTTGAGCTTCAATTTATAGGCAAAAAATTAAGATTCCAATTATAAAGTGCATGTACTGGTATACTGGTCTGGAAGGCTGGTATGTCAATTTGACATTTCAACATCTCTTAAAACTCAGCCCATTAAGCTTTCAAATAAAATACTGACCAGTATGGACACCGATATACATTGGTCTGGTTCTAGAATATATTTACTTTACCGATTTGGTAATCGGTATGTGACCGGTATGCCAATCATTCTAGATCTGTCACTAATATGACAGCTACATATTTTTGTTTGAGTAGTGTTTGTTCCGAAGTTCGTTTGTGGCATGTTTTTAATCCCGATCAAATATAAGTGTCCAAAGACCTTTCGTTCGAGTAGTGTTTGACATTTCAATTGAACCCAAGTGTCCATAGACTTGTCATTCTAGTCTCGTTATTCAGTCACCGGTATGTGGATCGGTATACCGGTATGGAGATCAGTGCACTGGTTCCAGCTACATACCTCCTTTCATTCGAGTATCATTTGATATTTTGTTCGAACAGAAGTGTTTAGAGACTTATCGTTCGAGTGTCGTTCTTCAGTCACTGGTATATGGATTAGTATGCTTGTATATAGACCGGTATGTTGGTATGGAGATCGGTATGCCGGTTACAATACTTAAAATTGGGCGGAAACATTTAAAGCATTATGCACTGGACACTAAATGCTCTATATGAATATGTATGAGTCCTAAAAGCTTAGAAACAATTAGATAAGAACTCACTTACATTTGTAGTCCTAAACTAAGCTTCATCTTCGAAAACACTTTGTTTCAAAATCTTTTTAGCTTTTCTATATGAATGTAGCGTCAAAATTTTGAGTGTTGCTTCGAAATCTGTAACATCCAAAATCTGGGAGATGTTACCGGAAGGGTATAAGCCATACTATTCCTCTGAGCCTCTGTCTTTCTAACTATACACTACATTATTACTCTTTTATTAATCAAAATCTTATTATGGGACCAATGACCAAAACTCATCAACATGAAAAACAAACGCAATAATTAAGACTATAAACTAAATAATATTTGCTCATCATGACTACCACATTACTCAAGACTAATACAAGACTTTTGCTTAATAATGGCTGGACACCCACAGACTTGACTTGGACTGGTGGACTCCAAATCCTAGTGAATGCAACAGTATCCGTCCTTCCGAGCTTGTCCTCCGAGAATACCTAAAAAAATAAGGAAACTGGGTTTGGGGGGTTAGATCGTTATTCGATCTAAGTGAGTGGCTGAAAAATGGAAAAACTAATATAAAATCATTTGGTTCTAAAACCAAAGCTTCAAAAATAACTTATATGAAAACTCTCTTTTTGAAAACTTCGTTTGAATCTCTTTTATAAAACTTCTCTTTCCAAAATCTGCTTTTGAAGGTATGGTTTCTGAAAAATATTTCTTAACTCTGATTTCTGAAAACTATTTTCTGAAAATATGATATTCGAAAGTTTTTTTTTTTTTTTTTTTTTTTTTTTTTTTTTTTTTTTTTTTCTGAAAATCTAATATCTGAATGCTGGTATGTATTCTAAAAACTTGACATATGGGGGCGTTATGTATTGTCGTCTCCCCATATGCCTAACTAGAGCTAGGAATGCAAAACCATGACTTTGGGGGGTTACGTATCGCCATCTCCCAAGCCACATAACTAGAATTGGGGGTGCGGATCTATGCTATCCTCCAAGCTCTGAAACTAGGATCTAGGGGCATCTTTTATCCCCTAGTCCTGAACTAGGATCTGAGGGCGTTACATATCACCATCCCCCCAGTCCTCTACATGTGCACATGTTCTCTGTCTATCAATTCTAATTTGTAGTATGTTACATACTGAGGTGGGTTTTTCCCCCATGCCTCGAAAAACATAAAACTTATGCTTTGAAAAATTTTATTTTAAATCTTTTCTTAAAATGTGCTAAATAAAATGTATCTAATAAAGAAATTGGCTAACGCCCTAAAAAAAAAAAAAGCAAGTCTGATATCAAAACTGTTAAATAAAATCAGTTTGAGAAAAGAGGTCCACTCACCTACTACAGAATTTGGTTGGCATTGCTTCGCTTAATCAATGAACTTGGGATGCCTGCCGATAAGCTTATCTTTGTTGAATTCCACCATTTCTCAATCATTCAATGTTGCCATGCTACTCTTGGCTTCATCTTCCTTCATTTCCTTTCTATTTCTTCTTCTTCATTTTCTATTCTTCTTCTTTTTTCTTCTTCTTTCTACATTCATTCTTCTTTCCCACGATTCCTTCTCTTATTTTATTTATAATTATGAATTTGTGAATAGTACTCCCTTATATAGTTGGCCATAAAAAAAAAATAGAAGAGTGTAGAAGTTTATAGAATTTACTAGAATGCCCTCGGGTAGTATTCATCTGAATTTTTAATCTGCATTTTTTGACTCACTTCTGGTCCGAATTTGGAAAAAATATTCAACGTGAAAGTTTTAGATCTCGATCTTAGCTTTTCGATGATATACAATTCATTAAAAGTGGAGTTCGAATGAAAAAATTATGGCCGAAATACTATAGACTGTCTGGAGTAAAATATCATACAGTGTGTATTGGAATCTCGAAAATATATCGATTATCCCAAAAATTATTTCATGAGTGTAAATGTGTCCCACATTACTATATTATGTAACATTCGTCTCAAAATGAACCAGTAGTCGAGAACACTGGTCGACGAGACTACCGATCATTACAAATTCTCCCTCTTAAATAGGATTCGTCCTCGAATCCCTACTGATGCTAAATTGTATAGGTTTAATTTGGTTGAAAGTATCTTACCTCTGTTGCTTTTATTTTCCTTTTTACTTTCCTTTACTTCTCTGCTCAAGAACTTGATACGATACTTTTGGGAATCTCTTACTCGATATACCATTTAATTCTTACAAATAATGCTCAACTATGAGGTTTGTACCATATTTTAGGGTGTAAAAGAAATACTCAATTCCTCTTATTCTGAACTTAGGTTTCCTTCGAATTGGTACTTGTACTTAACTTGTAAAGTACTTCCTGCATTCAATACATTGATGCTAATAAGAGCATATCCACGACTATTTAAACTGAATCATTTCTTTAGCCTTTATATTCTTTACTAAGATATCAGTAATTTAAAATCTCACTCAGGGTTCCTGTTACTCTTCCTTCTTAATGTATCACTACTGTTCTTGATACCTCAACCGATAACTTTATTTCTTCGAACTTCAAGTATAGTTTAAATTCTTCTCTCTCTTCTAATCTAGTGCCTACTTCTTATTAAAGGTGATAATACTTTCTATCATTAAGTTTATCATGTTCTATTATAGTTCAAGGATAATGATAATCCTATGCTTGACCTGAACTTGGCTTAATCTTCTTAACTTTACTGCTTAATTATCTTATTTCTTTTCTACTAGTTTTCAATCACTAATAGTTCTGTCTTTTACATTCTTTAATCTCTATAAATCCTAGGGACTTGTACCTTATCGTCAAGTTCTCTACATACTCTAGGCTCATCATTGGAGTTTTCCAAACATTTTAACTTTCAAATATTATTCTTTATCATTATGTCAATTCATACTACTTGGTTATGGTCATTACTTATATACTTTTCGTTTCTTCTATGATGAAATTTAGCCTCATCTCAACGCTGAGTAGTTCGCCACTTTGTAGCACTATTGGGCTTAACTGTGAAAATTTTATTTTAGTACCCGTGTACTCCTATCATTATTTATTTAATATCTTCGCTAGTGTGGTCTTACATGAAAGTTTTATCTTCACATATTCTACTAGTTTTCCTTTGTCTTCTTTCCTACTCTATTATATACCTGAACTTCTACAGTCTATGCTTTTGTCTTTTTAGTCATAGGGGTATTAACTCCTACAATTCTCTGGTTATGTCAATGATTGGTTCTTTTGCATTCCTTAATTCCTTAATTTCTTAACTATTACTTTTTCTCTTAATCATCTCTCATAGACTATATTTCTTCTAAGCCTTTTACTTAACCTCAATTTCTTCCTCTTAATCAGGTTCTTGTACTAAATCTGAAGACTTCTATATTTTTCTGGGAATATTTTTGAGGTAATTCTCGAGGTCTATCTTTGCTGCTATTGTCTGTAGAGGGATTAGGATGGTGGGGATTGGTTCTAATATCTTTCTGGTGGTGATAGTCTTACTACTGAATCATATAGTGGTTGTACTTGTTGCTTATCAATAAGCTTAGAACTTCTATATATATACCCGTCTGTCATCAACTCTCGTACGAAAATTCTTCTATTAGATACTACTCGAGTTTCTTGCTTCACTTCACTTTTGATCCTTATTCCGACTTTTGGTAGTAGTACTACTACTACTTATGGACCTTCTTTAGATTCATGCTCACTAAGAAACTCTACCATGTCGTCTCTGTCATTTAAATACTTTAAGTCGTTACTTTTTCTCAATGACCTATTATATTCCCTCTTGTTATTCTTCCTTAAGAAATTTTACCCTGCTACATATATTTCTCTCTCTTATTTCATTCCTTGAACTCCTCTCATCTTTACTCCCCCAGATATTCTATCAAATTCATTTGCTTAAGACATTTCTATTAAATTTTTGGTTTAAGTACTGCCCTTCATCTATTTCTTTTGACTGAGTACGATAAAATCTTTAAGAGTTATCTATTATATTTCTGGGATCCGTTCTCTGTGGTCTCCTTGTGCCCTTAAGCCCTAACTCCCTTAAGAGTCTTCCTTATAATGATAATTCCTATATTTTTTCAGCTCATCATGACTTCAGACTATCTTATCTCATGTTTCTTGTCTATGCTCCATTGAACTCATCAACTTGACTATCTAGCCATCTCGTGATTCGTTTAATCTGTCCATTGCTCTTCTTTACTGATTCTTCTCTTTACTAGACTCTAAGTTGAAGGGTGAGCATAAATATATTCCTTAGGGATCATGTGGTATGCATTCTGTTTGACACTTAAACTTGGTGATGATCTGGTTAGATGTTTATATGCTTACTAGAATCGAGGTTTCTTGAATGAAGGATTCTGCAGAACTTGATCGACTATGCCATGTCTTAGGGTCTTACTGACTTTCCTTGTTACTTATCGCATCCCTCTTATCATTTATATATCCTATTTTTTCTCTATGCATTTCTGCTGAGGCTAGTGATGTTTCGTTCTCTTATTTACTTTCTAGATCTTCGCCCTCAGTTCTTACTTTAAATCTAAACTTTGGCACTATGTTCAACTATTCATACTGGTACTCTTGTCACTTTCTAAACATCTAAAACATCTCTGGTCTTACTCTTTATGCTTCAACAGATTTCTACTGACTTGGGCTAATTTGTGGATTCTACTTCATTCGGTCTATCTGTGGACTCTTACTAGTTTTGCAAAATGCCTACTGACTTACCTTAATCTTTGGGTAGACTGGGTTATCTTCTTTATATCCTCGAAAACTTCCTTACTATTTTCCTGGGTGATCAGTCTTTCTAGGTCTTTCCATCTCTTAAGATGAGCTATCATTGAGCTCATTTCAGTCACCTATATATATACTGGTAGGGACTATGGCAAACATCTTATATCTCAATAATTTTCAGTATCCATGTTCTGGTACTCTGCGTCCTGGTAGAGTATATTTCTCATATAAGGTAGGTATGAGGTAGGCTTTATCAGGACGACTTTCTTAACTTGTATCACTAAGCAGCGGTAGACTAGATAGCTTAAGGTCTTGTCTCCATCGGATTTGCTTGGTTAGGCAACTAATCGTTTCTATTTATGACCTTTATTTGGCTGCTCATGGGCTTGAGTTTGGGTCTGGAAATTTAGAGGTTTCTAAGTCCTTTTTGGCATCTCACGTTTATGGGAACCCCTTAGACTAATCTTTATCTCTGCTTCTTTTATCTTTCTGTCAATTCCTCGTCGTTGGGGAATTCACTGTCTATATAAGGCACTTGAGGCTTTTAAATCTATTTGAAAGAAATTTATGAAGAGGAAATGAATCTTAAGTCTACTAGGCACTCTAATACTTGCTCGGGTTCTTTCTATTCTCTTTACTACTATAGATTATGGTATTTCTTTATCGATCAGACTGTATTTCGACCTCTTTTTACATCTAGTTGCTTTAACATCCTTACATCTTTCCGTACGAATGTAGGTTATAATACATCCTTATTGTTAATATTCCTAGAACATGCCAAGGATCTAATAAGTAAGAATGTGTGTGAATTAATTCATTATAAGTTGCGGAAAATACTTACAATGAACGGTTTGGAGTGTCAAAATTTTGAGAAGAGATCTCCAAGATCCAAGCTTTGAATGTTGATTCCAAGCTTTGAGTTGTTTCCCTATCACCTTTGAAGACTTCTTGAAGTGCTAGCTAATTTGATTTTGCAACAAAATCAAAAGGAGAGGAGAATGCATGTTCACTCCCAAATGGTGTATTAGGCTTTGATTTTTGTGTTGTGTTTCAAAATGAGAGAGAGAGATGGCTTTTGGTAAAACCAATTTACCCTTTTCACCTAAACAAGGTGGTTGGGTAAATGATTTCACCAAAACCATTTCTAAGTGGTTGGAAAGTTGATGGTTTGGCATAAATGCCAACCACTCTCCCAACTACCACATGTGAAGTGGGCCCCATTTTTGAATTCAAAATTCAAACGGTTTCTACGAATATTTACGGTGGCTCGGATCCGTTTAATCTGATTAAATAAATTTTCATCGCTAAATAATTAAATTAAATTTAATTAAATAGCGATGCCTCGTAAATTTATTGCGAATGCCATTTACGAATTAATTCTAAATTAATCCATTCGCATGTATTAAAGTCCAACTTTAATTTCGTATTGAAATCTAATTCCAATTAATATATCCGATATATTAATTTTAGCCCATATCAATAAATTAAATAGAAAAATCAAATTTAACTGTTAAATTTATTTTACCGATTAATTCCAAATTAATCGTGCTCTCTCTCTTCCGAACACATTTAATCATAGATTAAATAATGCCTCAATTAATCCCAGATTAATTTTCTCTCTCTTAATAAATCCCAGATTAATTCTAATTTAAGTCAACTATCATCGGTAAATCTTTGGGAAGTGACCCAAGATACCTCTGGATATGTTGGCAATAAATCTAATTATCGGACTATCCGATTAAGTGCGTACCTCGTACTACATGCTAACCGATTTACAAGACATGGTTGGCTTCTAGCAAAGCACCGTGCCTACCCAATTCTCCAGAAATATTCTTACTGAAATATACAATCTTTATCAGGCGTAGAATACGTAGTAGTACATATTACGATCCAGTATCGGATGCCACATGCAAGGTCTAGGGCTGGAGTAGTGTCTGCCCCGTACGAAGCATATATCGGATCACAAGCAACTAGTCTCTTTAATCGGATAATCATTACCTTGTCACATTATCCAGATGGTAAAGTGCAGTCCGAAATTTCAGGTTTGCACTATCCGATATCCGATTGAGCTGATTCAAGTTGAAGATTAAAGAAGACACAAAGCTCTACAACTTTGAAGATTTAAATATTTTCTAATTCGGAAGTTTGGAAGGCCGAAATCGATGAATACGCTAGTATATTTTGTGTATTTACTATAGTCATTTTCAAAATGTAAAATAAAATTATAAAATAAAAAAAGTAAAAATTGTCAAACTTCCACCAAAAAAGCAAGAGTGTTTGGTGTCATGTTTGGTGCCTTGTTTGGTGTCATGTTTGGTGGAGTGTTGGTGGAGTGTTTTGTGGCATGTTTAGTGGAGTGTTTGGTGGAGCAATTTGTGGAAAAATTGGTGGAAGCCTTTAGGTTTTTCTATAAATACCAAGCTTAACTTTGTAATTTTTTCAAGATTTCTTTGGAGGAATTTCTCATTGTAAACCTAAAGGAAAGTGTCTTCTGTATTACTTTAAGTTTTCTTGTATTTTCTTTTAATTTGTTTAATAAAATTTTGTGTGTTTTCTTTTACAGCATGATGAGGTAATCTTATTCTGCTGGGGGTGAAGAGGTAAGACTTTTAATATGATAAATTAGATTAATCTCCCTTATTTTAATTAAAATTTGGATTAATTAGATTCCGCCTATATGGCCGGTTTAGGTGACAACCTTATTTACCGCCTATATGGCTGGTTTTATATTTTTTGAACTTAGTTTCCGCCTATATGGTCGGTTTATGTGCTAACCTTGTTACCGCCTAAATGGTTGGTTTATATGATTTTATTACCACCTATATGGTCGGTTGGACTTTGGACAAATGAAATAACCGCCTTTATGGTCTGGTTAATTAATCGGTAAACATTAAGAATAAGAGAGATTTCTAATTTTGAAATATTAAAAGTGGATCCTCTAACCCCCAGCATTTTCTTTTATTGTACTTTTAATTTCCAGCATTTACTTTATTTAATTTATAACATTTACTTTATGTCTTTTATTTTATTTAAGTTTTTACTAGCCTTAGATATGTGTCGTAGCTAAATCCGTTATCTGGGGTTGTGATGAACTTCAATATCACTGATTTATTGAGTCTTAATCTTAATGTTTTTTATTAACTGGCCACTAATAAAATTTGATTAGGTAAACTTAAAATGAACTAGACATAGAGATTTTAAGTTTAAGACCTTAGACTCAATAGCCCACGATCTTCCTTGAGGATAAATAACCTTTTAATAGATTTCCTTACATGATAGGAATATACCTGTCGGGCGGGGGTAGCCATAATTGGAAATTAATCTTAATGAATCCATGTAATGTGGTTGACATAGACATATGGTTCAATTGTGTTATACTGTGTATTTGTAATTGACAATTGGAAGAGGCTCTTACATAATTTAGTGTTCCAGATTAGTAAATCAATATATTACCCAACTATAATATAACCACTTCATCTTTAAATAATATTGGAATAAATCACAACCCTGGATAGTTTTATAAAATTGAATTTTCATTAATCTACTTTCACGCAATTTTTATTTACCTGTTTTTAAGTTAATTTGCAAGTTACTATTCCAATTTACAAACAATCAATCTGTTAGTTACTAGTAATCATTTGGCCTCATAAAAATTAATAGGTTAGGTATTAAGTCCTCATGGGATCAATACTTTTTATACTACTTGAACGATACATGCGCTTGCGTTATACGCGTTTGTTTACGCAACGATCAATGACCAGTCTACCACCTTGTGAATCAGGGATACAACGAGCCATGAGATAAAAGAAAGCTGAACAATCCCTAAAAAAGAACCAGCAAGAAGAAACTGTAAGCAGGCTCAGGGGACGACCAAAGACAGCTATAGGCAAAAGACACCGGGAGAACTGGCAGAAGACCGAACCCAACGGAATAGGAAATTCATTCATACATGCTTGCATACACATAACGCACTTGCATTCTTTTTGTGTTTTGTTTTGTATATATTGATTTCAATGAATAAAAAATGAGAAAGTGGAAAATGCAAGCCAACCAGTCGCAGCAACACTGTATCATCAATTTCAGGAATGAATCCTAGGGCTGAGGCCCACATCATCAGAGTTTGGAATGAAAATCCCAGGGTTGAGACCCACGTTATCAACAAACCGGGAATGGCACTCCGAGAATGGAACAAGGTTCAAGAATGAACAAGCCAAGAATGGTAATCCGAGAATGGAGCAAGGTTCGAGAATGAACAAGCCAAGAATGGTAATCCAAGAATGGAGCAAGGTTCGAGAATGAACAAGCCGAGAATGGTAATCCGAGAATGGAGCAGGGTTTGAGAATGAACAAGTTGAGAATGGCAATCCGAGAATGGAACAGTGTTCGAGAATAAACAAGTCGGGAATAGCACTCCGGGAATGGAGCACAGTTCGGGAATGAACAAAGCTGGGAATGACACTCCGAGAATGGAGCATGATTCGAGAATGGATCACCTCATAGTAATAGTTCAAGAATGGACCATCTCATACAGCACAGTTCGGAAATGAACCATCAGTATCAGTTTTGCCGGGTATGGCACTCTAGGGGCGAGGCCTATATTAGCATCAGTATTAGTCTTGCCGGGTATGGCACCCCAGGGTCGAGGCCCACATCATTATCATTATTAGTCTTGCCGGGTATGGCACTCTGGGGGTGAGGCCCACATCGTTATCAGTATCAGTCTTGCCGGGTATGGCACTCGGGGGGTGAGGCCCACATGATTACTAGTATCAGTTTTTCCGGGTATGGAGATACAACATCAGTTCTGCCAGGTATGACACTCCGGGTATAGAGATACAAATTCAGTTCTGCCGGGTATGACACTTCGGGTATGGAGATACAACATCAGTTCTTCCGGGTATGGCACTCCAGGTATGGAGATACACATCAGTTCTGCCGGGTATGACACTCATGGTATGGAGATACAACATCAGTTCTGCCGGATATGACACTCCGAGTATAGAGATACAACATCAGTTATGCCGGGTATGGCACTCCGGGTATGGAGATACAACATCAGTTCTGTCGGGTATGACACTCCGGGTTTGGAGATACAGCATCAGTTCTGCCGGGTATGGCACTCCGGTATGGAGATACAGCATCAGTTCTGCCGGGTATGGCACTCTAGGTATGGAGATACACATCAGTTCTGTCGAGTATGGCACTCCAGGTATGGAGATACATCATCGGTTCTGCCGAGTATGGAACTCCGGGTATGGAGATACAGCATTGGTTCCGTCGGGTATGGCACTCCGGGTATAGAAATACAGCATCGGTTCTGTCGAGTATGGCACTCTGGGTATGGAGACATTAGTATCAATTTTGCCAGGTATGGCACTCCGGGTATGGAGACATCAATATTTGTTTCGGGGATGAGTCCCAAGGTTGAGGCTCCCATCAGCATCAGCATCAATTTCAGGGATGAGTTTCAGGGCCAAGGCCTACATCATCATTAGTATTAGTTATGGGGATGAGTCTTAGGGTTGTGGCTCCTATCAGAATCGGCATCAGTTTCAGGGATGAGTCTCAGGGCTGAGGCCTACATCATCATCAATATCAGTTTTGGGGATGACTCCCAAGGTTAAGGCCCAATTTTTCATCAGCAATTTGGGGATGCATCCCAGGGTTGAGGCCCAAATCATCATCAGCAGTTTGGGGATGCATCCTAGGGTTGAGGCCCATATCATTATCAGCAGTTTGGGGATGCGTCCCAGGGTTGAGGCCCAATTTATCATCAACAGTTTAGGGATGAGTCCCAGGGTTGAGGTCCACATCATCATCAATTTCAGTTATGGGATGCGTCCCAGGGTCGAGGCCCATTTTGTCAGCGGTATTGGGATGAATCCCAGGGTCGAGGCCCCCGTTGTCGGTTGCAGATATTGGGATGCGTCACAGGGTCGAGGCCCACTGCATCATCAGAACAGTTTTGCCAAGTACGACATGTGTACTATGTGGATTATGAGGATGACTACCGTGGATTACCGTAAATTATCATGGACTACCGTGGATTATTGTGGACTATGTGGACTACCGTGGACTATCATGAAGTATCGTGGACTATCGTAAGACATGTGGATTATGTGGACCACCGTGCACTATGTGGAGTATTGTGGATTATTGTGGAGTATTGTGGACTATATGGACTACCGTGGACTACCGTGGACTATGTCGAGTATTGTGGATTATTGTGGAGTATTGTGGACTACCGTGGACTATGTGGAGTATTGTGGATTATTGGGGAGTATTATGGATTATGTGGACTACCGTGCACTACCATGGACTATGTGGATTATGAGGATTGTGTGGACTACCGTGGATTATATGGACTACCGTGGACTATCGTGAAGTGTTGTGGACTACCGTGGACTATTGTGGAATATTGTGGATTATGTGGACTACCGTGGACTATTGTGGATTATGAGGATTGTGTGGACTAACGTGGGTTATCATGGATTATGTGGATTACCGTGGACTACCGTGGATTATGTGGACTACCGTGGACTATGGAGATTATGAGGATTGTGTGGACTACCGTGGACTTTCGTGAAGAATTGTGGACTACTATCATTGACTATCGTAGACTAGTGCGGACTATTGTGGACTACCGCGACACCCTAGGTACGGGGTTTAGCACGCCAAGAATGGCACATCGTCAAATTCAGTTCGGAGCAGCAGGTAAACCAGGTGACAACTGGCTAGCCAGGTAAGAAAAAAATGCATTGCACGTACTTTGATAGGATTATCATTATCACACATTGCACAAGTCCCATCAAAGTGGGGGTGACTGTAGGCACTGTATTTTTGCATGTAAGTCCCGATGATGAGTCTCCTATGGAGACTCTACCTCTTTAGTTATGAAAGCCGCGGGAAATGGACGTCGGAAGGGTAAAGTTGGAAATTGACACATTGTTGGATTTAACTCACTGGAGTAGCTTTGGGTTCACTTGTTGGACCTCCGTTTTAAAACACATCATCGGCCCAAAACCCCCGTAAACCACTTAACCTTAGCCCAAGCCCATTAAATCACATCCAATAATAATTAAAAACACATATCACAAATTAAATTAAAATTAATTGAATTAAATTAAAACCAATTAAATTAAAATAAATTCTAATTCTAAAATTAAAAAAATCATTTCCAAAATCAAATAAACCACTCACCAAATTTAAATAATTCCCCACCAAAATTATATAATTTCATGCCTTAAATAATCAAATTAAATACACACATAAATTGATTTTATTTCCATTCAAAGCATGCACAAACTTAACCCTAATTCCTTCTCTCTCTATATAAACAACAACAAACTTCAACCCTGGCTCTCTCATCTCTCACGGCAATTCACAAAGAAAACCCTAAACAAAACATTGCATCATCAACCCTTGATCATTCTCACAAATCATAAACCAACTACCTTCAACTCCCTCCAGCACTGCTCACTCACGAACCAACAACCCCACGTAACCCTCGGCCAAATAGTAAACCAGATCACCTTCACCAATTCACGCCGTCTGTCCCTAGCTAGCCACACGTTGCCATAACAAATCAACATAGCCTCCACGTGATTCAAATCAGCCCACGCCACACACCAACACAGCTTCACGCCTAGACAACCTCACCTGCGCATAAGCCACTATCTCCACGCATCAACACCTGCTATTACCACTAAGCTAATTCACATCAACACCTGCCCTTACCATTCAGCCAGTTCACGTCACAGCCTACCTCACCCTCCTTTAATTCATGCACGCCACATGCCCACAAAACCTTCACACAGCAAAAACCAAACACAAGCCCACAAAGCCCCTCACAGCCGCACCACAACCGCACCAAAATCCCTTCAAATTACCCTGGCAAAGAACCCCCCAAGCAGCCCAATTTCACGTACAAACCACCTCAAAACAGCCCGGCACTGCAGCCCCTAATTTACGCAAAACAGCCCCCATAAATCCCAAAAAACTATCCCGAAACTGCACCCTTAAATCACCCCGAAAACAGTCCAGAAAAGACCCAAACCTACACCCTGAAAACTTCCACAAACTGTCCAGAAAAACTGTACTGCTTGACCTCTGAAACTGCCTAACTTTTATCACCGAAACAGCCCACATTTAACCATAAAAGCCACAAAACAGCAAGCCTAATTTGTGACCAGAAACAGCAGCGAAACGGAGTGAAAATATTGGCATAAATAGCAAAATAGCGAGTAATAACATCGAAACAGTGAACCTGAAAAGTTGCGGAGCATTCATCCTTCCGACGGCCGCGTAACGCGCTTTCGGGAGACAATAAAAGAGGTTAGACCTGAGGGCACATTTTTATTTCTTATCTTTCATATATTTTGTTTATTTTAAAAATATTATCGCATGAGAGTCGTTTGAGGCATGATGTGATTGTTGGATGAGCAGAATATGTGTTCCCTTTTGTGGTATATAGGATGGAAACCCAAACGTAAATTCCGTAGCCGAATCTGAATTGACGGTAGTGCTATTTGTACTCGGGATACAAAGCCACGTACCACTTAAGAGACACGTATTTCGTCTCATCCAAACTTGTGTTTGAGCATGTTATAGTTCGTAGGTTATTTATTTGTTAGTAAAGCATGATTTAGCTTAGTTTGTTATTTATTTTCAAAGCATGATTACGTTATTTTTAACCATGATGTTTTGTTTAGTTTATGATTATGTTTAATAGTTATTTGTTTATTTTTTTTTAATGGTTCAATGTGCTCATTGTGTGATTTTATGTGTTTTTCGGTTAAAGACTTATTTCCAAGCATGCAAACTTAGATTATGAATTATTTTGATGAATGCATACTAGATCTAAGTCACATTTGAGCATATATATGTTGCGTAGATTCGGTTAGTTTATTGCACAAATCATATCATCACAAGTGACATAAGTAAGGGACCATTCCGAACCTAACGGTTTGAGGCTTCCCTTGCGAGGGGTGAGTGCGGCCTTAAATCTTTGTCCCGGTTCACACCGGGTGGCGATTCCATGTTATTTCTCTGGTTTAGTTCCCCCGCGGGCTATTCCGTACTCCCACCCGGGCCGCGAGCCCGGAACTGCATGTGTCGCCCAATTCCTGTGTCACCACACATATTATCCCGATAGCTACAGCATACAAGAGTACCAGTTCCTTATCCTACGTGATCATCATCTCCACTATGACTGGAGTGATACTTCCGTCTTGACATCACACCCAATACACTACGATTTTCAACATACCCAGAAGAGGCGTACACAGAACCCGTTAAAGCCCTGGATGACCAAAACCAAAGTATATTGATTGGCGCAAATAGTAGCGGTGCAAGTCTCAGGTTAAGACCAAATACACCTACCCTGATTCGGACTTCCTTAGACACTTAGTCATACTACCAATGGAATTCCAATGGGTCTATCCAGAGCGAAGCTGTTTCCGTGCCATCGGTAAACACAACCTCCTATCACACTTGCATAAGTATCCAATACTTAAATATATGAGAACTATGTCGTTATGCTCCCATAACGCCCACAAGTGCAATACTAGTCTATTCCGCATTATCGATGTCTAATCTCGATAATACTACGACTAGGGATTATTTAATGATTAAACCTTCGTGGATTGATAATGTCTCATATCATCTCAATCCGGAACTAATCATAGACCTTTTATCATTTATATATCCCGGTAATCTAATTACAAATGATAAAAGAGCAATTTCCTTTGTCACAAAGTTAATTTGTACAACAACTCCATGTTCTGTACAAATAGTGATGCTATGGGTCATAATTTTCCAACAATCTACCACTTGGCCTATAGCTAATCACTCAAGTTTCCTACACTTGAACTTTGTATGGGTCGCTCAAACTTCTGCTGAGAAACAGCTTTCGTTAGTGGACTTGCAAGGTTATCATCTGATGCGATTTATTCGATCATCACATCGCCACTGTGTATGATCCGACAAATCTGATGAAACAATTGAAGTACATATATGGATCGTTGATGAGACTGTTGATGAGACCGTTAATTCCTTTAGCCTGTGCCGTAGCCTAGCTCAGCTGCTAACAGAACAATACCTAATCTGATTAGGATTATTATAGATCCAAATCACTTCTTTTGCTGCGACAGTTGCAGCAAAGTTCCGCTTTTATTGTTTATTCGGCAACAGTATCTTGCTTGGAAAATTTCCAGCTCACTGTTACGTTATTCAAACTATATAGTACCCTTATTGCAACTTGCAGTCGTTATTTTCGGTTTGGAAACTTACAGCAGTGAACCCAGTCACTTCAAGTTCTCCTTCTCCATAGCTTAAGAAAGCATCATTAGTTCATCTAAGATACTTAAGGATGTTCTTAACATCAATCCAGTGACTTTGACCTGGATTGGCCTGATTGTGACTCCATATGCTCAAAGCATATGAGACACCAGATCACATACATATTTTTCAATGTACGAGTTCTTGGAGAGTGCTAATAACCTTTAGATCTATCCCAGTAGATCCTTATTCCTAGAATAGAGGTTGTCTCTCCCAAGTAGGCTACAGAGAATTTTTCATGAAAGCCAAGCTTTCACCGATTATATTATGGGAATGTCATTTCCAAGAAATGATATATCATTATTTTACAGGACAATCATTGTTAGTGTGCTCCCACTAACCTTCTTATATACACAAGAATTATATGTGTTTTGAATTAAATCATAAACCTTTATGATTACATCAAAACATCAGTTCCAAGAATATAATGATTGCTTCAATCCATAAATGGATCGATTTAACTTGCAAACCTTGTTTGCTTATTTTGGTACGACAAAATCGTTAGGATGTTGATAAACATCCTCCAAAAGGTTTCCGTTAAGGAAAGCGATTTTGACATACTACTGTCATATTTCATAAATGAAACATGCAGCATTAGTAAGCATTATCCGAATGGATTTAACCATGGCAAAAAGTAAAAGGTTTCATCGTAATCGACACTATATTGATGACGATACCTTTTCGCTACAAGCCTAGCTTAGTACGTTGGTATGTTTCCATCCATGTATGTCTTCTTTGAAGACTCATATAGTACCATTAGGCACAATGCCTTCTGGTACAGCAACCAGTGTCCAAACTTGGTTGGTATGCATGGAATCCATTTCGGACTTCATGGAACTTTGCTATAATAGGGAGTCGATACCTTGTATCACTTCCTCTTACGTAGCCAGTTTGTCTTCCACAATAAGATTAACATCTTCATAAAATGAGATCAGAAACTCATACCTCTCAGGTTATTTTCTGACTCTCTCCGACTTACGTGGTTCTTGTGTATTCAAAGATTGTGGTACAGTTTCATCCTTGATGAACTGTTTGTGTTCTATTAAAGAATCGGTGCCTTGAATAATATTACTCCGATTTTCATCGAGTTTATTTTCCTCCCACTTACCACTGCATATAGGTATTCCTCTTAGGAAAACCGCATGGAGAGCAATAATTAGATTGTTCTCTTGTGAGTTGTATAAGTACTATATTTTGGTTACCCTAGGATAACCCAACAATTAGGCACTTATCCGATTTGGGTTCTAGTTTGGTATCATCCAAATATATGCCTAGTATTCCCAAATATTCAGGAATGAGAAACACGGTTTCTTTCATGTTCATATCTAATATGAAGTTTGTCTAACATATTTTCATGGAACCTTATTCAAAATAAGTATTGCACTGTATAATGTGAATCCCTTAAAGGAAAATGGTAGCTCAAAGCGACTCATGATTAACCTTATCATGTCCAACAAAATTCGATTTCTCCGTTTGGACACACCGCTTAATTTAGGTGTTCCGGGAGGAATCAACTGTGAAAAAATACTATACTCTTTCATTTAGTCGAGAAACTTATTGCTTAAGTATTTTCCACCACCGTCTAACCGTGACAGTTTAATACTTTAGCCGGTCTGTCTATCTACTTTGTGTCGAAACTCTTTGAATTACTCAAAAGTTTCTGATTTATGCTTCAAAAGAAACATATATAACCATAACGCGATGCCACATCCGTAAAGGTTATGAAGTATTCATATCCACCTCTAGCCTAACTAGACATGGGCCCACTTATGTCACTATGAACGAGGGCAAACAGATCGGTGGCACTTACACTTTTACCAAGTAAAAGGTGTTTTAGGCACATAGCCTAATGAACTAGATTCGTAGACATTATTTGAATAGAATCAAATCCGTCCTAGTATCCATTCTTCAAAAGTGTGGATATACGAGTCTTGTTTATTATGTCCCAGACAACGATGCCACAAATAAGTCTCATCTGATTAATTCAGTTTGAGCTATTTGTTTGTCATGTCATACATTTGAGATTCATTTATATTCAAAATATAAATTTTGTTATTCACATCTTATGTGATTATCTCAATATCATCTTTAGAAAATAAAATATTTTAGTATTCTAGAATATAAAGGTATACCCGCAACGGGTTAAACTTAGATGTATAGATAATGTTTCTAGTCAAACTAGGTATATTTTAACAGTTTCCTAATTTAAGTACATACCCAAAGGGTGGTTCCTAAACTTAGGTTTCTACGCTTAAAATAACGACTCTTTTCCCATTTTCGACTCGTAGAGCGATCTCATCTAAAGTCAGTATCCTGCTAATAAGCAGATTATGCCCATCAGTACATATTAATGTACCACTTCTAGTATCAAAAATCTAATTTTGAAACTAGTAGTGAATATATTAATGACAAACATACTTGAAGCCGGAGCCTTGCCCCGCCTTCACTTCCTACATGTCTGCCTTGTCCATACGGTAGTCACTCATCCAGTGACCCCGTTTGCCACAATTTAGGCAGACATCTTGGGATATGTCCTTTGTCTTTCAAGAAGACTGTGATGATTTTTCCTTTGCCCTTTTACTCACATCTAGAAGCCTTCGGCCAAGCCTTGGCCATCTGGGATGTCGAAGTAATATGAGCCTTGCACTTCTTGCCCCTTTTGCAAACTCTGGCTTTGTCTCCTTGAGCATAGCCATTAACTCTCCAAGAGTTTACAATTGCAATTAATACTTCTAAGATCTAAGTATAGATCTATGAAGATCCTTCAATTTCTACATCATGGTTTAAAGATCTAATCCTTAATTATGACGAATAAATTAAGGAATCATTGCGGTAAGGATAACAGATTGAGCACTAAAGTTATCATCACATGAATCTTCCAAAGATCATGCTCACTATTTGCTCAACTCCGGGCTTAGGCCTGAGATGTCATTTTATCAAATAAAGTAACTTCTCGGTTCCCAAGACCATCCTGAGGTACTATTCCCAATCTGAAAATTGAAGCCGTTTAATGACATTTTCACCCAGGATTATGTTATAAACACTAATCTTTCAGTTATTTTGACTGCTATAGTCCAACTATCCAATCAACGATTTCAGGTACTATTGAATATAATGATTACTATAGTCTAACTATATAATCAACTATAATTTGATTGGTAAAATTCAAATATATTGATTACTATAATCAAATTATATAATCAACTATAAATTGAAGTAGTTTGAATACAGTCCAACTGTTTAATTTAAAACAACAATTAAATATTAGTCTAACTAATATATTAATGAAATAATGACGAAAAGTGAAATGAGCGCGTATTGGCAAGTATCTAAACGAAATTGTAAATTTAATATTTGCCTCCCACTATTTTTCGGCGAGCCTCTAACCCTCTGTTAAGTACTCTGGAAACCTAGTTTCCTAGTAGGGTAGGATCCCGTTAAATAACACACAATCTTGACTTTGGCCAACAAATTATATGATACTTAACTAGGTAGATTCCTAAGATCAATTGGATCTCATCTAATTCCTAGATCCAGTAAGTGGACATCCATATCCGAAACATATATCTAATATATGCCAATATATCCGATATATTTTTCCTAACCTTTTTCCCCTAAATCAACTAAGCCTTGGCTTTGGCACAACAAGCTTAATGATTCTAGTAAAGCGTGACCCATTGACTTTGGAAAGCTTCGTAATAGATGTCGATAGATAATGAGTGATCTTGACTTTGGCCAACAAATCACAAATTGGACAAGAAATACGATATGGAACAAAGTCTTCATGATTTAAACACATCCGTGATGGACAAAGGTCTTGACTTTGGCCAACAAACCAGTGCCAATCTTGGTTCTTGAGAAAGAATCACTCAATGGAAGGAAGGGTTTTTCGCGTAATTGGTAACCAAATAATTATCTTTGATTAGGTTTCATCATTCACCCTTAAGCATGCATTCTAAAAGCATAATAAGGCGCTGTAAATAAATTAATAATGATATGCGGATGGATATATAAAATATTTTGTTCCCTGAACAAATCTCTCCATTTCCTCTCTCTCGTTAGCACTATTCATACTTCTACCCAATTACATAACACTTCTAAAGAAACCTCATTTACATTGAGGGGAATAGGTGAGAAGAGAAATACAAAGAATCAAGAGGTAATAGGCTGGACACGTAGGTCCAATTTAATAAATTCTAAATTTATTACAACAATTTCCAAAATTGCCCTCACCCATCTAATATCCATCCGATATACATTATTCATACATCACATCCATGTATTCACACAAAGCATGTTATCAATAAATCTAATCCAATTAATTAATCTGAAATTAATGACCTTCCAATGTTCAAACAACGATTTGATTTACGCGAGTCCAACTCGTTTAAGAATAAGTACTCAAAGTACGATTTCTTGAATTATATCAAACTACAATTTAAATCTAATTTAAATTATATTTAATACTAATTCTTTATTTAATTTCAAATTAAATAACTACACTTTTAAATGCGCCTTTACGACTTAGATTCTAAATCTAATCTTAATGGGTCTCAAATCCCAATTAACATCCAAAGTCGTTTAATTAAAGTCCAATGGGCTTTCAATTAATTTCTTAAGGCATGGACTTTGGTCAATATGGCTCAAACCCAAATACTAAAGCCCAATTAAGGAATCACCATATTTGCCAAGAAGCCAATTTCGGCCCAATTAAACTTTAAAGGCCCAATTACCATATTTGGACTTTACGGAAATGGTTTTAGGCCCAATTGGATCCAACCAATTAACCTAAACCAAACTTGGCCCAACCAAGCTCATTAAGCCCAAATACAACATTATAAGCTCAATTCCAAATTTAACCCATTTAATTAAATTCCAAATTTCACAATTAAACTAATTAAAGTGTATTAGCCATAATTAATTATTCAAATTAATATTTCCAAAATACCAATTTAAATAATTAATCATGCTTTCTAATCTCATGGTAATTTAGGGATTTTATATCCGATTTCAATTTCAATCCAATTAAATCATAAATCAATATATCTCATGTCTTTAAACTCATCCAATGATTCAAAAAATAAAAATCACCATGACTTTAGGGCACTTTTGAATTCAGCCAAGATACCAAATTATTGGAAAATTAATCCAATTAATTTTTCTTCAAATTGATCATGTACAACTCAAAGTTAACATATTATAAGCATGCTCAAACAAACAATTTGTCAAAAACATGCTCAAATCAAAAAGCCCCAAATTAAAGTTCTTTAATTTTCAATTTCATGCTTAATCATGGCTCTGATACCATTGTTGGGCTTTCTAGGTCAAACCAAGATCTAATTAAGTGATGAAAAGTGCGAATACATCAAAGTAAAGTTGCGGAAATACTCACTTTAATCAGCTTTTGGATGCGATGAACACAAAGCTTTTCCTCCATGGTGATGAATTCGGCCAAGCCCTTGGTTGTCCTCTTTGTGTTGGCTTCAAGCTCCAAGCTTTAAGAATGGATTCCATGCTCATGAATGGGTTTCCCTATCACCTTTGTTAGACTCATTTGGTGTGTGCTAGCACCTTAGAAAATTGCCATAATTTTCTTTTTCTTCATGTGAGACTCTCGGCCAAGCCAAGAGAATTTTGAGAGAAAATGGCACCAGCGCCATGAGATGAGGGAGAGGAGAGAAGATAATGAGTTGTGTTGTGTGTTTTGTTTTTTTTTTTGTTTTGTGTTTTTTTTTTATTTCAAAAAATCAAATACCAAAATCCATTTTCCAAAAAAATTGTACAAGACTTTAAAGTCTTCCAACAACTCACATCAATCAAAAATTGACAAGTTGTCAATCACCAAAAAGGTGACAAGACTCCCATCACAAGAATGGCTAATGATGTGACGCGTGATGTGACGCATGATGTGACTTTTGGGTCCTACTTGATTCGAAATACGAGTGGGCCCGCAAACACTCCCGAGCTCGGGTTCGCTAATTTCGAATTAACGAATTTTCCGTTGCGACGTAATTAAATCAAATTTAATTAAATAATTATGTATAGCAAAATTACTATTCATATCGCAAGCGAATTAATTCTAAATTAACTCGTTCGCCCGAATTAAAATTTAATTTTATTTCCGCGTCGAAATCTAACTTCGTTTAATATATCGAATATATTATTTTATCGATTAATTCCAAATTAATCGTTCTCTCTCTTGTATATGAATTTTATCCCAGATAAAATTCTTCGTAATTAATCCTAGATTAATTTTCTCTATCTAATTAATTAATCCCAGATTAATAATGTTTGAGTCATACGTCATCGGTGAATCTTCGGGAAGCGACCTATGAGATCCCTGGATATGTTGGTGTTAAGTGCACGAATGCGTACTTAGAACACTGCTAACTCAGCTTTATTATCATATGTTTTAATCTTAATTAGATTCATTTTGTGATTTGTTAATAGGAAGCAATGGATCAAGGAGAATGGAGCAATTGAACATGTTTCAGAGCCTAACATATGTATCGGACGCACCCAGGAGCATCAGCCGCGCACTGAATTTAAAAAGGCTATAACCTTTGATTTAGAAAGCGTTACGAGACCTATAATATATCGATTTGCATCTACTCGAGGAGATCTAGTCCATTATAGCATCCTTCAAAGCTTCTGCAGCGTCGAGACGCGCGGCACACGTCGCAACGCGAAACTGCGATTTCAGGATTTTGTGCTGTGTGTTTTTAATGCAATTTAGGGTTTCATGACATTTCTATATAAATCCAACTTCATTCTATACCCTGGAGGAGGATAAAATCAGAGAGAAATAGAGGAGAAACACAAAAGAGCCACAAACACAAATCAAGGGAGGAGAACGAAGAACTTTAAGGAATTCATGACGTCTCTCCGATCTATTCAGGCTGCATCTCTTTCTTCCATGGAAAACTAATCTCCTAGGCAAAGCTAAGGATGAACTCTTGTATTTTAATTTCTTTATTTATTTTGTTGATTTCTGGAGAACCTTTTAACGTTTAATATAATTGATGGTTGTTATTTTCTATTATCTTTCAATTTATTAGCCCAGAAATTGTGTTTTGTCAAATCCCATATAGATCCAGTTATGCTTCTTCTATGTGTGATTTGTGGAATCAGTTGTGACTGGTAAAGTTATTTTATGTGTTAGTCTTCTGCTGCAGTATTGTCTGAGGGTATATTGTCGACCTTAGATAGCTCGTAATGATAACTTTTGTGTGCTGTTAACATGGAGAAAATAATCATTAATTACCCTAAAATTTAATATAAGTAGAATTGAATATCTTCCCATTGTTGGTTTGGGATATGAAACCTTCAATTGTGTAATGAAAAGAATCAATAACTGAATACAGTAGGTTGATACAAGAAGAATTCCTGATGCTTTGCTGTTTATCTCTATAGATATTTCCTGCATACTTTTCATAATTTTTATTTTTTATTTTCTTTTATCTTATATTATCAATTTCATTTTTTATTTAAGTTATTGCTAAAGTTTTTGTTTGAGTAAATTAGTTCCTATAACCATCTCTCTGAGGAATCGATACCCCAGCTATACTGCGATAACCGCAAGTTATTTTTCGGCATAATCAAAATTTGGCGCCGCTGCCGGGGATACGGTTTACAGGCAAAAGGAACAGGTTTGCTTAGTCAACAACGAAGCGGTAACTTCATTCCATCTTTTTTTATTAGTATTTTATGTTATTTTATTTTATTTTTATTTTTATTTTATTTTATTAATTTATTATTTGCTTATTTATTATCTTTTATTTTTTATTTTTTGTTTAGATTTTTTTTCTTTTAATTGATTCTTTTAATTTTTGTATTTAGTTTTATTTTTATTTTTATTTTTATTTGTGTTTATTTTACTTATTTTATTTTAGTTTTAGTTTTAGTTTTAGTAGACTTTAATATTTAGTTTTATTTTTTATTTATTTTATTGTATTTTTCTTTTATTAGTTGTGTTGGAGGGCATGCCTAGATTTATGGATGAATTGGGTAGATTTGCTAGAATAGAGCAGGAAAATTCAGAGTCAGATCCAAATAATATTTTTGAGAACCTTTTTGCTACACCATCTAGATCTAGTAGACATACCATGAGTGAGTACGAGAGACCACCTAGGAGGACTCTTGAAGAGTACATCTACCCAACTCGTACAACTACACCTTCGTGCATCATGTTTCCCCCTAATGCACCATACATAGACTTTAGGCCTGGAATGACATAATATCTTTCAACTTTTCATGGTTTAGAGAGCGAAAATCCTTATGTGCACATTAGGGAGTTTGAAGAAGTTGTAGCTACTTTCCATGACCAGTTTGGGACCACCGACACAACTAGATTTCAGTTCTTCCCCTTTGCCCTTAAGGATAGAGCTAAGAGCTGGTTGTATTCTTTAAGACCTAGGTCAATAGGATCGTGGAGCGAGATGACACAAGCATTTTTTAACAAATACTTCCCACACCATAAGACTAATGCCTTGAAAAGAAAAATCTCCACCTTCTACTAGAGAGACAATGAAACCCTTTATCAAACATGAGAGAGGTATAAAGAGATTTTAGCGAGTTGTCCTCACCATGGTATGAGAGTTGGCATTTAGTAAGTTATTTCTATGATGGACTGACCCCTAGGGAGCGCCAATTCGTTGAGACAATGTGCAATGGTGAGTTTATCCAAAAGGACCATGATGAGGCGCTCGAGTATTTAGATGACCTAGCTAAGAAATCTCATACTTGGACTGGACCCAATGTCGTAGATAACACTGATAGGACACATATTTCTTCGAGCCTACAACACTTTAGGGAAGAGGATAGCCTTAAGACATAAGTTAAACTGTTAACTAGACAGATAGGAGCCTTAATAGCCAAAGACAGCAAGACAATGTATTCAGTATCCCAGTTAGAATCCCAAGAGTGTCCGGTAGATGGTGAGATGAGAGGGACATATGAAGAGCAATGCAATGCATTAGAGACATACCAGAAGCTGTATGCACTATATCTAGATACCTATAACCGTAGTTGGCAGAACCATCCCAATCTTAGTTGGAGATAGGAGTCTCATCAGCCTATTCAAGCACCACCACCTAGAGGTATAGTGCCCCACAGTATCATACACCTGCAATTCCTAGGAATTCTTTAGAGGATACTATGCAAGCATATGTGGAAGCCCAGAAAGCAATTGTCGAATCTCAACAAGCATTTGTGGAGGCCCAGGGCAAAACCAATCAAAGGATTGAGTCATTGATAGCGCAGGTAGATGAAGACCATAATGAAATTAGGAGTCAAATCTCTAAATTGACTAATGTTCTGAGTGTGCAAGAACAAAGAAAAATCTCATCTCAAACTCAACCAAATCAACAAGGCCAAAACATGGCACATGTTGATCACGAAGTAGCCAATATAAAAGGTGTTAATGTCATATTCACTAGGAGTGGTACGAAGGTAGGCTCGCAGGACACGTCCAAAACCATAGGTGACCCCAAAGATAGTGGTAATGGTACCTCTCCGGAAGAACCAGTGCCACATTTCCAACCAAGAGTACCTTTCCCACAAGCACTTAGACCAACTGTGAGAGCTCCAGACCCAAATGGTGAGATCCTAGAATATCTTAAGCAAGTAAAGATCAACCTTCCGCTGCTACATGTGATAAAATAAGTTCCTACTTATGCGAAGGTTTTGAAGAATCTGTGCACCATTAAAAGAAAACACAATGTGAAGAAGACTACATTCTTGACAGAGCATGCAAGTGTAGTAATTGAACAGAGGACTCCATCAAAGTATGAAGATCCGGGATGTCCTACCATAACCTGCCATATTGGCACCCATGAGTTCGGTCGGGCATTATTAGATTTAGATGCTAGTGTTAATCGCATGCCATATTCGATTTATGTGCAATTAGGGCTTGACGAGATTAAACCTACATCAGTAGCTTTACAGTTAGCTGACCGATCCATTAGAATACCACATGGAGTAGTCGAGGATGTCTTAGTTCAAATTGATAAATTCTACTACCCCGTTGACTTCCTAATTTTAGACACCCAGTTTATAGTTAGCGTTGAGTCCAAAATTCCACTTATTTTAGGTAGACCTTTTCTTGCTACAACTAATGTCCTTATTAATTGCAGGAACAGTCTAATGAATCTATCATTTGGAAATATGACTATAGAGGTGAACATTTTTCATGTTGAAAAACAACCACGGGATGATGATGAGTGTCAAGGTACATATATGCTCGAAGCAGTCCTGCCAGAAACAGCTCTTCTACAACTTGAATCAAATCCTCCTAAAGTGAAAGTGATCCCAAAGAATCATAAAAGGAGGAAAAGAATAGCTCGTGTTCAATTAAAGATGATACCTGGGAAGTTAAAAAGGGGATTGAATCAACTTTTTAATATGTGCAGTCAAGACGTTCAGCCACCAGACCCTGGAGGATCCGTGGATATACTGCCACAGCTAGACAGAATTCCCTCATGTGCCCTCATCAGTACGCTAGATGGAAACCACCATGACAACTTGAGTGTTTGCGTCTGGCTGAAGACGTTCAGCTTAGCGCTAGGAGGGAGGCAACCCTTACATCTAAGTTAGGACAACCTACACAATCATAAAACTAAATTCTCACCAGCAGGAACCTGATCAACTTCGTACTTGGTAGTGTTGTTCCTTAATCCTTTTCTTTATATTTATCTTACATTAAGGACAATGCAAGTTTTTAGTGTGGGGGTGTGTATGCATGCGCATAAAAATCTGTCTTAAATACACTTTATTTAAAAAAAATAAAAAATTTGTTGTTTTGCGTTTGTTTTTAGTCCTTGATAGTTAAATATAGGTCATATAATGATATTGTTTGTTTTAGGGTGAAATCTTAGAAACGATAAGTCCTTTAATGCACTTTCATCTGATGCTTTGAGTAGTTTATCTATGCTAGACTCGTAAGCACTTAATTATAGGTTTTTAGCAGTGAAAGCCTGAATAGTTAGTAAGGTGACTAGTTGAAGAAATTGCATGTCGATGAAAGACCGTTTGCTTAGATGTCTATCCTGATTTACTTGTGTTATGAAGTATGATATGGTTGAAAATAAAAGAAGAAGTCTCTGAAGAAAGAAAATAAACCACCTATAACCGATAAGCGTGAAGCTACCCATGGGCGAGTATTAGGACCACCATGAGGAGAAATACTACCTTAAAGGTGGGTGTGTTGGAAAAAAAAAAGAAAAATGCAAAAAGAAGAAAATGAAAAGTGAGACAAAGAAAAAAAATAGAAATCATACCATATTGATCACGGAGAAGCAATTACATAGCTTAACTGAGATATCTAGGTTAGTTTGACCATCGATCCCAATTTTTTAAAAAAAATCATTGAGTTGGCTTACCTGGGACTAAAGCTGTGAACGAACCTTAGCACACACACATTTTAAGTCTAGCTTAGATGATTTATTCAAAGACTTGGATTTGAGTTACGTTGAGTACTTTGAAGGTTCTCTGATTTCATTAGTATGCATTCTATGAGGTCAAAAGTATGTGAAACTATTGGGACTATTTAATTTTTATTTTTACATGATTGTGTGTTTTGAATGACGTTTGTGGGTGTCGTCGCTGTAAGCCCTCACGAGACTATAGCTCATCCACTAGGGACACCTAGGGGTTTAAAGGCTTGTTGCATACGCTAAATGCAATCGTGATCCCTACGAAAGTTGCTTAGATAGTTTTATTTATTTATTTACTTTTTATTTTATTTTACGCTTGAATTGCTAGAGACTAGCAATAAGCTGGTTGGGGGTTGTGATAAGTGCACAAATGTGTATTTAGAACACTGCTAACTCAGCTTTATTATCATATGTTTTAATCTTAATTAGATTCATTTTGTGCTTTGTTAATATGAAGCAATGGATCAAGGAGAATGGAGAAATTGAACATGTTTCAGAGCCTAACATAAGTATCGAACGCACCCAGCAGCATCAGCCGCGCACTGAATTAAAAAGGCTATAACCTTTGATTTAGAAAGCGTTACGAGACCTATAATATATCGATTTGCATCTACTCTAGGAGATCTAGTCTATTATAGCATCCTTCAAAGCTTCTGGCCCGTCAAGACGCGCGACACACGTCGCAACTTGAAACTGCGATTTCAAGATTTTGTGCTGTGGGTTTTTAATGCAATTTAGGGTTTCAGGACTTTTCTATATAAATCCAACTTCGTCCTATACCCTGGAGGAGGAGAAAATCAGAGACAGATAGAGGAGAAACACACAAAAGAGCCAGAAACAAAAATCAATGGAGGAGA
Source organism: Zanthoxylum bungeanum (assembly GCA_019454045.1). Classification (NCBI taxonomy): domain Eukaryota; kingdom Viridiplantae; phylum Streptophyta; class Magnoliopsida; order Sapindales; family Rutaceae; genus Zanthoxylum; species Zanthoxylum bungeanum. The sequence continues at coordinate 78,909 of SKCR01011639.1, read as the reverse complement.
ACGAAGAACTTCAAGGAAATCATGACGTCTCTCCGATCTATTCAGGCTGCATCTCTTTCTTCCATGGAGAACTAATCTCCTAGGAAAAGCTAAGAATGAACTCTTGTATTTTAATTTCTATATTTATTTTGTTGATTTCTGAAGAACCTTTTAATGTTTAATATAATTGATGATTGTTATTTTCTATTATCTTTCAATTTATTAGCCCAGAAATTGTGTTTTGTCAAATCCCATATAGATCCAGTCATGCTTCTTCTATGTGTGATTTTTAAAATCAGTTGGGACTGGTAAAGTTATTTTATATGTTGGTCTTCTGCTGTAGTATTGCCTGAGGGTATATTATCGACGTTAGATAGCTCGTAATGATAACTTTTGTATGTTGTTAACATGGAGAAAAATCATTAATTACCCTAAAATTTAATATGAGTAGAATTAAATATCTTCCAATTGTTGGTTTGGGATGTGTTCTTCAATTGTGTAATGAAAAGAATCAATAACTGAATACATGAGGTTGATACAAGAGTAATTCTTGATGCTTTGCTGTTTATCTTAATAGATATTTCCTGCATACTTTTCATACTTTTTATTTTTTATTTTCGTTTATCTTATATTATCAATTTCATTTCTTTATTTAAGTTATTGCTAAAGTTTTTGTTTGAGTAAATTAGTTCTTGTAACCATCTCTCTGAGGAATCGACACCCCAGCTATACTGCGATAACCGAAAGTTATTTTTGGAAGTAATCAGTTGGCAGTAAATCCGGTCATCGGACTATCCGAATACGTACGTACTTAGCACTATATTTTTATCGATTTACAAGACATGGTTGGCTTCTAGAAAAGCGCTGTGCCTACCCAATTCTTCAGAAATATTCTTAAACGAATATATAATCTGTATCAGGCGTAGTATACATAGTATTGCGTATTGCGATCCAGTATCGGATGTCACATGCTAGGCCTGGGGTTGGAATTGTGTCTGCCCTGTACGAAGAACATATCGGATCTTTGGTAACTAGTCTCTATAATCGGATAACTATGACCTTTTCATATTATCCCGATAGCTGCAGCATATAAAAGTACCAGTTCTTTATCCTACGTGATCATCATCTCCACTATGACTGAAGTGATACTTCCTCTGACATCACACCCAATATACTACGATTCTCAATAAACCCAGAAGAGGCGTACACAGAACTTGTTAAAGCCCTGGACGACCAAAACCAAAGTATATTGATTGTCACAAATATTAGCGGTGCAAGTCTCAGGTTAAGACCAAATACACCTACCCTGATTCAGACTTCCATAGACACATAGTCATACAACCAACGGAATTCCGATGGGTCTATTTAGAGCGAAGCTGTTTCCGTACCATCGGTAAACACAACCTCCTATCACACTTGCATAAGTATTCAATACTTAAATATATGGTAACTATGCCGTTATGCTCCCACAACGTGCAAAAGTGCAATACTAGTCTATTTTGCATTATCGATGTCCAATCTCGATAATACTACGACTAGGGATTATTTAATGATTAAACCTTCGTGGATTGATACTGTCTCATATCATCTCAATCCGAAACTAATCATAAGGACCTTTTATCATTTATATATCCCAGTAATCCAATTACAAATGATAAAAGAGCAACTTCCTTTGTCACATAGTTAATTTGTACAACAACACCATGTTCTGTACAAATAGTGATGCTATGGGTCATAATTTTCCAATAAGGCCCAGTTGGGAAGGGCTCTACCTAGTCAAAATGGTGATGGTGAATGGGGCAGTGAGATTGTAATATTTGGAAGAGAACGAGTTCATCGAGCCCATCAACATGGACAAGATGAAACAATACTTTGCATTAAAAAAAGAAAGGCTTCGTTGGGTTGAAAATCCACAAAGGATAGTCCAAGTAAAATATAGAGCATGAGTGACCAAGAAAAATGGTTAATTGTAAATATGTGATGAACGGTTAGCGATAGGGTTATCCTTGCAATGCAATTCATTATTTCCTACATATTTACTAAGAAGTAATGCAAATACCTTTATTGAAACAAATGTTCAAGATGTTCATAGATTGCATAAATCCCAGCTAACCGGGAAAGATTAGAGTCAAGTAATTACAAATCACATCTTTTGTTTCTTAGATGCTAGACCAAGATTATGAGATCTAGGAGAAGAACTCCGAGAATAGAGATGAACCTCGGGAATGAGGATGAGAAACTCCAAGAATGGAGAACAACCTCGGGAATGAGGATGAACGAAGAGCCTCGAGAATGAGGACAGATCTAAAAATAATAAATTATCTCACATAGTTGAAAACCTGTAAAGGCGACTCAGGCAAGATATAGAGCAAGCCGCTAAGTTGAAAATCTGAAAGGACTGCTTAGACAAAAGTTATAATGAACTTACAACTCAATGAATGAAGCACAAGGCAGTATCTTTTCAGCATCCTCAAGACAGTAAAAGAAAGCTTTGCAAACCGGAAGACGTGATTTTCAGTATCCAATAAGGGTAGTAAGAGAAAAATACAAGCTGAGAATGGCATCAGACTCCTCAAGAAGAGGGCATATTTCGAAATCTGGGAATCAGAAGACATGATTTTCAGTATTTCAAAAGGATGAGGCAGCTTTCAAAAGATGTAATCCATCTTAACTCGGTGCAGGTAGCAAAGAGAAGAAACTTGAGCCAGGTCTGAGGATGACCAGTCTACCACCCCGCCCGCGAATAAAAGACACAATGGGATCTTGAGCCATAAGACGTAGAATTGATAGGAGGAAACTGTAAGCAGGCCATGGGGGCGACCAAATACTTTTATAGGAAAAGGGCACCAAAGATTGCAAGGAAGGCCTAACCAAGGATAACATCGAGCCAATAGGACAAAGAAACCCATCGGAATAGGGAATGCATCCATGCATACTTATATACACTTCACATACACATAATTTTTGTTTGATGAGGATGACCAACTCCAAGAATTGAGAGGAGCCTCGAGAATGAGGGCAGATCAGGGGTCGAAGTGCCTCACCACCATCAGTTTGACAGGCCAGAAAAGAATCCCAATGGTCAAAGTCTTCATAATCAGCATAGTTTGGGAATGAATCCCAAAAGTCAAACACCTCATCATCATAGAAAACACTCCCCAATGGATCGAAGAGTCACACTAGATGACCAAAATACTATCACTCATTCAGTTTGGGAATGAATCCCAGAGATCAAAGCATCTCACACTAGCATGGTTCGGGAATGAAACCCAGAGGTTGAATCACCTCACCGTCAGTTCAGGAATAAATTCCTGATATCAAAGCATCTCACACCCAGCACGATTCGGGAATGAAACCTAGGGGTCGAAGTACCTCGCCGTCAGTTCAGGAATGAATCCCAGATATCGAAGCATCTCACACCTAGTACGGATTCGAGAATGAATCCCAAGGGTCGAAGCACCTCACCATCAACTCAACTAAGTTCGGGAATGAATCCCAAAAATCGAAACATCTCACACAATCCCAGGGGTAGAAGCACCTCGTCATCAACTCAACTCAATTCAGAAATGTATCCTATAGATCAAATCATCTCACACCTGGTATGGATTCGGGAATGAATCCTAGAGGTTGAATAACCTCGCCATCAACTCAACCTAGTTAGAGAATGAATCCCATAGTTCGAATTATCTCACACCCGATATGGATTTAAGAACGAATCCCAATGGTCAAAGCACCTTGTCGTCAACTCAACTCAATTCGGGAATGAATCCCAGATATCGAAGCATCTTACACCTGGTATGGATTCAGTAATGAATCCCAAAGGTCGAAGCACCTTACCATCAACTTAACTTAGTTTGGGAATGAACCCTATAAATCGAAGCATCTCACACCCATCATAGTTTGGGAATAAATCCCAGAGATCGAAGTATCTCGCAAAAGCAGCAAAATAGCAAGTAAGTCCGGCAACGACCGACGAACCAGGTAAGTAAATATGCATGCATGACTTTGATAGGGTTGCAACTGTCACACATTGCACAAGCCCCATCAAAGTCAGGGCGACTATAGACACTATATTTTTACATAAGCCCAATGATGAGCCTCGTATGGAAGCACTACCTGAAAAGTTATGGAAGTTACGAAAAAGACTACCGAAAGGAAGGAAAACCTCTAAAATTAGCAACTCTTCGTATCAGACTCACTAGCCAGCCTCGGATTCGCTCAGTCAGTTTGTGCTTCAAACGTTAACATCAGACCCATAATGTAGCCCATCCACATGGCCCATGACCCACCATGCATGCCCAAAGCCTATGCAATCCATGCAAATCCTCTCATCAAATCACTTTCCAATTCAATGAGATTTTGGGATCCCATCCTTAAAAATTTAACAAGATTTGAGATATTTTCATCACCAAATTTATGAGATTGTATTCCCAAAATAATTTGAGAATATATCCCCTGAATTTCCATGATTTAGATTCCTATTTGGAGATCCCTTCAAATCATTATAAAAATGAGACATTTTTCTTTTTTTGGGGGAGGTCTATTTTCTTCTTGAGTGGAGGCAACCCTAGGGATATTTTTCTTCTTTGATACAAGAAATCACCAAAAATCACAAAAACAGAGGAGGCTCTTGGAGGGCAACTTGAAGAAAAAACCCTAGAATCACCGAAACAACCAAAAAAACCATCACCAAAATAAAACAACCAGCACCAAGAAAGGAAAAACCATGAAACAACCACCTAAAAATCGTGAAACAACCAGCCAAAAATCGTGAAACAACCAGCCAAAAACCGTGAGACAACCAGCAAACAGTGATCAGCAAAATAGCAGCCAGAAATAGCAACCAAGTGAACCAGCGATCCTTCCGGTATGGCCTAACGCACTTTCGAGAAAGCAACAAAAAAGGTAATACCTGAAGGTACCCTTACCATATTTATTTTATAATTTCGGACGATGCATATCTGGTTGGACGTGAAATACGTCCAGCCGGGTATGCGAAGTCCTACATCAAAGACAGCTAAATTTCTGGTCACATTTTTCTTTCTTTGGCATTTTGTTATTTATATTTTTTTCTATTTATTGTGATTTTATTATTTCACCTTTATTTTATTATTTATCTTTTTATCTATTTATCGTTATTTTATTATTTCGCCTTTATTTTATTTATGTTTGTTCATGTTGATGATTATCCGTCTATGCATAGTTATATTTTTATGTCCGGTTACATTGCATTGATAATTATATGTGTTATTATCCCTTGTGGTATATCGGATGGAAATCTAGACATAAATTCCGTAGCTGAATTCGAATGGACGGCAGTGCGGTCTGTACTTAGGATACAACTCCACATGCCACTCGAGAAATACTCATATATGTGTGATTAACCCCCCTTTTATTTGCTATTTATTTATTGACACTTTTCTTGCTTTTGATTGTTGATTATAATTTTAGTTATCTTATTTCGTATTTCTTAATTTAATATATTTTTGGAATCATGTTATTATGACTATTATTTTGGTTGGCTATGTTATTTCATTTTTATTTGCTTTTATGCATGAATTGCATTAAGACTTGGCTATAGTATTGTGTGAACCCGTCCATTATACTGGACATGCCTAAGGTCTCTAGACATGCCTAAGGTCTCTAAGTCATGATATTGTGTGTGAATGATCAAGTGAGTTTGCGGAAAAAAACTTACATTGAATGGATGTGTGATTTCAAAAAATTTTGAATGTTGATGAAGCTCCAAGCATTGTTGAATGTTTCCAACCTAAGGGTGAGTTTCCCTATCACCTAAAAAAAACTCTTTAAGTGCTAGCTTGCTTGAGTTTTGAAGTAAAAAATCAAAGGAGAGGGAGATGATGTTCACGACAATGGTGAAGGAAAGATAGATGTGAAGTTTTTAATATTTTAGTTTCTAAAAATAGTACCAATGTTTTCTTTCCAAAAGATTTATATGCTTTTCCAAAAAGCTAAATAAAGTGTGTTGAGTAAGTTTCATTAAATACTCTCAACTACTTCCATCAACTTGTTGACAATTGATGTGAAGTAGTGGGTCCCACCACTTAAATTCAAAATTCAAGTTGCTTACTCAACACACTTCGGGCTCGAGTTCGTTTAATCCAATTAAACGAATTTTCTGTTGCGACGTAATTAAATCCAATTTAATTAAATAATAATGCCTCACAAAATTATTACGAAAGTCACTTGTGAATTATTACGAAACATATATTGGATTATTAGCAACTAGTCTTTGTAATCGGATAATCATGACCTAGTCATACTATCCCAATAGCTGCAGCATTTAAGAGTACTAGTTCTGCATCCTTGCGTGATCATCATCTTCATATGACTAAAGTGATACTTCCATCTTGACATCACACCCAATACACTACAATTCTCAATAAACCCAAAAGAGGCGTACTCAGAACCTATTAAAGCTTCGGACGACCAAAATCAAAGCATACTGATTTTTGCAAGTATTAGCAATGCAAGTCTCAGGTTAAGATCACATACACCTACCCTGATTCGGATTCCCATAGACACATAGTTATACTACCAATGGGATTTCGATGGGTCTATCCAGAGCGAAGCTGTTCCCGGTCCAATGGCTAACAGAACCTCCTATCACACTTGCATAAGTATCCAATACTTAAATATATAAGAACTATGCCGTTAAGCTTCCATAATGCGCACAAGTATAATACTAGTCTATTCCGCATTATCGATGTCCAGTCTCGGTAATACTACAACTAGGGATGTTAAATGATTAAACCGTTCATGGGTTAATATTGTCTCATATCTTATTAATCTGAAACTAATCATAAGGATTTTTTTTTTCATTTATATATATATCCAAGTAATCTAATTACAAAATGATAAAATAGTAATTTCCTTTGTCACATAGTTAATTTATATAAAACCCACAATGTCTCTTACAAATAGTGATGCTATGGGTCATAATTGTCCAACAATATCCCACTTGACTCATAGCCAATCACTCAAGTATCTAGCACCTGAACTATGTACATGTCGCTAAATCTTTTGCTGAGAGATAGTTTTCATCAGCGGATCTGTAATGTTTTCATCTAAAGTGATCTTTTCGATCTTCACATCACCACGATGTATGATCTCACGAATCAGATGGAAATGTTAAAGTACATGCTTGGATCGTTGATGAGACCACAGTTCCTTAGCCTGTGCTATAGCCCCGTTATTGTCACAATACAAAAGTATGGGCTCAGCTGCTAACGGAACTACTCCTAATCCAATTAAGAATTTACGGATCCAAACTACTATTTTTGCTGCCTCAGCTGCAGTGAATATTCCGCTTCTGTTGTTGAATCAGCAACAGACTCTTGCTTGGAAGATTTCCAACTCACCACTCCATAGTTCAAACAAAAAATATACCCAGATTGCAACTTAGAGTCGTCTTTATCGGTTCAAAAAACTTTCATCTGTAAAACCAGTTACCTCTAGTTCTCCATCTCCATATACTAAGAAAGCATCCTTAGTTCGTCTAAGATACTTAAGGATGTTCTTAACAGTAATCCAGTGACCATCACATGGATCGGCCTGAAAGCGACTGCACATGCTCAAAGAATATGAGATATCTGGTCGCGTACATATCATGGCATACATGATCGATCCGACTACAAAAGCGAACGTGATCCGATCTCATCTTGTGTTTTAGAACATATGTCCTCAGATAGAGAGACACCATGTGACACTGGAAGTAGCCCCCTCTTGGACTGATCCATGTTGAATCTCTTCAACACGTTGTTAATTTACGAGCTCTGGGAGAGTCCAAACAGCTTTGTGGATCTATCTCGGTAGATCCTTATTCCCAGAATAAAGGCTGCTTCTCCCAAATCTTTCATAGAGAATTTTAATTAAAGCCAAGCTTTCACCAATTGTAGCATGGGAATGTCATTGCCAATAAGTAATACATCATCAATGTATAAGACAATAAATATCAGTACGCTCCCACTAACCTTCTTATATACACAAGAATCATCTTCGTTTTGAATGAAATCATATTCTTTTATGATCTCATCAAAACATTGGTTCCAATAACGTGATGTTTGCTTCAATTTATAAATTGATCGATTTAACTTGGAAACCTTATTTGCATGTTTTAACACGACAAAACCGTCGGGCTGTTGCATATAAAAATCCTCCACATGGTTTCCATTAAGGAAAGCATCTTTGACGTCCATCTGTCATATTTCGTTGTCGAAATATGCAGCAATAGCAAGCATTATTCGAATGGATTTAATCATGGCAACAGGTGAAAAATTTTCATCGTAATCGACACCATATCGTTGACGATACCCTTTCGCTACAACCCTAGCTTTGTACGTTTGTATGTTGCCATCCATGTCTATCTTCTTCTTGAAGACCCATTTACAACCAATCTGCTTAAAACCTTATGGTGCATCAACCAGTGCCCAAACTTGGTTGGTATACATAGAATCCGTTTCGGACTTCATGGCCTCTTACCATAAAGTGGAGTCGATACCTTTGTATCTCTTCCTCATACGTAGCCGGCTCATTATCCTCAATAAGATTAATATCTGCATGAGGTGAGATTAGAAACTCATAACTCTCAGGTTATTTTCTGACTCTCTCCGATATACGTGGTCCTTGTGTATTAGAAGATTGTGGTACAGCCTCATTCCTGATGAACTGTTCGTATTTTGTGAGGGAGTCGATGCAAGGAACATTATCACTCAGATTTTCATCAAGTCCTACCTTCCTCCCACTTATCACCGCATTTAAGAATTCTTTTTCAAGGAAAACCACATGGAGAGCAACAAATATCTTGTTCTCTTATGGGTTGTAGAAGTAATATCCTTTGGTTTCCCTAAGATAACCTACAAATAGGCACTTATCCGATTTAGGTTCTAGTTTAGTACCATCCAAATATTTAACATATGCCCAGCATCCCTAAATCTTTAGGAATGTGAAACGTGGTTTCTTTCCTAACCATATTTCATATGGAGTCTGTCCAATAGAATTTGACGCAACCTTATTTAAAATAAGTATTACACTGTTCAATCCGTATCCCCAGAATGAAATTGGTAGCTTAGTGTGACTCATCATGGACCTTACCATGTCCAACAAAGTTCAGTTTCTCTGTTCGGACACACCATTTAATTGAGGTGTTCCGGGAGAAGTCCACTGTGAAAGATTACCATATTCTTTTAGGTAATCGAGAAATTCATTGCTTAAGTATTCTCTACCACAGTCTAACCGTAATATTTTAATAATTTTATCGGTTTGTTTTTCTATTTTGTGTAGAAAATCTTTGAATTTCTCAAAAGTTTTCGACTTGTGTCTCATAAGATACACATAACCATAACACGATGCATCATTTAAAAAGGTTATGAAGTATTCATATCCACCTCTAGCCTGGCTAGACATGGGCCCACATACGTCACTATGAACAAAGGCTAACAGTTCGGTGGCAGGAACCCATTTACTGCTAAAAGGCATTTTAGGAAATTTGCCTAATAAACAAGATTCGTAGACGTCATATGAATTAGGATCAAATCCGTCCAAGTATCCAATCTTTGAAAGTGTGGATATACGAGTCTTGTTAATATGTCACAGACGACAATGCCAAATATAAGTTTCATCTGTATTACTCAATTTGACATTTTATTTGTCATTTTATATGTTTGAGATTCATTTATATTAAAAATATAAAGACCATTATTAACATCAGTAGTACATATCTCAAAATCATCCTTATAAACAAAACACCCAGTGTTCCGGAATACAAAGGTATACCCACAGTGGGTTAAACAAGATATAGAGAAAATTTTCTAGTCAAACTAAGTACATAATAACAGTCTGATAAAGTAAGTACATGCCCTGAGGGCAGTTCCAAAACATATGTCCCTACAGCTAAAACAGCGACTCTCACCCCGTTTCCAACTCGTACGTCAATCTTGCCTGAAGCCAGTTTCCTGCTAATCTCCAGATCCTGCACATCAGTACATATATGAGTACCACATCCATAATCAAAAATCCAATTTTTATAACTAGACGTAGACATATTTATTTCAATAATAAATATACCTGAAGCCGGAGCCTTCCTCACATTCACTTCCTTAATGTGTGCCTTGTACTCACGACAGTCACGTTTCAAGTGACCCCATTTGCCACAATGTAGGCAGACATCTTGGGATTTATCCTTACTCTTCCCAAAAGACTGCGATGATTTGGCCTTGCCCTTTCATTTCTTCTTCTTCTTCACACCTCCAGAAGCCTTCTGCCAAGCCTTGGCCTTCTGATATGTCGAGTAAGATGTGCTTCACGCTTCTTTCCATTCAGAAGCTCTAGTTCAACCTATTTCAACATCGCCATCAACTCTCCAAGCGTCTTCTCTTCGTTCATCATATTGTAGTTCATGATGAACCTACCCAGCAGTTGGGCAGAAACTGTAAGATCAATTCTATTGAAGTCTCAGCCTCAAAGATTATGCCGAGCTGACCTACCTGTTCGATGTCAGTAATCATCTGTGAAATATAGTGATAAGATTATGCCCAGCTGACCTACCTGTTCGATGTTAGTAATCATCTGTGACACATAGTGATTGATAGATGTACCTTCTGACATACGTGAGCGAAAAAGCTTCTTTTTCAATTCATATATTGTAAATCCTCTTGTGTATGACACTCATACACTAAGTTTGAAGGAACATGAGTAATCAAGGATAAGAAAAATAAATTACAATATGCGATTGAAATAAACATTTGGATAAATGAATAATGCATTATTTATTTCATAATATATAATTCCATTTACATTATATGAATTTCTAGGGCATATATCCCAACAATTGAAGTTGTGAAAGTAAGAAAATGAACAACAATAGCCTTTAAATAAACTACTCGGGGTGGTTTTGGCCGCTAGTATTAAAGCAAATTTATGGGATGAATGACACGTGTAAGGGAGATCTCGATCGTAGAATCAAATGAGTGGCCGGATTGAAGCCACGTATTAAGTGGATCACAGTTATCTTAAGTCTTGTGTTGTAATATTTTATATCGTAGCGCAAGTGTACGGTGTCAAGTTTTAGTATAAATATGAGTTAAGAGTGTCGAATCCACATGGATTGCACTAACTCCACTAAATACTACAATTAATAATCTTAACTTTTTTAGAAAACAACTACTAAAGATTTTAATAAGTAATTAAAATATAAAAATATTTAGATATGAGGAACTAATATGATAGAGATTCTAGAGTCTGATTTCACCTATCTATCCCCTATGTATTTGTCATGCCAATTAATCCTTGTTCAATTATATTATTTATAAGTAAAAAATCCGAAAATATCCACTCCCTTTCTCGAGTATCAGTGAAAATATCATCAACTATAGACTTCGATATCTCTATAAAAATCTAGTAGTTAACAACTAATTACGCTTTGTGATTATATATTAACGACTTCAAAAGAACTTATATATTCTCTCGAACTCTATAAAACTCCTAAGTTATATTCTCTAGATCTATTCAAAATCCCCTCTCTTAAGTGATAGATTTCAAATCATATTTGTGGCCAGCAAACACAAAGCATTAAACTCAAAAGAATAGAAATAACTCAAAAAAACTTCATAACAAAATTAGCAAACGATACAAGATTTAAGCATCAGTTATATCATTCTCAAGAATTAAGGAGTAGTTAATGACTAAAGATAAAAATAATGATAAACAAGTCATAAATCTAATGGAAATCATTAGAGTTCTAAGAAATAAACTAGAAGATAAAACCCGAATTGAATCTCTCCCTCTTCGGGTGTCACCGCCTTTGTCACCTCTTGTTGCTCTTTAATCCTCATTCTTGGATCTCTCTAAAATATATATTTTTGGTATTTTGTGTTGTGTATTATGTTGGACAATTATGACCCATAGCGTCACTATTTGTACAGATCATGGTGTTGTTGTACAAATTAACTATGTGACATCGGAGATTGCACTCTTATCATTTGTGATTAGATCACCTAGATATATATATGATGAGAGGTCCTTATGATTTGTTCCTTGATTGAGAGTGATATGAGACAGTATCAATCGACGAAGGATAAATCATTAAATATCCCTAGTCAGAGTATTATCGAGATTGGACATCGATAAATACGTAAAAGACTAGTATTGCACTTGTGCACGTTGTGAGGGCATAACGGGCATAGTTTTCATATATTTAAGTATTGGATACTTATGCAAGTGCGGTAGGAGGTTTATTCACCGATGGTACGGAAAACAGCTTCGCTCTGGATAGACCCCCTCGGAATCCCATTGGTAGTTTGACTATGTGTCTATGGGAGTCCGACATCAGGGAAGGTGTATTTGGTCTTAACCTGATACTTGCACCGCTAATGCTTACGACAATCAATATACTTTGGTTGAGGTCGTCCAGGGCTTTAACCGGTTCTGTGTACGCCGATATTGGGTATATTGAGAATCGTAGAGTATTGGGTGTGATGTCAAGATGAAAGTATCACTCCAGTCATAGTGGAGATGATGTCACGCAGGATACGGTATTAGTACTCTTAAGTGCTGCGCGGCCATCGGGATATTATGACTAGGTCATGTATATCCGATAATAGAGACTAGTTACCAGACATCCGACATGTGCTTCGTACGGGGCAGACACAACTCCAGCCCCAGGCCTAGCATGTGACCATCCGATACTGGACCGATATGCACTATATGATGTATACTACGCCTGATATAGATCACATATTCCTGTAAGGATATTTCCGGAGAATTGGGAAGGCATGGCGCTTTGCTAGAAGCCAACCTTTCTTGTGAATCGGTAAAACGTAATACTTGGTACGTACGTGTTTGGATAGTCCGACAACCGTATTTACTGCCAACATATCTGGGGATCTCATGGGTCGCTTCCCAATGATTCACCAATGATGTATGACTCGCACTTTAATTAATCTGGGATTAATTTGATGAGAGAAAAAATTAATCTAAGATTAATTTCGGAGATATTTTATCTAGGATAAAATATCAATAAAAGATAGATAACGATTAATTTGGAATTAATCGGTAAATTAATATATTTGATATATTAAACGAAATTGGATTTCGACGCAGAATTAAAATTAGATTTTAATTCGGGCGAACGAATTAATTTAGAATTAATTCGTTAGCGACGTGAATAGTGAATTCGCTAGGCGTAATCATTTAATTACGACGCGACGGATAGATCGTTAATTTGGAATTAACGAACTCGAGCCCGAGATTATTTGCGAGCGCATTCGCATTTCGAATTCGAGTGCGGCACATAAATCAAATCAAGTGTCAAATCATTAGTCGCATCAAGCGTTAAATCGCTAGTCGTTTCAAGCGTCAAATCACTTGTCACTTTGAGTGATGTAACTTGACAACTTGAAAGACTTGATGTGACTTGATGGATTTGTGATGTTGGAGTGTGGAACACTCAAGCTAATTATAGTTGGTATATTTGACTTTTTGAAAGTTAAATTAAATGGAAATTCATTTGTTTATTTTTGGAAAATATAAAAATGAATTGTTTTCACCATTTACCAATCTAATCTCTCTCTTTCATCTTCATCCTTCTCTCCAAATGGGTCACGCCCAAGGCAGTGAATTGCCACTGTTTGGGCGTGAATGATGAACAATTTTGGGCAAGTTTTGTGGCAAAATTGCCTAGTGCTAGCACACCGAGAGTTATACGAAGGTGTTAGAGAAACCCACCTACGAGCCGGGAAACAAATGACGAAGATTCGGAGCTCAAATCTTGGATTCTTGAAGACTCAAAACTGAATTTTTGAGCAGTGGACTGCATGTAGTGGGCGTGAGCTTTGGAGGCCAAAACGTGAAGTTTTGTTCGTCATTTCGTCTCAACCGATCAATGTAAGTATTCCGCAACTTCTTTGATATGTATTTCACACATCTTCATACTTGTTTGATGATCTTGGGACCTAGATTAAAATCAAGAATGGTATCAGAGCCTTGGTTCAAGCATGAAACTTTTAGGGTTAAAATTTGGGTAAACTTGATTTTGAGCATGTTTGATGAAATTGGATGATTTGATATGCTAATAAATGTTTAATTAAGGATTGATTGGATCAATTTGTTGAAATTGTGATTGGATCAAATTTCCCCAAAATTTCATGTTGGCCGAATGTATAAGGTTTTTTGGAATTCTTGGAATTTTTCATTTTGATTCATTGGATGAGTTTTAATGATGTTGGATGATGTTAATTTGAGATTCAATTGGATTAAATTTTGAATTGAATAAAAATCCCCAATTCCTTATGTTGGCCGAATGGTAATGCCCTAGAATGTCTTGGAATTTTGATTTTTTAATTCATTGGATGTGTGGAAATCATTCGGGATGAGGACTTAATATCGATTGTGAAATTAATTGGATTGAATTCGAATCGGATATAAAGTCCCTCTTGGCCGAGACACTTTAAGCATGTAAATGGGTTTGATTTTTCATCAAAGTATGTTGGACATGTGATGATGATAAAAGCATGATTTATTAGACTAATTTATGTTTTGGAAATATTGATTTAGGTGATTAATCATGATATACACTTTAGATTAATTAAATTGGAAATTTGGAATTTGGTAATTTAATTATTTGGCCTTAAAATTGGATTTGGGCTTTTAAAGTTGCAAATGGGCTTATTGGGCTTTGTTGTACAAAGTTGGATTTAGGCAAATTGGATTGGATCCAATTGGGCCCAAAATCACTTCCGTTAAGCCCAATTGCGACTTAATGAACCTTTAAAGTTTAATTGGGCCTAATGGACCAAGATTGATTTATGGGCTTATGGGGTAAATCCCGGATTGGATTTTGGTTATTCGGTTTGACCCGAGTTGACCAAAAGTCCACGCCTTAAGAAATCAATTAAAAGCCCATTAGACTTTAATTGAATTGACGTTGGACGTTAATCGGTCTTTGAGACGCGTTACGATTAAATTTGGAATTTAAGTCGTAAAAGGTTTATTATTAAAGTGTAATATTTAATTTGGAATTAAATAACGAATTAGAATTGAATACATATTAAATTGGATTTAATGACGTAGTTTAATTCAATTCGAGAATTCGTACTTTGAGTACTAATTCGCAAAACAAGTTTCACTCGAACAAAATCAAATCGTTGTTTGAACATTGGATGATCACTAATTATCAGATTAATTAATTTGATTAGATTGATTGATAGCATGCTTGTGTGAATACATGGTTGTGATGAATGAATAATGTATATCGGATGGATATTAGTTGGGTGGGGGTAATTTTGGAAATTGTTGTAATAAATTCGATTTATTAAATTGGACCTGCATGTCCAGCCTTATCACCTCTATTCTCTTTGTATTCTCTTCTCACCTATTCCCCTCAATGTAAATGAGGTTTCTTTAGAAGTGTAGTGTAACGGGTAGAAGTAATACAAATGCTAGTTTGAGAGAGAAAGAGAGAGATTTGATCTAGGATCAATGTGTTAAGTATCCATCCTTATATCATTATTATTTTATTTCATACTCGCTTTATTATGTATTTAGAATGCATGTTTAAGGGTGTATGATGATGAGACCTTAACAAAGATAATAAATTGGTAGCCAATTTGCACGCGAAAAACCCTCATCAAATATCATGCGTTTTTCCTTCCATTGAGTGATTCTTACTCAAGATCCGAGATTGGCATTAGGTTGTTGGCCAAAGTCAATCCCTTTGTCCGTCAAAGATGTGTTTGAATCACGAGAGTTTTGTTCTATATCGGTGTCTTGTCCAAGTTGTGGTTTGTTGGCCAAAGTCAAGACCACTTCTTGTCACTCGACATTGATTACGAAGCTTTCCATAGTCAATGGGTCGCGCTTGACTGGGATCATTAGGTTTGTTGTGCCAAAGCCAAAGCCTAGTTGATTCAGAGGAAAAAAGGTTAGGGTACATATTGGATATGTAGGCATATATAAGATATATGTTTCGGACTTGGATGTCTACCTACCGGTTCTAGGAGTTGGATTGGATCCAATTGATCTTAGAGATCTACCTAGTTAATTATCATACAATTTGTTGGCCAAAGTCAAGATTGTGTGACATTTAACGGGATCCTAGCCCACTAGGAAACACGGTTTCCCGAGTACTCGACAGAGGGTTAGAGGCTCGCCGAAAAATAGTGGGAGGCAAGAATTGAATTTGTAATATTCGTTCAAATACTTGCCATACGCGCTCAAACAAATATCACTCGTCAAATAATTAAAAGTATTAGTTGGACTAATATTTAATGTTGTTTTAATTAATATAGTTAGACTATATTCAAATAAATTCAATAAATAGTTGATTTTATAATTGGATTATAGTAATCAATATAATTGAATTAATATTATAGTTGATTAAATAATTATATTATTGTAATCATTATGATAAATAGTACCTGAAATAATTGATTAAATAGTTGGACTATTAAAATCAAGATACATTGAAAGATTGGACATTTAAATATAATCTTGGATTACAATATTTAAATGGTTTAATTTTTCAAATTGGAATGAAATTTCAGGATGGTCCTGGAAATAAATAATAAGTTACTTTATTGGATAAAATAACCTATTATGCCTAAACCTGAATTGAGCAAATTAGTGGAGCATAATCTTTGGAAGAATTATGTAATGATGACTTAAAGTGCTTAATTCAATATACTTGTAATAAATCTATGTTTAGATTTAAGAAGTATTATATTTACAATTAATAATTCTTGGAGAGTTAATGACTAATCTCAATGAGATAAAGTCAAGCTTTGCAATTAGATAAGTAGCGCAAGGCGCACTTTACTTCAATATTCTAGAAATCCAAGGCTTGGCCAAAGACTTCTGAAATATTGAAAAAGGGTAAAGGCAAAATCATTATGATCTTCTGGGAAGATAAAGGACATATCCCCAAGTGACTGTCGTTTGGATATGGCAGACACGAAGGAATTATAGAAAGGGCAAGGCTCTGACTTTAAGGATGTTTGTCAAAATTATGTCCATTACTAGTATTAAAATTGGATTTTAAAATACTTAGTATGGTACATAAAATATATGTATTGATCTTCAGAATCTGCTGTAAGCAGGATACTGACTTCAAGCTGAGGTTAATCTGCGAATCGGAAACGGGACGAAAGTCGCTGTTTCGACCATAGATACCTAAATTTAGGAACTACCTTCGGGTATGACTTAAATTAGGAAACTGTTATAATGTAACTAGTTAGACTAGAAACATTATCTCTATATCAGTGTTTAATCCATTGTGGATAAACCTTTATATTCTAGAACACTAAAATGTTTTCATTATATAAAGATGACATTGAGATAAACACATTAGATGTGAATAACAGTATTTATATTTTGAATATAAATAAAATCTCGAACATATAATATGACAAACTAATAGCTCATAGTGATCTGATCAGATGAAACTAATTGTGGCGTTGATGTCTGGGACACAATCAAACAAGAATCGTATATCCGCACTTTTGAAGAGTGGGTACTAGGACTGATTTGATTATTCAAATAAAGTCTACGAATCTAGTTTATTGGGCAAAGTGCCTAAAATACTATATTTAATTAGTAATAGTGTAAGTGCCACCGATCTGTTAGCCCTATTCATAGTGAAGTAAGTGGGCTTATATCTAGCTAGGCTAGATGTGGATGTGAATATTTCGTGACCTATACGGATGTGGCATCGCATTATGATTATGTGTTTCTTTTAAAGAACACAAATCAGAAACTTTTAGAGTTTCGACACGAAATAAACAAACAGATCGGCTAAAGTATTAAACCATCACGGTAAGACCGTAATGGAAAATACTTAAGCAATAAGTTTCAAATATACTTGAAAGAGTATAGTATTCTTTCAAATGAGGACTCCTCCCGAGACACGTCAGTTTGACGGTGTGTCCGTACGGAGAAACCGAATTTTGTTGGACATGATAAGGTTTATCATGAGTCACTCTGAGCTATCGTTTCCTTCAACGGATATGCATTAACAGTGCAACACTTATTTTGAATAAGGTTCCATGTAAATTATGTTTGACAGACTTCATATTGGATATGAACCGGAAGGAAACAGGGTTTCACACTCCGGAAGATTTGGGAATACCGGGCTTACGTTTGGATGATTCAAACTAGAACCCAAATCGGATAAGTGCCAAATACAGGTTATCCTAGGGAAAACCATAAGTATATTACTTATACATCTCACGAGAGAACAATGTTATTGTTGCTCACCATGCGGTTTTCCTAGAGGAAACCGATATGCAGTGGTAAGTGGGAGGATAGTAAAACTCGATCAAAATCGGAGTAATACTATTCAAGGCACTGAATCTTAATGGAACATAAATGGTTCATCAAGGATGATTATTACCAGTAATCTTCGAATAACACAAGAACCGCGTATGTCGGAGAGAGTCAGAAAACAACCTTGGGTATGGGTTTCTGATCTCGCCTCATAAATATGTGTATCTTTTGAGGTATACCAACTGACTACGCATGAGGAAGTGATACAAGGTATCGACTCCCTATTATGGCAAAGTTCCATAAGAATCCGAAATGGATTCCATGTATATTAACTGTGTTTAGAATACTAGTTGATTGTACCGTAAGGCATTGTACCCATAGGTACTGTATAAGTCTTCAAGGAAGACATACATGGAAGGCAACATACCAACGTACAAAGCTAGGCTTGTAGCGGAAAGGTATCGTTATCAATATTGTGTTGATTACGGTTCAACCTTTTAACCTGTTTCC
Organism: Zanthoxylum bungeanum; assembly: GCA_019454045.1. Lineage (NCBI taxonomy): Eukaryota > Viridiplantae > Streptophyta > Magnoliopsida > Sapindales > Rutaceae > Zanthoxylum > Zanthoxylum bungeanum. The sequence continues at coordinate 60,144 of SKCR01011639.1, read as the reverse complement.
GCGGTAAATCCATTTGGATAATGCTTGCTGTAGCTGCACGTTTCATTTATGAAATGTGTCAGTTAAAGATCAAAATCGCTTTCCTTAAACGGAAATCCTTTGGAGGATATTTATAACATCCTGACGATTTTGTCGTACTAAAAGTAGCAAACAAGGTTTGCAGGTTATTCGATCCATATTTGGATTGAAGCAAGCATTAGGTTCTTGGAATCATCATTTTGATGTAATCATAATGGTCTATGATTTAATTCAAAACAAAATGATTCTTGTGTATATAAGGAGGTTAGTGGGAGCGCACTGACAAGAATGTCCTTTAATAAAATAATGATAACATATTCATTTCTTGGAAATGAAATTCCCATATAAAACAATCGGCGAAAGCTTGGCTTTCGAGAAAATTCTCCGTAGAATTCTTGGGAGTAACAACCATTATTCTAGGAATAAATATCTACTGGGATAGATTAAGTTGTTAAAACTCTGCGAGAACTCATACATTGAAAAATGTACTTGACCTGGTGTCTCATACGCTTTGAGCATATGGATTCACAATCAGGCCAATCCAAGGATAGTCACTGGATTGATGTTAAGAACATCTGTTACAATCTTAGAGATCTAAGGATGCTGTCTTAATCTGTGGAGAAGGAGAACTTGAAGTGACTGGGATCACTACTGCAAGTTTCCAAACCGATAAAACGACTGAAAGTCGTAAATGGTACTATACAGTTTGAATAACGGTACAGTGAGCTGGAAATCTTCCTAGCAAGATACTGTTACCGAATAAACAACAAATGCGGATTATTACTGCAGCTGAGGCAGCAATAGAAGCCATCTGGGTCAATAATAAATCTAATTAGATTAGATATAGTTCTATTAGCAGCTGAGCTAGGCGTCAGCACAGGCTAAAGAATTAAAGGTCTCATCAACGATCCAGATACATACTTCGACTATTCATATGATTCGTTCGGATCATACATCGTGGCGATGTGATGATCATATAAATCACATCAGACGATAATCATACAAATCCGCTGACGAAATCTTTTCTCAGCAATTTGAGCCAACCGTACATAGTTCGGGTGTTAGGCACTCGAGTGACTGGCTATAGGCCAAGTGGGAGATTGTTGGACAGTTATGACCCATAGCGTCACTATATGTACAGATCATGGTGTTGTCTATGAGACATAGGAGATTGCACTCTTATCATTTGTGATTAGATCACCTAGATATATAAATGATGAGAGGTCCTGATGATTTGTTCCTTGATTGAGAATGATATGAGACAGTATCAATCGACGAAGGATAAATCATTAAATATCCCTAGTCAGAGTATTATCGAGATTGGACATCGATAAATACGTAAAAGACTAGTATTGCACTTGTGCACGTTGTGAGGGCATAACAAGCATAGTTCTCATATATTTAAGTATTGGATACTTATGCAAGTGCGGTAGGAGGTTGTGTTTCACCGATGGTACGGAAAACAGCTTCTCTCTGGATAGACCCCCTCAGAATCCCATTGGTAGTTTGACTATGTGTCTATGGGAGTCCGACATCAGGGTAGGTGTATTTGGTATTAACCTGAGACTTGCACCGCTAATGCTTACGACAATCAATATACTTTGGTTGAGGTAGTCCAGGGCTTTAACCGGTTCTGTGTACGCCGATATTGGGTATATTGAGAATCGTAGAGTATTGGGTGTGATGTCAAGACGGAAGTATCACTCCAATCATAGTGGAGATGATGTCACGCAGGATACGGTATTAGTACTCTTAAGTGCTGCGCGGCCATCGAGATATTATGACTAGGTCATGTATATCCGATAATAGAGACTAGTTACCAGACATCCGGCATGTGCTTCTTACGGGGTAGACACAACTCCAGCCCCAGGCCTAGCACGTGACCATCCGATACTGGACCGATATGCACTATACGATGTATACTACGCCTGATATAGATCACATGTTCCTGTAAGGATATTTCCGGAGAATTGGGAAGACATGGCGTTTTGCTAGAAGCCAACCTTGTCTTGTGAATCGGTAAAACGTAGTACTTGGTACGTACGTTTGGATAGTCCGACGACCGTATTTACTGCCAACATATCTGGGGATCTCATGGGTCGCTTCCCAATGATTCACCAATGATGTATGACTCGCACTTTAATTAATCTGGGATTAATTTGATGGGAGAGAAAATTAATCTAGGATTAATTTCGGAGATATTTTATCTATGATAAAATATCAATAAAAGAGAGATAACGATTAATTTGGAATTAATCGATAATTAATATATTTGATATATTAAACGAAATTGGATTTCGACGCGGAATTAAAATTAGATTTTAATTCGGGCGAACGAATTAATTTAGAATTAATTCGTTAACGATGTGAATAGTGAATTCGCTAGGCTTAATCATTTAATTACGACGCGACGGATAGATCATTAATTTGGGATTAATGAACCCGAGCCCGAGATTATTTGTGAGCGCATTCGTATTTCGAATTCGAGTGCGGCATGTAAATCAAATCAAGCGTCAAATCATTAGTCGCATCAAGCGTTAAATCGCTAGTCGTTTCAAGCGTCAAATCACTTGTCACTTTGAGTGATGTGACTTGACAACTTGAAAGACTTGATGTGACTTGATGGATTTGTGATGTTGGAGTGTGGAACACTCAAGCTAATTATAGTTGGTATATTTGACTTTTTGAAAGTTAAATTAAATGGAAATTCATTTGTTTATTTTTGGAAAATATATAAATGAATTGTTTTCACCATTTACCAATCTAATCTCTCTCTTTCATCTTCATCATTCTCACCAAATGGGTCACGCCCAAGGCAGTGAACTGCCACTGTTTGGGCGTGAATGATGAACAATTTTGGGCAAGTTTTGTGGCAAAATTGCCTAGTGCTAGCACACCGAGATATTAGTCTCCTCTTTAAGTTTTGGATGAATTAATCTATTTATAATAGAGCCTTGGAGTCATTGAGTATCTTAAAAACCCTAAAATCACATTTTTGGTGCGCACGAGGCGTTTTGGTGCAGGTCAGTTGGTGCCGTGGCACCCAGCTCTCTGGATTTTGTACTAGGCTGATTTTCGAAGGCGCGTTGCGACGCAGGCAAATTTGCACGTCCCAACGCGTGGCAGATTCTAGGATTTGTGTTTTGACTAGATCTCATTGAATACATGCAAATCGATATATTATGGGTTTCGTAACTCTTTTTAGATCAAAAGTTATAGCCTTTTTATAATCAGTGCGTAGCTGATGCTGGTTTTGCCTGTTCTTGAGTTTGATTTCTCCCAATAAGTCCCGAAACACGCGCATTTTCTCCATTCTTGATGTTCTAATGCTTTATCCAACAAGACATAAAATAGACATAAAATGACATGAAACATAACAAAATAGTAAGCTAATGATGCCGGAATAAGTGGGTATAAACCACACTTATCAAACACCCTCAAACTTAAGATTTTGCTTGTCCCGAGCAAAAGACTAAATAAAAGCTAATTCAAATAAACAAATAAAATAACTAAATTAACTAAGCCACTTTCGTAGTAATCATGATTTCACTTAAATTCTGAGGCGACCCTAGTGGATGAGTTATAGTCTCGTGAGGGCTTATAGCAACGACAACCACAAACGTCATTCACACACAGTCATGAAAAAATATAAAACAAATAAAAACAATTAAAATATTCTCGATAGTTATGCGCAATATTGTCCTCAAAGAGTGCTTATCAATGAAATCAGAGAACCTTCAAAGTATGTAATTTAGCTCAGATCCAAGTTCCTGAATAATTCATCTGGGCTAGACTCACTGTGTGTGTGTGTAAAGGCTCATTCACAGCTTGATTCCTAAGTAAGCCAACTTAATGATTTCATTTAAAAATTGGGATCGATGGGCCAAACCAACTTAGATATCTCAAGTATGCTCTGTAATTGCTTTATTTTGTGCTCAGTAAGGTAAGATTTTTCTTTTCTTTTTCTTGTCTCTTTTTGCACTTTTTTTGAACTATTTCTTTTCTTTTTTCAACTCACCTACCCTTTAAGGAAGTATTTCTCCTCATGGTGGTCCTAATACTCGCCCAAAGGTAGCTTCACGCTTATCGGTTATAGGAGGTTTGTTTTCTTTCTTTATAGACTTTTTTATTTTATTTCTATCCATACCATACATCATAAAACTAGCAAATCAAGATAGATATCTAAGCAAATGGTCATTCATCGACATGCAATTTCTTCAACTAGTCACCTTATCAACTACTAAATTTTCACTGTTAAGAACCTATGATTGAGTGCTTACGAATCAAACATAGATCAACTACTCAAGACATCAGATAACAGTAAATTGGGCACTATCGTTTCTAAACTTTCACCCATAAATAAACAGTATCATCATAGGATTTATGTTTTACTATCAAAAACTAAAAATAAAAATAAAAAATTATATTTTTTTAAATATAAATAACAAGTGAACAACATACACACACCCCTAAACTTAAAACATACATTGTCCTCAATGTAAGATTAAAAAAAATAAAGAATAAGAGGGAGGAACAACACTACCATGCATGAAGTTGATTAAGCTCTTGGTGGTTATAATTTGGTTGTGCGGGTATTATGTGTCTCGTGCTACCTGCATAAATAGCATGCAAAATGAATAAATAAATAATAGCACATAATAAACTAAAAAAATAAACAAGATGCAAATGCAAATATTGCCTCCCCGTTAGCGCTAAGTTTAACGTCTTCAACCAGACGTAACCACCCAAATGGTTATGCTGGCTTAAATTTAATGAACCAGGTAATCTCATCTACTTTCTTCTTTAGTATCAACCGGTTCTTATGACATGAAAAAGACAGCTTGGCAGGCTGTGGCAGTTTATCCATAGATAGTCCCCCAAACTATGTAGATTGTCCCCTAGTTGGAAATTATGGACTGCACATTTGGAAAAATTGGCTCGGCCTCCATTTTAACCTTTCAGGGATTATCTCCAAGTGAGCACTGACCTTTCTTTTCCTCTTTTTGTGGCACTTTATGAGTCGTTTCAGGTTTAGCTGCGGAGAATCTTCCTTTATGCTTGGTTGCACTATGCTCGTAGGTTGCTGAAATACTGATTCACCATGCGTGTTTGCAACTCTCTTCTCTACTATATCTACCCTGTGACATTCTACATCACTTTGAGGACTCGACATGATTCTAAAAGCACTGAAGGTAACTTATTTATATTTACTGCCTAAATCTTGAAAGGTGTCTTTAATCTCTTTTCCGCTCCTAAAGGTTATGACTTGACATTGCTCTTTGGGGTTGACTTCAGTATTACTATGAAACACTCATTATTGCCCATTTGTGTTTCAATATTATCCATCATTGACTCATTATTCTCAAATCTCTCTGAAGTTGTAGCTACAAACATGCTCATGAGGTCTTCTAAGGAAGGTTTCTGCTCATCTCTTGGATAGTTGAAGCCATGAGGAGGTTGAAAAATGTTCACTATATTAGCATATGAAAATTTCAGATGATAATAATTAGGCATATGACTGCCGCTATAGTTGTTGAAATTCTGATTGTTCACATATTGTACTTGTTCAAATCTTGATCCGCTGTTAGGTAAGAGGATTCCAAGAGCAGAAATAGCTTGAATAGACAGTTGGCTTATTTGATTTGTCAATACTTATAGATGAGTCGTGAGGGACGATACTTGAGCTATCAGTGCACCAATAGGATCTGCCATTGCTTCTTTTCTAACTCTCCTGGTACGGAAGAAAATAATATATAATGATAAAAATATAAATATAAAATTAACAAATGAAAATAAAAAGTAAAAGTAAATATAAAAATCTAAATTAAAACAAAGATTACTTTGTAATAATATTAATATGAATTAAACAAACAATCCCCGGTGTAGGACACGGAACCTGGGCGACGCATGCTGTTCTAGACTCAGGGCCTAGTTGAGAGTACGGAGTAGTCCGCGGGGAACTAAACCAGAGAATAATGGAGTCGCCACCCGGTGTGAACCAGGACAAAGATTTAAGGCCGCACTCACCCCTCGCAAGGGAAGACCGCAAACCGTTGGGTTCGGAATGGTCCCTCACTTATGTCATTGTGATGATATACTTTGTGCAATAGATCAACCGCATCTACTCAATAATCATGTTCAAAGGTCACTTAAATCTAATATACTTTCGCTAAATAAATCCTAATCTAAGTTTGCATGCTTGAAAGTAAGTATTTAAACAACAAACACGCAATATCACACATTGAACATATTGAGCCATCAAACTAACATAAACAAATAATTACTTGAACATGAATATAAACCAAACTAAACATCATGTATAAAGAATAAAAAAAATAACATGCCTAAATAACATAACCATGCTTTAAAATTGAATGACAAAACTAAATCAAATCATGCTTAGAATAATAAATAAACAACCTATGAAAAAAAAACATACTCAAACACAAATTTGGATGGAACGAAAGATATGTCTCTTAAGTGGTACGTGGCGTTGTATCCCGAGTACAAATCGCACTACCGTCCATTCGGATTCGGCTACGAAATTTACGTCCGGTTTTCCATCCTATATACCACAAAAGGGAACACATGTCCCGCCCATCCAACAATCAAATCATATCCCCAAACGACTCTCATGTAATCATATATAAAAATAAATAAAATAACAAGAAAGAATGTAAGTAAAAGGTACCCTCAGGTCTAACCTCTTTTGTCGATTTTTGGAAGCGCGTTCCAAGTCCGTTGGAAGGGCGAATGATCCGATACCTTTCCGATTTGCTTACTCAATGTCCTTCCTCGTTGTTTTGATGCTCGGGCTGCTGTTTTAAGTCTGTTTCACTGCCGTTTGGTCACTGCATTTCAGGTCACCATTTTGGCCGTTTAGTGGACTGTTTTGGATGATTTTGAGGGCTTAGGGTTGCGGTCTTTTAAGATTTTTTAGGGGAACTTTAGGCAGAATTTTGGTGTGGTTTATAGGTGATTTTAGGGCTGTTTTATAGGCTTAACTCACTGCCAAAACTGATCAGAACAGTGAGCTAAGTTACGGCAGTTCAAGGTGTAGTGAGGGGCGTTTTTTAGGCTGTTTTGGGGCAGTGAACGGGGCTGGGTTTGGGGGTTATTTTGTGCGCTTTAGGGCTGTATTTGAGGCTTATTTTGGTGTGTTCTAGGGCTGTGAATGGTGGCTTGAATTGCGGCAAAATGGGCTGTGGAAAGAGTGTTGGGCGTGAATGGTATTGGTAGTGGTGGTGAAGATGTGGCAAAGCTCGGTATCCTGGCTTGGTTATGCGGAAATAGAGACTTCAGGGAGATGCTTTGGGTGTGCAAGGGAGGCTTGAAAAAGTGCTTTAGGCGTGCTTGAGGGGTATGTGAGCTAGGGTTGTGAATGGTGGTGATGGGTTCTTTTTATAGGCAAATGAGAGGAGGCTTTCCTTATTTGATTAGGAAAGAATCTCCTAATTGGTTTATCATAAGGAAAAGATCACCTTATTTAGGATGGTGATTGGATTTGATTTGGTAGGGATTTGATTTGATTTCTTTTATTTAGGTAAGGATTTTACAAGATTTTAACATGTGATAAATATGCATTTACCTAAATAAAGGGCATTATGGGCGTGAATCACTATCCCTTGGGCGTGGACTTGGCTTGAATTAGTGGGCTTGGGTATTTTAGGTTTGGTTTGGGTATTTTGGGTTTGGTTTGGGTTTGGTTTGTGGTCTATGGGGGTTTTGGGCCTGAGATAAGCTTTGAAACAGAAGTCTAACAAGCAACCGAAGCCAAACAACTTGGATAAATCCACCAAAAATTATGTTTTCGAACTTTACCCTTCCAATGTCCGTTTCCCGTGACTTTCATGACTAAAGGGGTAGTTGTCTCCATACGAGACTCATCATCGGGTCTTATATGCAAAAATACAGTGCCTATTGTCGCCCCCACTTTGATGGGACTTGTGCAGTGTGTGACAATGACAATCCTATCAAAGTACGTGCAATGCATTTTTACTTACCTGGCTCGCCATCTGCCACCTGGTCTGCCTGTTACTCTGAACTGAATTTGATGATGTGCCATTCCCAGTGTGCTAAACCCCGTACCTAGTGTGTCGCGGTAGTCCACAATAGTCCTCAATAGTCCACAATACTCCACGGTTGTCCATATGGTCCACGGTAGTCCTCGGTAGTCCACATAATCCACATAGTCCACAATAGTCCACAACACTTTAGGATAGTCCACGGTAGTCCTCAATACCTCACGATAGTCCACGGTAGTCCACATAATCCACGGTAGTCCACAACACCTCACAATAGTCCACGGTAGTCCACGGTAGTCTACAACACTTCACGATAGTCCACGGTAGTCCTCGGTAGTCCACATAGTCCACGGTAGTCCTCGGTAGTCCACATAATCCACGGTAGTCCTCGGTAGTCCACAACACCTCACGATAGTCCACGGTAGTCCTTGGTTGTCCACATAATCCACGGTAGTCCACAACACTTCACGATAGTCCACGGTAGTCCTCATAGTCCACAGTAGTCCTCGGTAGTCCACATAATCCACGGTAGTCCTCGGTAGTCCACATAATCCACGGTAGTCCTCAGTAGTCCACAACACTTCATGGTAGTCCACGACACTTCACGATAGTCCACAGTAGTCCACTTAGTCCACACACTTCACAGTGGTCCACGGTAGTCCACATAATCCACGGTAGTCCACGGTAGTCCACAACACTTCACGATAGTCCACGGTAGTCCTCGGTAGTCCACATAATCCATAATAGTCCACGGTAGTCCACAACACCTCACGATAGTCCACGGTTGTCCTCGGTAGTCCACATAATCCACGGTAGTCCACGATAGTCCACAACACCTCACGATAGTCCACGATGGTCCTCGATAGTCCACATAACCCACGGTAGTCCACAACACCTCACGATAGTCCACGGTAGTCCTCGGTAGTCCACATAATCCACGGTAGTCCACAACACTTCACGATAGTCCATATAATCCATGATAGTCCACGGTAGTCCACAACACTTCACGATAGTCCACGGTAGTCCTCGGTAGTCCACATAATCCACGGTAGTCCACGGTAGTCCACAACACCTCACGATAGTCCACGGCAGTCCTCGGTAGTCTATATAATCCACGGTAGGCCACGGTAGTCCACAAACTTCACGATAGTTCACGGTAGTCCTCGGTAGTCCATATAATCCATGATAGTCCACGGTAGTCCACAACACTTCACGATAGTCCACGGTAGTCCTCGGTGGTCTGTTGGATAATATGACCCATAGCGTCACTATTTGCACAGAACATTGTGTTGTTGTAGCAAATTAACTATGTAACAAGGAAATTGCACTCTCGTCATTTGTGATTAGATCACCATAGATATATAAATGAAGAGAGGTCCCTATGATTAGTTCCTGGATTGAGATGATATGAGACAGTATCAGTCCACGAAGATTAATCATTAAATATCCCTAGCCATAGTATTATCGAGACTGGACATCGATAATGCGGAATAGGCTAGTATTGCACTTGTGCGCGTTGTGAGGGCACAACGGCATAGTTCTCATATATATAAGTATTGGATACTTATGCAAGTGCGATAGGAGGTCGTGTTTCACCGATGGTACGGGAAACAGCTTCGCTCTGGATAACCCCTCGGAATCCCATTGGTATTATGACTATGTGTCTATGGGAGGCCGAAATCAAGGTAGGTGTGTATAGTCTTAACCTGAGACTTGCATCGCTCATACTTACGATAATCGATAAACTTTGGTTTTGGTGGTTGGGGGCTTTGACCGGTTCTGTGTTCACCACTTCTGGGTTTATCAGAGAGTCGTAGTGTATTGGATGTGATGTCGAGACGGAAGTATCACTCCAGTCATATTGGAGATGATGTCACGCAGGATACGGTACTAGTGCTCTTGAGTGTTGCGCAACCAATCGGGATATTGTGACCAGGTCATGTATATCCGATTATAGAGACTATGTTACCAGACATCCGATATGTGTTTCGGACGGGGCAGACACTTATCCAGCCCCAGCCCTAACACGTGATTATCCGATACTGGGCCGATACGCACAATACTTAGTATACTACGCTTGATACAGATCTATATATTCCTATAAGAATATTTCTGGAGAATTGGGTAGGCATGGCGCTTTGCTAGAAGCCAACCTTGTCTTGTAAATCGGTATAAACGTAGTACGAGGTACTTACGTGTTCGGATAGTCCGACGACCGTATTTACTGCCAACATATCCGGAGATCTCATGGGTCGCTTCCTGAAGATTCACCGATGATGTATGACTCGCACTTTAATTAATCTGGGATTAATTAGAAGAGAGAGAAAATTAATCTGGGATTAATTAGAAGAGAGAGAAAATTAATCTGGGATTAATTCGATGAGAGAGAAAATTAATCCGGGATTAATTACGGAGATATTTTATCTAGGATAAAATATTAATTAAAGAGATAGAACGATTAATTTAGAATTAATCGATAAAATAATATATCTGATATATTATGCGAAATTGGATTTCGACGCGGAATTAAAATTGGATTTTAATTCGGGCGAACGAATTAATTTAGAATTAATTCGTTAGCGACGTGAATAGTGATTTCGCTAGGCGTAATCATTTAATTACGACGCGACGAAAATTCGTTAATTTGGAATTAGCGAACCCGAGCCCGAGTGTGATTGCGAGCGCATTCGTATTTCAAATTCGAGCGCGGCACGCAAGTCACATCAAGCGTCAAATCACTAGTCGCATCAATTGTCAAATCACTTGTCACTTTGAGTGATGTGATATGACATGTCACTTTATTAAAGGTGATGTGATGTGAATAGTGATGTGAAGTGATTGAAAAACACTTTATGCTTTTTGACTTTTGCTTTTTGAAAAGTAAAAGGAATCTTCTTTTTTTAATAGAAATGAAAAGTGGTAAAAGGTGTTATTATTATTAATTTTGGAAATTAAAAATTATAAAAACCTAATTACACTTTTTCTATCTCTCTCTCCCTTTACGTTTTTCATCTCCCTCTCTTTTCCCTCCTTCTTCCACTCACGGCTTTGAGCCGATTTCTTCCAAAATTTTTGGCCTATGGCCGAATCTATGAGATACAAGGAAGAACATTTGGTGCTAGCACACACCTTGGGTTTTACATAGGTGATAGGGAAACGAATTTGTGAGCTTGGAAAGCTTGAAGCTTGGAGCTTCCATGGAGGTCATCCATGGCCGATTCTTGAACCATCAAGGAGGAGCAAAACCGAGCCATCCACCACCTTTGGGAGACATTGTCGAGCCATCTTGGAGGAGGAAAAGGCTTGTGTTCTTCATTTCATCAAAACCCATCAATGTGAGTTGTGTTTCCGCCTTACTCCTTTGAAGTATTCATGCATTTTTCTTGCTTGATTTGTTGATTTTGGGACCTAATTAGAAACTTAACATAGTCCACATAATCCACGGTAGTCCACACAATCCTCATAATCTACATAGTCCACATGCCGTACCTGGCGTGCTAAACCTCGTACCTAGGGTGTCGCAGTGGTCTGAATGCCATATCTGGCGTGCTAACCCCATACCTAGGGTGTCGTAGTGTGATATCTCCATACCCAGAGTGCCGTACCTGGCAGAACTGATCTGATACCTCAATACCCGGAGTGCCGTACCTGACTGAACTGATCTGATATCTCCACACTCGGAGTGCCGTACCTGGCTGAATTGATCTAATATTGATATAGACCTCGCCCCCAGAATGCCATACCCGGCAGAAACTGATACTTAATTGATATGGGCTTCGCCCCCAAAATGCAATACCCGGCAGAACTAATATTGAACCGATGTGGGCCTCGCCCCCAGAATGCCATACCCGGCAGAACTGATACTGAACTGATGTGGGCCTCACCCCCAGAATGCGGTACCCGGTAAGTCTGATACTCTCTTTCAACACCTTGTAGTGCCTCTCTTCGAGATAATCTTGATAGCTAAACATATTTTTGTCCTCAACGGGTACTTCGCGTCAAAGCCAAGGAATCTTCAAAGTACTCGATATACTCAAATCTAATCATCTGAATGGGTGATCTGAATTAGACTTATAGTGTGTGTGTGTGCTAAGGCTCTTTCGCAGCTTATTCCTTAAGTCAGCCAACTTGATGATTTCCCTTCGGAGAATCGGACCAACGAGTCTAACCAACCTGGATGTCTAGGCCATATTCTGTGATTACTGTAGCATACTCAACATGATATGGTCTTCTTTTATTGTATCGTCTCTTTCTCTTCATTTAGAACCCCTTTTTTTTCTTCTTTTTTTTTGACACACCTACCCTTTAAGGTAGCATTTCTCCTTATGGTGGTCCTAATACTCGCCCATGGGTAGCTTCACGCTTATCGGTTATAGGCGGTCTATTTTTCTTTTCATTGCAGAGACTTTTCTTTTTTTGTTTTCCAACCATATCATGTATCGTAGCAAAAGCAAATCAGTGTGGACATCTAGGCAAACGGTCATTTACCAATCCACCATCTCTTCAACTAGTCATCTCATCAACCACTCAGGCTTCTACTATTGAGATACCTTTATCAAGTGCTTTATGAGTCTAGCCGAGATTAATTCATTCTGAATACTAGATAAGAGCGCGTCTCGTACTTCTCGTTTCTAAGGCTTCTCCCTACAGCACACAATGTCATCACCAGACATATGTCTATCTACCAAAGATTTTTCTCTCTTTTTATTTTCTTTTTTTTTTTTTTTTCTTTTTCTCACTCAAAGGATTTCTTCTTTTCTGCTGCTGATAATGTGAGCTTTACCCACTGAGATTCATACCCGAAACTCAAACTCATATGGGCCTCAACCCTCATATTACTACTCGAATCTGATACTGTGCTTTTGTTGTTTCTGATTGGCTTGTCTTTATCGTTTTTTCTTTTCTGTCTTCGACACCTGTGAACACAAAACAAAAGCAAACACAAAAAAAGGATGCAAAATATGTTACGTGTATGCATGCATGCATGAGTTTTCTTATCCCGTCGGGTTAGGTCTTCTGCAGATGACTACTCAGTCTTCTCAGGCAAAGTACAGTTTCAATCTTTCAACATTGATCGGCTCGGTGAACTCGTTCCCTTCCAAATCTGACAGTCTCACTGCTCCATTTCCCAATTTCTACATGACTATCTTATCTTTTCTGCTTACTTCTTTCGAGGATTCCCTGTGTTCTAAACATCGCTAAGTATCAAAGCACCAGGGTTGAATGCTTTTGTCAAATATACTCATGTGCAGGTTGAAAGGAAGAGATTCAGGCAAGTAAACGAAATGAGTGTCTTTATTATCATTCAGAAAAATGCTCAAACAGATAGACGAAGTTATTGTCTTTATTAAAAATGCAGGAAATAAACCAGAAAGAACAGTTTCATTATTCGCAACATAGCCTTCTTCCTCGGCCTATGGTTCTTCACCGTCGTCATTCCTTATCCATGTGAAAGAAGCTGGGTGGTTGAGAGCTTGGAGGACGAAGCTTTCAGGTAGGCCGGAGTTAATCATATAGGTGGGTGGCGGGACGGAGTGATAATTAGGTAAGGGGTTATGGTATGTGTTTGGCTGTTCTTTTTCAGGGCCAGGGATCTTATGGGAGTCAATTAAGTCTTGGATCTCATGGCGGAGATGGGTACAGCTATCGGTGTCATTCCGGGGTTACTGGTGGAAGTGGCATTAGCGGTTCATATTGAGGTTTGGCGGGGGAGGATTTGGGAGTGGCCTTGACTCCAAAGGTTTTAAGAGTCCTTACCTGGTTAACTTCTCAAGTATTTTGGACAAGGGTCTGTCCAAGTTAGAAAAGTGCCTATTCTTGATGGCAGCAACCTCGGCAATAGCGGGCTTGGTCTCAGGATGTCCCCCAAAATTTCTTCTATTCTCTCCGTAAAACTTCCGGTTCTCGGCTTCCTCTTCTTCAATGTCCATGAAAGTTTCCCTCAACTGTCGGAAATCTGCAATCATCGAAGTCATTCTCCTCAGTTTACCATAGATCGAAGGCTTTATCCCCTTGATGATCATCTTAATCTGATCCTTCTCGGAAGGCCTGGTCTGCATCTTTAAGAGCTGGCTTCTCCAGCGGTCAACATACTCCTTAAAGCTCTCTTCAGGCTTTTACTTAGTATTCTCTAAGTCGCGAAGCGACAAGTTGATCTCTAAGTCGGTAACATACTGCTTCAAGAAGGCATCAGCCAACTCCCTCTAATCTTCTTTCACCTTCTTCTCAAGGCTATGATACCAAACCACAGGTGCCCCCTCGAGTGACATCCCGAACATCATCTGGACTTGGCGCTGAGATAGGCCAACTGAACTCATCACTGAGACATATTACCGTAAATGGACCCTCGGGTTCCCATTCCCATTAAACTTGGCAATGTCAGGCATTTTAAACTGCGCTGGTAGCTGTGCCTCAAAGGTCATTGAATCATAATCCATTAGATCCTCATATTTCCCCCTCAGCTTACGGGTGACAGACTCCATCTGATCACGGAGCCTTTGCATTTCAGCCTGAGTCCCGGCTATCCTACCAGCGACATAGTCAGCCAGATCATCATCAAATGCCGGAGCATCATCATTCAATCCATTTGGAAGGCTCTCCCGCCTCTCATTCTTAAATCCTCCCGCAGCGCGGGGCACATCCATATTAGACATGGCGGCAGTAACAGCTTGCAGTTGCTCAGTCATCTTGGCGAAGTTAGCTTCCATCTGATCCATTCGGGATCCCTCGTTGACGGATTCACTCATATTCGCTGAAGGTCTTTTGATTAGTCTCCCTTCTTCCCTAACCCAACGAGAATCTATGTTGCCTCTTTTAAGGCCATGTGTCAGTGCATATGTGTGCGATGCATGTAATATATATAAATTATAAAAGAAAGAAACTTTAAACTACTTGGCCTATTATCATCTTAAGGTATTCAATCACACCATCGCTCGGTGTAAACTTGTCCCAGTTGAAAATGCCCAACAGGTTTACACTTTACATTGATATGGCTAAATGACTTCAAATGATAAGAGGCCCATTCGCAAAATGGCCCACCGGTATTTTAGAAGCTTTTGGCCCAACTGTCAAAGGACATTAACTCATCCCAGTTTAAATGGCCCAACAAGTTCACATCTTTTGACAAAAGGTCCAACTGGATCCAAATGACGGTGGTCCACCACATTAATAACAAATAACTTCTACTGGTTCTTTATGGCTAAGGTTCACGAGTGGGTTCACGGGGCGCGGACAAAGGCTCTCGCTGACGAAGGTTTTCCTACAACTAAGACTCCCCACTCAAGGGTTCAATCGACCAAGTGAGCACACCTTTTTTATACCTTACGGTACGTGCCAACAAGTTATGGTGTGTGATTAACTGTCGAATGGATTTCCCGTTGTAGATTCCCCAGAGGGAGGGTGGAGCGAACTTTCTTAAATACCCAAGCCTCTTAGGCTCTTATCGCTTGGTGACAGGAATAAACAACGAGTCCTCCAAACTAGTCTATCACAATAAGCTACGGGTAATGATCATCTAAGTGCCTTCACAGCTTTTCCTCGAAAGGTAGTGAATGAAGGAAGACACCCAACCATCACCTAGCTTTAACAAAGCCTTTGATTAACCCCCTCAACGCACTATGAAACGATCGATTAAAGCACAAATTATACACATCACAAGACATGATTTCGGGGCCAATTCTCTCTCCCCAGTGGAGTCGCCAGACTGTAGGACACAGAACTTGAGCAACGCATGCTGTTCTAGACTTAGGGCCTAGTTGAGAGTACGAAGTAGTCCGCGGGGAACTAAACTGGAGAATAATGGAGTCGCCACCCGGTGTGAACCGGGATAAAAATTTAAGGCCGCACTCACCCCTCGCAAGGGAAGACCTCAAACCGTTGGGTTCGGAATGGTCCCTTACTTATGTCATTGTGACGATATAATTTGTGCAATAGATCAACCGCATCTACTCAATAATCATGTTCAAAGGTCACTTAGATCTAATATGCTTTCGCTAAATAAATCCTAATCTAAGTTTGCATGCTTGAAAGTAAGTCTTTAAACAACAAACACGCAATATCACACATTGAACATATTGAGCCATCAAACCAACATAAACAAATAATTACTTGAAAATGAATATAAACCAAACTAAACATCATGCATAAAGAATAAAGAAATAACATGCCTAAATAACATAACCATGCTTTAAAATTGAATGACAAAACTAAATCAAATCATGCTTAGAATAATAAATAAACAACCTATGAACTATAACATACTCAAACACAAATTTGGATGGAACGAAACATATGTCTCTTAAGTTGTACGTGGCGTTGTATCCCGAGTACAAACCGCACTGCCGTCCATTCGGATTCGGCTACGGAATTTACGTCCGGGTTTCCATCCTATATACCACAAAAGGGAACACATGTCCCGCCCATCCAACAATCAAATCATATCCTCAAACGACTCTCATGCAATCATATATAAAAATAAATAAAATAACAAGAAAGAATGTAAGTAAAAGGTACCCTCAGGTCTAACCTCTTTTGTCGATTTTTGGAAGCGCGTTCCAAGTCCGTTGGAAGGGCGAGTGATCTGATACCTTTTCGATTTGCTTACTCAATGTCTTTCCTTGTTGTTTTAATGCTCAGGCTGCTGTTTTAAGTCCGTTTCACTGCCGTTTGGTCGCTGCGTTTCAGGTCACCGTTTTGGCCGTTTAGTGGACTGTTTTGGATGATTTTGAGGGCTTAGGGGTTGCGGTCTTTTAAGGTTTTTTAGGGGAACTTTAGGCAGATTTTTGGTGTGGTTTATAGGTGATTTTAGGGCTGTTTTATAGACTTAACTCACTGCCAAAACGGATCAGAACAGTGAGCTAAGTTGCGGTAGTTCAAGGTGTAGTGAGGGGCGTTTTTGAGGCTGTTTTGGGGCTGTGAACGGGGCTGGGTTTGGGGAG
This sequence comes from Zanthoxylum bungeanum, assembly GCA_019454045.1. Classification (NCBI taxonomy): domain Eukaryota; kingdom Viridiplantae; phylum Streptophyta; class Magnoliopsida; order Sapindales; family Rutaceae; genus Zanthoxylum; species Zanthoxylum bungeanum. Next base: position 43,166 of record SKCR01011639.1, on the reverse strand, counting down.
TATTTTGTGTGACTTTAGGGATATATTTGAGGCTTATTTTGGTGTGTTCTAGGGCTGTGAATGGTGGCTTGAATTGCGGCAAAATGGGCTGTGGAAAGAGTGTGGGGCGTGAATGGTATTGGTGGTGGTGGTGAAGATGCGGCAAAGCTAGGTATTCTGGCTTGGTTATGCGGCAATAGAGACTTCAAGGAGATGATTTGGGCGTGCAAGGGAGGCTTGAAAAAGTGCTTTAGGCGTGCGTGAGGGGTATGTGAGCTAGGGTTGTGAATGGTGGCGAGGGGTTCTTTTTATAGGCAAATGAGATAAGGCTTTCCTTATTTGAATAGGAAAGAATCTCCTAATTGGTTTATCATAAGGAAAGGATCTCCTTATATAGGATGGTGATTGGATTTGATTTGATTTCTTTTATTTAGGTAAGGATTTTACAAGATTTTAGCATGTGATAAATATGCATTTACCTAAATAAATGGCATTATGGGCGTGAATCACTATCCCTTGGGCGTGGACTTGGCTTGACTTGGTGGGCTTGGGTATTTTGGGTTTGGTTTGGGTATTTTAGGTTTGGTTTGGGTTTGGTAAGTGGTCTATGGGGGTTTTGGGCCTGAGATAAGCTTTGAAACGGAAGTCCAACAAGCAACCGAAGCTAAACAACTTGGATAAATCCACCAAAAAATTCTATTTTCCAACTTTACCCTTCCAACGTCCGTTTCCCGCGACTTTCATGACTAAAGAGGTAGTTGACTCCATACGAGACTCATCATCGGGTCTTATATGCAAAAATACAGTGCCTACACCCGGCAACGGCACTAAAAACTTGTTGTGATATTTTATATCATACTGCAAGTGTACGGTGTCATGTTTTAGTATAAATATGAGTTAAGAATGTCGAACCCACAGGGATTGCGTTAACTCCATTAAATACTACAATTGATAATCCTAACTTTATTTAGAAAATAAATAATAAAGATTTTAATAAGTAAATATAATATAAAAATATTTAGATATGAGGAACTAATACGATAGAGATTCTAGAGTCTGATTTCACCTATGTATTTTTCAGGCCAATTAATCCTTGTTCAGTTATATTGTTTATAAGTCAAGAATCCGAAAATATCTACTCACTCTCTCGAGTATCAGTGAAAATATCATCAGCTACAGATTTCGATATCTCTATAAAAATCTAGTAGTTAACTACTCATTACGCTTTATGATTCTATATTAATGACTTCAAAGGAACTTATATATTCTCTCGAACTCTATAAAACTCCTAAGTTATATTCTCTAGATCTATTCAAAATCCCCTCTCTCGAGTGATAGATTTCAAACATATATCATCATATTTGTGGCCATAAAACATAAAGCATTAAACTCAAAAGAATATACATAACTCAATAAAACTTCATAACAAAATTAGCAAACGATACAAGATTCAAGTATCAGTTACATCATTCTCCAAAATTAAGGAGTAGTTGATGACTAAAGATTAAAAAAAATGATAAACAAGTCATGAATCTAATGGAAATCATTAGAGTTCTAAGAAAGAAACAAGAAGATAAAACGAGAATTGAATCTCTCCATCTTTGGGCGTCAGTGCCTTTGTCTCCTCTTGTTTCTCTTCAATCCTCATTGGATCTCTCTAAAATATGTATTTTTAGTGTTTTGTGCTGTGTATTAGCCTCCTCTTTAGGTTTTGGACGAACTAATCTATTTATAATAGAGCTTTGGATTCATTGAGTATCTTAAAAACCCTAAAATCACATTTTTGGTGTGCACGGGGCACTACGGCGCTAGTCAATTAGCGCCGCGGTGCCCAACTCTCTGGATTTTATACTAGGCTGATTTTCAAAAGCGCGTCGCGACATAAGGCAAATGTTCGCGTCACGACACGTGTTAGATTCAAGGATTTTTGTATTGATTAGATTTCATTGAGTACATGAAAATCGATAAATTATGGATTTCGTAACTATTTCTAGATCAAAATTTATTGCCTTTTTATAATCAGTGCGCAGCTGATGCTGGTTTTGCCTGTTCTTGAGTTCTATTACTCCTAATAGGTCTCGAAACATGCGTATTTGCTCCATTTTTGATGTTCTAATGATTCCTACAAACAAGACATAAAATAAATTATAAATGACGTTAAATGACACGAAATATAATAAAATAGTAAGCTAAAGATGCCGAAATAAGTGGGTATAAACCACACTTATCATTTTGGCACGTAGGTCCAGGATGCACGACACCTGATATCTTGGGGAGATGAAACAAAATGAAGGCCGGATATATATGTCGGGCATTTAAGGAAGACCATTATATCTTCCCATCTTCTTAGTAACGATCCAGAAACCCTAGGGAAACTCTTTAGTTGGCAGTGAAAGATAGATAATCATTACAAAAAAAAGAGAATCTTTGGCGATATATGTACCTTCTTGACTTGAAGGATGTGGCAGTATGAGTTTTTGCGAGATGCGACCTGAGGACACAGGTCTGATATAAACCACCACCCTTTTTGAAGTTCCGGGCACCAACTCACTAATTCGTTGAGACTGAAAACTATGAGACAGATGTTGATGGTGGTTTTTCACTCGAGAAAGTTTGAATACTTAGAAATGGTAGTTCGAGGTTTGTACTTGACCAGAAGAGAATGGTGAGGGACTAAAGAGACTGAAGTCAGATGAAGAACCCGAGCCCATTTGTATGATAGAGTTTTACCGAGGGTAGTTAATAAGCGGCAAAATATATCAATTTTTACCGTCCCTTTTACTTAATATTTTGTATATTTTCTTGCATTTTGTGAATATTTTGATGTATTTTGTGTATTTTATAGAAAAATAAGGTTTCAGGACTCACTAGAATCAAATCGGGACCAAAACAGTAAAAAAATGGACAAAAGGGCAAAATTATCATTTCGGTATCGCGACGTGCACAACCTCTGCATCATGACACACTGACATCATCAGCCTATCGATACACATCATCATGACATCATCCTCAATTACTATTCTGCTGACACGCGTCATCACAATGACATCACATGCATTAACATTTGCATCATCGCCACTTCAACATGACGTCAGCACAATAATTCACTATGTCGGCATGTATCATTACTTACATCAGCATGATGTCAACATCACGACAGGTATAATTTCACGTTTCACGATGCTGAGCTAATAATTCTTCCGACAGCCACGTGTCATCATCTCGTGAAAGTCGCGTACACATGTCAAAGATCAAAGGCGCGTCGGGACGAGCAAGACTTCACGTGTCACGACAAGTGGGACCAAATTTTGCCTATAAATTGAAGCCGAAATCAGAATGAAAATTCATACATTCTAATAGGGATTTCCTTAAGAATACTAAGAAGATTGTATTGTGTTTGTTTATTTACAGCTTTCTTGTATTTAATTTTTATTTTAAGCAATAGATCTTTCTTTATTTTACTTTATAGTATGAGGAGGTAGCTCCTCTCTGTTGGGGTGAAGAGTAAAGGCTTTATTACTAATATTTAGATTAATATCCTTTAATTAGAATATATAAACTATTTTAAAACTTAACTAAATGGGATACCACCTTTATAATTGATTGGACATAATTAAATTGATTTTAACCTTACTAAATTGGATACCGCCTTTATGGTCAGGTTGAATTAATCTAAAATCTGACTTAATCAGGATACCGCCTATATGGTCGGTTGGCAATGTCATGCAAGTTTATATATTATAATAAAGGAGATATCTAAATTAGAAGTAATAAAAATGGATCCTACCCCCAGTATTTTCTTTATTGTTAATTTATCTTTTTAATTTCCAAGTTTACTTTATGTCATTTTTTTAATTTACGTTTTTACTAGTCCTATATATGTATTGTAACTAAATACCATATATTGGGTTGTGATGAATTACAATATCACTATTTTATAAGTGGTTATTTTATGAGCTTAATTCTTCTTGTTAACTGGCCACTAATAAAATTGATTTGGTAAACTTAAAATAACCTTGACGAAGGAATTTTAGGTTTCAGCCTTAGACTCAATAGCCCACGATCTCACCTTAGGGCAAAAGACTCTCAGGTAGATTTCCTTCCAAGATAGACATATACCTATTGGGCGGGGGTAGCCACAATTGAAACTTAATCTTAATGAATTCAGGTAATTTGGTTAACATAGACATATGATGAATTGGAATACTTTGGGTGTTTGCATCTGACTATCGATAGAGGCTTTTGCATATTTACGTGTTCCAAGTTAATAAACCGATATATTTCCCAAACATGAGATAATCACTTCATCTTTAAAAGATATTGGAGGCATTCACAACCCTAGATAGCTTTATAATATTGATTTTTCCTTTAATTAACTTCCGCACTGTTCTAATTACTTGTCTTCAGTAAACATCACCAATCAAACAACAATCAATCAATTAGATACTTGTAGAATTTTAACTTCAGTCAATTAATAGCATCGGTATTAAGTCCTCGTGGGATCGATACATTTATACTACTTGAATGATACGTGCGATTGCGTTACGTGTGTGTACCACCGATCAGTAGTACTGTGTGATTAAGAGGAGTATGGATACTGACCCGACCCATAAGTGAAGTATTAATTTGGCACATTAGACCATTCGTGGAGGCTGACTCGAGGTGGTCTGATATTGCGGACTCGACCTGTCTGAATAAAGGAAGATTCGATCCAACACCATTCATCTCGGCATACCGACCCATGGACCAAGATTGAGGCCATGATATTTAGTACTTACGGTTATTTGACATATGCCCTACTTGAAAGTTTGGGCTTCTATAAGGTTGATGTGATATGAGTAAGTCAACGACTCTCATTGGGAAAAGACTTTTTCAGACGGAATAGTTTTGAATTAGTTGAACCACAAGTTGTCACGTTGACAGACGTGTTGCAGTGGCCAAAAGGTTGGAATGATGGGCTTCTGCTAATAAAAGGTGGTTAAGTCAGAGGCCACAGCAAATATTTGCGGAGTGGTTGGGGAAAATAAGCATGGACGATGATGACAGAGTGACATAAGCCGACTTCATAGGTTGATGGAATAATGAATTTTGAAACCTATATAAAGAGGTTGAAGTCATAAGTTCAAGGATTAGCCATTTAGATATATCATTACTTGTAAAAAAGCCATAAAAGGTACCTGACCATTGAGAGATTTGTAAATCCGGTCATTTTCTGAACACAAAATTAATACAACCACATCCCCATTTATCATGTGGGCGTATGTTAGAGCTATTCTCCACCGAATCACGTAAATCTCTAGGATAACTTGAGGACAACTGCAAGGGTGGTTAGAGCATTCATGATCATTACAGGATTCATGATCATTACAGCAATCAAACGTAATAGAATAAATATCCTCAATTTATAGCAGTGGATTGTTTTCCATTTATATTTCCTGTTTCCTGGTCAGTATGAATCAAATGAAATGATGGTGCAAGAAATGGATTGTGATTCTCTGTTGAATTCAATTTTCTATTAAGGTTTTTTTTTTTTATTTAAATCATGACTAATAATTATTAGATAATAATTTACATGTAATTAAATTTAATTTTATATTACTATTAATTGACGTGTGATACACTAGATCCAAATTCGTTGGAAATAATTTTTTCCTTGATGTTGGTTAACAAAAATGTATTCTAAATAATCAATGAAATAAAAGGCAAGATCGATATCAATAACCAACCTGCCTATTATCCTACAGTTATTTCTCATTAACATGATTAGAACAGAGATTCCTATGTGGCATGTTTTTATTGGTGATATATCTTCCAAGAAGATTTATGCCGTATGATTGGGATACAGAAACACACTGATACCTTTTTCATCCAATCATATGAAACCCTACTAAATGATCTTCCCCACATTGGAATTTGATCATCCACTATCATACAAATCCTATTGCAATAATCCTCTTTCACTAAAAAAAGGGTCAATAAAAATCATCTTAATTACTTTATAAACCACCAGGCAGAATCTGCCTATTTTATTTTGAGTGCTGTAGCAATTATACAGTAAATTGAGAAACACTGGAGCAGTCCTTTTCACACACTTGTAGTCCACATGCACAACATGAAGTGACACAATGAGCTGGGGACAAATAATATGAAAGGCAAAAATACCATCTTATAGTATTTAATTCTATAATAGCTACTTATATAAATTAATTAGGGGGAAATGATATTTAATTATTTTTTAAATTGTTATAATGATAATTTAATTCCTGGAATTTTAGAAAAAAAAAAAAACTTTAATCCATAACGTAACGTTGTTAAATATTTGTTTCTAATTGAATTTATATAATTTTTAAACAAACTTTTATTATATTTATGTAGTTTATGGGATATCAAATCATAAAATATAGTAGGATGAAAAATGACTCAAAATTAACTGAAAATATTTAACAATGACGAAATCTCATATTGTCCGATCCTGATTATTATTGTGACCAAAAAATTATCCTGAATCATGATTATTATTTTGAATTGGAATAAAAAATCATCCTGAATCCCGAACCGAATGGTGCAGGATCTTGAATACTTATCGGGATTCATGACTTTTTAGGTTAAAATTTGTGATTAGGGAAGAAAAAATCGTCCTAAATCCAAACCCGATTTTTTATTTGGGACGACATATTCTCATATCCTGACCGAAATTTTTATTCAGACAGAAAAATCATCATGAATCTCAGACAGTACAGGACAAGATCCCGATTAGAATTGGTAATCTTCTGCCAACTCTAAATAATAATTGTATTTTTAAAACCTAAAAACTAAAATGTCATTACAATGGTAACTGCCATTTTCTATTAATTAAATGCAGAATCTAAATGTTGAAAACAGCTGCTTTAGCAGTCTGCCCAATCGAGAGCTTAGTATATATGTTTTCTAGTCGCAACTTCTAGGATGCTTCTGTTTCTCAGTTGGAAACCACATAGGCACACAAACACTACTTCAGCAACTGGATTTACAATACATTGATATTGCTTCTTTGGTTACCTAACACACTAACACCAATATCATTTTCCTATTTTTATAGCTTTTGAAGGTAGGTTTTGGTGATTCCTATACACAGATTAGAAGTAAAAGACACAGCAGCATTACTAAATAATTCATGATAAAAAAACATATATTAATGCAGTAACTGCTTACCTAAATGTGTTCGTTAACCAATGGAAATAAGTATTCTCATGTAATGTTTAGATTTATAATTTGGTTAATTAACGAATAAAACATTATTCTTCATGACTATCCTTATCGCCTTGTATGATGTAATACTGTGAGTTGGAAAGTGAGAAGCACGAGTTATTTTTATGATTAAACCTTTATGCTTGTGGGATTGTTTTCATGTAGCAAGTGATTAGTTAAAAAATTATTCTCCAGTTCTGACCCATGCATTTTGTTGATAATGGTTTTATGCCCTCAAGAAGTTAGAATCTCGAGGAGGGTAAGATTGCACTTGACAGGTGATCCAAAGTCCTTGCAAAGGATGAGATCAGGCAGAAAGGCCCGGGTCCCAGGTACAGAAAGTCAACCCCAGGGTAGAACCAAAGTATCAGATCAACACTTGGAGCATATGTGAAAATCAACCTGGGGTGGTCAGGATCGGCCTAGCATGACTTGACCTGTTCTGTTAGCTCAGTGTGGAATAGCGTTAGTTGTCTCAGTATGCCGACTCGATGAAGTAGGTCGGGGCAAAGTCACTAGGTTCACATCCAGATGAAGTAAGACCTTCATGAGAGTTTATGTCCCCCAAAAGGGGTGATGTGACAGAAGCGGGCCACTAGCGTGTCCTCTGGCATACGTTATCGCATATGAGCAATTGGAATACAGGTTGTCACATGAGCTGAAACGTGTAGCAGAGGGTAAAATAACATGGTTTAATGAGTTTGAGATGGCAGAGAGTAGGTGTGTCATGTGGCAAAACTATGGTTTGTAGAGTGATTGGGGCAGAGATCCTTCACAGCAATGGCAGATTCACTTGGCTGACATCATGAGATTGGTGTAATAGTGGAATTTAGTCTAGTATATAAAGAGGTTGAGAACTCATTGTAAGGGGTTAATAAATTTTACTCTCGCATAACATATAAAAGAGATCAAAAAGCTTATTGTAAGTGAGAGCTAGTAAGAGGTCGGTCAGGAAAATCAGCGAGATATAAGGAGGCCTGTCAGACCCGAGGTGGTAATAAAAGCCTCATTTTCCCTTGTGCTCGTGGACTTAGGTTGGATCAATTCCGCCGAACCACATTAAACCCTTTATTTTATCCGTGTATTTTTCATCTTTTACTAAATTTATATTTGGTCCATAAACCAAACAAATTCATAATTGAGGGAGGATTGTTCGATAAGTGGTTTTTCTAAATTATTTCTGATGAAAATTAGCTGTCAACAGTTGGCGCCATATGTGGGGAATAGTTTAAGAAACAACAAACACATTGAGGCGATGGCAGAAGATGAAAACTACAGAACTTCAGAAGCCACGGTGGCGAGGTAGATGAAGAGAATGAAGGAGAACTTGCAGATAAAAATGGAAGAAACTCTAGCCTTCATACAGGCCATGATGGGGAGAATTGAAAAGTTGGAAAAAAGAACATCAAGAGAGCAGACACGGCAGGGTCTAGTCGAAGGAGGAAGGATATTATCAATAGTAAAAGCCTCGCCGCGACAGAAATGGAGCAAATGACTGAGAAAATGAAGTGACTAAGACTTACCCAGTATGAGCTCAGGATAACAGGGGATGCTGCGTATATTGCCCTCAACAGGTCCTTGGCAGAGATAATTCAAGATCCAGAGTAAAGGTCTATTGACTGAGCTCGACCCAAGGAAGTTTCCAAATGAAAAGAGAAACAACTAGGCTTATTGTTTGTACTATAATACAAGGAGCAGATGAAGGACCTGGTAAGGAACGACTACCTTAGCGAGTATGTTGATCATAAGGTCTTGAGGATGAGGGAGCGCTTATAGCAATGTCACTAGGTCGGGTACCTATCGCTTGGAGCAACTAGAAGGTACTTGGCTCAAAAAGCCCTGGAATACGGAGATGTTACAAGATTACTTTACTTTCAATAGAGCCTCTCTTAGAATGACCCATAAATAGTTGAAAGATGGGCAGTAAATCCCTTGAATATAAACTAGACTTTCTCTTTCTTAGATAAAAACTAATTTATTCGTGCTTGTTTATTATTTAAGTGGGAAAGACATATTTAATATTATTTGTAGATGCTCGTGATCAGGATATATAAGGGGTGTTGGGCCGCAAACCCTCATGCGGCATGCCAACCTCTAGTGCCATTACAAAACCCTCGGGGTGGAGCTTCACTACCCAATGACTTGCACTTTTGAGGAATAAAGGGAAAAAGTCGTACATAAAGTCTAGGAAAGAAGTTTGATGGTTCAGGTATGCTTTTGTACTGCCAAGACCGTAGAAGTTTGATGGCTCAGGTCTGTTTTTGTACCGTTGACACCATAGAAGTTTGATGGCTAGGGTATGCTTTTGTACCGTCAAGATCCTTTTTTTTGTGTAATGGTACAAAGAGGATTCATTCCCTTGCGACCAAGTGACTTATATGACTTGGGATCGATCTTCCCCCAATGTCTCTCTTTGTCAGATAGGCTCGGGGTCGGGTTACGTCCCACCAAGTCATAATTCAGATGCTATGTCTTAGGATAATCTTGATTTGTAACTTGTGGAGGCATTTTCAGAAATCGTGAGTGTGGTTACCTTGGTGGTTTTTTATCGCGATTTTATATAGTATGTAAGTGCATGTATCGCTCAAGTAATATAATGGCAAAATAGTCGGATGTCGAACTTACATGAACTTATTATTTATCCTATTAATTCCTAAAACTATACCTACTTTACTAAAACTAAACAAATGGTTCAATAATTTTGATTGCTTAAGAGTGATTTAACTAAAATTTAAAGAAAATAGTAAATAGACTTTACGAAAACCTTATGTAAGTGAAAACATGGGATTGTAGCTTCACCTAAGTATACAAATAATATTTATATATTTTTCATTCAATTGAGTAATTATAATGGATTATTAATCTAAAATAATAAATCATCTACAAACCTCTTCCAATGGTCAGGTAGAAACGTCTACTTAATTCAATTACTTATACTCTTATAATAATTAAATGAAGTCAAACTCATTAAGTTCAGGTTCTAATATTGGTTACGCATACCCTTCATGTATATTTCTATCATATATGGAAATTGATTTAATGAATGCAATCACTAACTATTATTTCCAAGACTAAACCCAAATTTGCTTTTCCAAGTTTCTAGGGATTTACCACAACTATCTTTTTGATAGCCAGACAGTAAAGCATATTAGCATAGAAAATAATAAATAACCCAAGCAACACTCAAAAGAATAAAAAAATACAAATTAAATTAAATAATTCTCAGGAACCATTACCTACAAGGACACAAGAGAATGGGGTGAATTGGATAATGACCTATATATGCAGAAAAAAAAAAAATTTGTATCGATTTTACACTACAAAGCTAGTAGCTTTACCAATTAAGCTTAGGTGAATTTTCTCAAACAAAATATAAGGCCTAATTACAATTTCTAATTAATATGCCAATACAAAAATAAACTTACGATAATATGAATGAGTTTAGGGATAGAGAAAATGACACCGGTGATTTATAGTGGTTCGGCCAACTCTTTGCCCTAGTCCATTCCCCAAGCCATGCATGAATATTTCCACTAAGTTGAATCCACAACTTACCCCATTTTTTTCCCAGACTCACCTGCAACCACGAGTTTTGTTCAGTAGGTTCACTCTAAACCTCTTACAATGAGTTTTTTCAATAGGCCCACTCACAAACTTTTACAAATCCCCTTTTTGAGTATACCCACTCACAAAAGGATTTCACAATCTCAAGTATTTGAATATGAAGATTAAAAATAATATCACTTGAGCACTCATAAAGATAATGAAGATTCAAGATGTGAGTTACTTACCCAAGTGTTCTAAGCTCACAACTAATAATATGAAGGTGTAGTGTGTGAGTTTGATGTATGAGAGTGTATGATGATGAAGGTTTTGTAAATGCTATGTTTTTGACTTAGTATAAATTATATGTGTTGGGACATATGTCATAGATCTTCATGTATCGTAAATAGAATTGTTTATTGAAATAAAAGATTCATTATTCATTTATCAAAATTGTTTAATTTAAATCGTATATTGTAAATTATCTTATTTACCCTTGATTACTCATGTGCTTTCAGAATTTGGTGCATGGGGGTCATACACAAGAGGATTTAAGTGTAAAGTTAGTATTATAAAACAGTCTATAGAGACCAAACAAAGCGGGTACTTTGTGTGTGGTTTATCTATAGCTGCGGTCCATTCTATGCTTGTATAACGACTTTGATCCGGGATCATTCATGTGATGATATGAGAATGGAGGCACCTTGTATGATGTGATCATATAAGACTGGACCCTAATTAGGTATGACATAATTGCCTAACCTTTGTCCACTTCATATATTTTGCTTGGCATTTCACTTAATTGTGTTTGCCATTACAATAGAATGGCATGTGTGGATTAGTGATAAGGTTGGTTGGGTTTGGAAAGGAATATAATCTCTAACATTTTACTTAAGGGTTAGGTGAAGTTGTCTATCATTCTCAAAAGAGTTGTGAGAGAGTTGGGGAAAAAGAAAGAAAATGTAAGATTTATTTTTCATTAAGAGTTGAGAGAAAAGAAAATTTTCTCAAGTGTTGAGAAAAGAGAAAATTAGAGTGAATTAAATCTTCATCTTCTTCATTCACTCTTTTAAAAGGCCAAAACATTAAAGAGAGAGTTTCTTCTTAATTCTATCAAGTGTTGAAAAAATCAAAAGAAATAATTTGTGACAACTTACTACTGTAAAGAGTTTAGAGAACAATCTTTGTTAGTGAAGTCAACACTTTATTTTGTTGGTTTCAAGACATAGTTCGAAAGATCGGGTGATAGATCCAAGCATCGAATCTCAAGGAAACTTATTTAAAACAAAGAGCAAATTTAATTACCAAGAGTTGATGGAATTTAGTTTCAACAAAGAGAGAAAGCAATAAATTTTTCAAGGTCGATCTCGGAGCCTAAAGCAATTCCGCTGCGCATAAGGAAAATTTTTTCCTAAAAAATGAAAGTTGAAGTTCTGGGCAAAAATAAATTTGAGGCTTAATTATAGTGAAAGTGAAAGTTTCCCTAAGATTCTTGTCAAAGAGTGGCATGCCGATGTTCTGACACCGATATGCCGGTTTGGAAAAAGCAACAGCTATATTACAGTTTGAAAATATAAACATTATATATGTTTACTTACCGATATGGTGGCCGGTATGCCGGTTAGATGATCGGTATAATGACTGGTAGGAGGTATGTCGGTGTTTGAGAGCATGTAACAATTAAGCTCACGGGTATGGTGCATTCCGATTTTCACGAGCATGCAAAAAAAATATAGACCAGTATGGGAGACTAATATTATCTATGTCGGTTTTCGAGAGCATGAAAAATAGAGCATAGACACCGGTGTGCCGATTTCAGTGTAAAAATGTAGGATTTTAAGGGTTACAATATTTTGTACAGGATCCTAATGCATCTCTATATATGTACATATGTCCTATGAGCTTAGAGACTTAAATAACCAACTTAGATTACAAAGAGAGCCCTAAGGTAATATTACACAAGATTTTCTTTGTTGGCAGCTTGTCTTCACATTTATTGCTCTTCACCACCAATGTAATTCGATAATTTTTTGTAATGTCTCGCTAATACGCGTCAAAGCCTTTTAGTGTTGCGTCATCAAAATCCATTTTGAGAATATGTCATTAACAATTACAACCCTAGTCTCATGAATTATTTAAACATAATTTATCATTAAGAACAAATAATCCATCAGTACACAGCAATACATCATGGTCATAAGAACTATTTTAAAAGAATAAAGGAAGAAAAACTTGTTTTGGTAAGAATGCTTCAATCTTCAATCTAGATTGAGATTTGGTTCTTGTCTTTCTATAGGTGTTTTTCTATACTATTGATTCTCCAAAAGTATATCCTAGGTTTAGAACTGGACTTGTGCTTTTACAGGGGATGCTGGGAGCTTTCCTTCTTAAGATCGAGTTTTAATTATTTAGGAATCGGTCCAATTTTCGTGACAATGGAAGTCAGTAAGCATTATTTGATCCAAAATGAGTTTTTTTTTTGTTGGGCCCAGTTAACTTGAAGTTGTGGTTGATTTCATGGTTTGGTCAAATTGATGTATTTGGAATATTTCTTGGGTTCTGGAGTTTGGGCTATGTATGAGACTTTATATGAAGGCTTTCTTATGTCTAAGGCAAGAATGGAATGAGCCTTGGACATGCATAGGCTGCCTTGATTGATTTTGGGTTTAATTTCTGAATGGTGCATTAGTAGTGGCATAATTTACACAGTCTTCATATTCGGGACGTAACATTCTCATCTGATGTCCGAGAGGTCTTATGGATCTACAAATTTTTAGTTAAAGTAAAAGTCTAATTCGGAATCGTTATTGGTCAAAATATAAACAAAAATCATCCATACATCTTTTATATTTTCTATTTTTTAAGGTTATGTGATGTTTAAATACTGTAATGAACTTTAATTAAATTAGAATGCCCATGCATGAAAATTTAAAAGATTTTATGTGTTATTGGGTTTATTTTACTATGGTTTTATTATATTTCGGAAGAATTAGGGTTAGCCACCTATTTAAATGGGTATTATTCTTGTAATGAAAATAACCTATCTTTTAATTAAAAACACAATATTTTCTTGAGATTTGAGAAATCCTCAACTTGTTCTCATTGATTTTGACTTATCAAAGGATTGTTAAGCCTTTGTGGTTCTCCCTTACAACTCTAGGTTTCTATTGCTTGCTCTTCAGAGGTTTAGAGTTTTAACCGAACTGTCTTGGCTCCTTTGTGAACAATCTCAGGCTCATGAGGGTTTGTTTGGCTTGTTCCAAACAAGTTCTCATCATAGCAACATCAAATATCAGGTCACATTGGCACGACAATGGGCTCTCGTTAATGCACCAATGGTGGTCAGTAAGCACTCTCTATTTTCAATTTACTTTGGTGCGACAATGGGGGGTCCGTGGTCCCGTTAATGAGCATTCTAATATGTTTTACACCCCCAAAATACCTCATTTAGTCGATAATTTTCACCCTTGCTCATCTTATTATATCTCAACCTACAAAAACACAAAGATCACATCAAAAAACACATATGGCTCGAATTATCTCACAAACATAAGATTTAGGGGCAGTAAATATGATATATTGACCGCTCATCACACCTTCAAAATTAACATTTAGCTTGTCCCCTAGCAAAAATAAAAAGAAATGAGATAAAAATAACTAAACATAAGTAAATTAACTATGTCATTTTCATTGGAATCATGATGACTGTTAACATATGAAACAAGCCTTTAAATCCCTAGGCAGCCCTATGGATGAATTATAGTCTCATAAGGGCTTACATTAATGACACCTATAAATATTTATCAAGAAAACACACAATCACACAAAAAAGACCAAAAAAAAAAATACAATTAACCTAAACAACACAGTCATGAGGAGTTAAACATGACATTGTCATCATAGAATACATTCCTAGTAACGAAGTCTAAGAAACATTCAAAGTGCTTGATTTAACTTAAATCTAAATTCATAAATAAATTATCTAAGTCAGACTTATTATATGTGTGTAAAGGTCAGCTCACAACTCAATTCCTAAGTAAGTTAAAGGTCAGCTCACAACTCAATTCCTAAGTAAGTTAACTTAGTGATTTCATCCCAAAAATCAAAGTATGATGGGTCAAACAAACCTAAATATCTCGAAAAATATTTTGTTATGAAAAACCATTATGAGAAAATTAACTCATTAGACTACATACATCAGGATGTAGAAGTTCCAATAAGTAAATGGCTCTATGTCCTAAACTGATAAATCGGGCCTTGGACATTTTACCTTGAATGTAAGATTCACAAGTCGAATAGTTCAATGGTTAGATTCTCAATCAAACAATTTCTAACTAACTGAGTTAGGCGCCTCAGGCCTACATGACCTAACCTCATATACCTTAGTTATATATTATTTATTTCAGACCATTTACATTTATTAATCCTAGTATTCAAAATATATCGAAAATATGCAAAATATAATGACCATGCTCATTTATACTCACAAGGATTTGAATATTATTTTATCATATAAATACAAAGAATATTTCTTAATATTTACATGATACCCGATTGTATATAATATTAGCTGTACATAACAGTCATTTAACAAAAAGCTCATTCTGGACAAATTAATCTCGTATAATCCAACTGCAACCACATTCAGAGAGTCACCACTCCCAAAATGCAACTACACCTCTCCAGGTTTTAGCTGTCTACTTTTCTTCAGCACCTATAACGAATTGCATATGTAAACAAGATAAGCATAATCTAAAATCCAACTAGAAATCATAGCTTCACAAGCTAAAAAGATATCAATAACAGGAAAAATAAACGTACTTGATGTAGATGAAATTGCCTACATGTACACAACATAAAAAAACACTTCATATCAAAGAGGGGGTGAAATTGGGTGATGGCCTAAATATACGAAAATAAAAATCTTTGTCGATTTTATGCTACAAAGCTTGTAGCTTTACAAATTAAGCTTATTAATCAATATCACAATTACAATATATCTCATAAATGCATGTTTTTAAACAATAAGCATATATGAAATAAAACTTGCAATGAGTAAATAGTTTATGGATAGAGAAAATAACATCGATGATTTATAGTGGTTCAGCCAACAATGTCAGCGTATACTCTCCCAAGCCGCGCTTGAAGATTTCTTCTAAGTTGAGACCACAACTTACAATGGGTTTTCCTTGGCTCACCCGCAACTAAGATTTTCACACACTAGGTTCATTCCAAACCTCTTACAATGAGTCTTGTCTACTAGGTTCACTTACAAACCACTTACAAATCACCATTTTGAGTATCTCTATTCACAAAGAAATTTCACAACCTCAAGAGTTTTAATATGAAGATTAAAACAATATCACTTGGGAACTCATAAAGATAATGAAGATTCAAGATGTGGGTTGCTTACTCAAGTGTTCTAAACTCACTACTAACAATAAGAAGGTGTAGTGTGTGAGCTTGATGTGTGAGAGCGTAAGATGATGAAGGTTTAGTAAACTCTAGTAAACTCTCTTTTTTTGCCTTAATAGAAATTGTATGAAGGTTCAAGTTCTAAAGCAAGTGAAAAACTATCCCAACAGCTCTATCTTAGACCGGTATAACCGGTCTCCAAATACTGATAAGCCAATCTAGCAAAAGCAATTGTTATATTACCATTTGAGAATATAAACATTGCACCAGTTTACTGACCGATACGGTGGCCAATATGCCAATTGGATGACTAGTATATTACTCAGTATGAGATGTTCCGGTTTCGAAGAGCATGTAACAATTAAGCTCATAAGTATGGATAACGGTATAAACACTTGTATGGACAATCAATATGGTACATGTTGGTTTCTGTGATAATGCAAAACATATGTAGACCGGTGTGGGAGACCGGTATTATCTATGTCGGTTTCCATGAGCATGAAAAATAGAGTATAGACATCGGTATGTCGGTCTCATTGTAAAAATATAGGATTTTAAAGTTTAAAACATTTTACACATGATACTAATGCATCTATATGAATGCGCATATGTCCTATAAGCTTAGAGACTTAAATAACCAACTCATTTTACAAAGAGAGCCATGAGCTAAGATTACACAAGATTTTCTTCGTTTGTAACTCGTCTTCACATTCATTGCTCTTCACCACCAATATGCTTTTATATCTTTTTGTAATGTCTCACTAATGCGTGTTGAAGGCTTCTAATGTTACGTCATCAAAATCTATCTTGAGAATAGGTCGCTAACAGTAGATGCTCTTTATTTCCTGATATGGGCTATGTTATCTGGACAATTCCTCTTCCAATATCCGATCTTACTATAGTGGTGGTATTTATCTTCAGCAGAACTCTTGGGTTTCTTACCTTTTGGAGGAATATTAATACCCTTTTTATTTCCTTGTTCTTTTTCCTATTTAACTTGGACAATTAAGAAACAGAAAGTGAAGTGGGTTTCCGAATGTGAGTCTGAAATTTCTTCTTTAAATCTTCCTTCACTGTCTGAAGCATCCAATGTATCTCACTGTACGAGCAACAAATTACATTCATGTTGAAATACCTCACAAACTAACGAAATGACCCCAAGAGTGAGCAAAGAATGACACTTCATCCAAGAGTATCATTGAGAGGGAAATCATATCACCTCAATTGCTCAATCAAATCAATCATATAGAGCACATGTGGTCTTACAGCCTGACCTTCATCAAATCTCGAGTGGAACAGTTCCACTGCTACTCTGTGAACCAAGACCTGTTCTTGTATCATGAACAATTCTCGGAGTCGTGGAATTATACTATATGCGTCAGACACATCATAATATTACCTTTTAAGATATGGAATCAAAGAATTGAGAACATATGATCTAACTTTTATATCATTATCTTCTCATTTTTGAAAAGTCTTTTATTCCTCAATAGTTGACTGCTTAGCTACTGCAAAGGGTAATGGGCCCTCCATCATGTATCCTAATTTCTCGAAGTCGATGACAATCCTCAATTCCATTTCCCAGTCTACAAAGTTTTCATTATCTATAAGCTTGTTTATATCCAGTATGCAAGCAAACAGATTAGTTGATGAAAATGTGGCCAGCGCAAATCTATCACATAGACATAAAAAAAACGATTAGCAGATAAATAGTTTTATAATTTTTTGCCATAGTAATCTACAAGTATATTCATTTTGTGAGATTTTCTAAGTTAAGATATATCTTTCATGAAATCTAATTTCGTGTCCATAATTCACCCACTAGTAAATCATGATAACCACAGATAAACTCGCTGAACTATATAGGTCGATGTTATTTCATATGTATAATCCCTTGTCACAAGTATCTGGATTAAACTAGAGTCACAACATTAAGTCTCCTAAAGTACAATCCTGACGATGAATAAATTCGCGATCTCTAAATAACACTCAGAATGCGCTTCTATAATATACCACGACAATGGATTTAATAGATCGCTAACTCGTATTGAATATCTATGCTCTATATGTAAAATTGACAGATCCTCTCTTGATACACACTAGATATCTTGAGTATCGGTCCACACCTAATGAATGGACGGAGATCTGACAGTGACTGCTATCAAAGTATGGAGGATGTCTTGTATATCCATATTAGTATCTCAAGTCAAAGGATCACTATACTACTCATCTCGAGAAGATTCTTATTGATGTAGGCGTATCATTCATTAAGAATGTTCAGTGAGCCGTTCAATGTATATCCATTATAAACACATACATGTCTATACGAGTCTCTGAGACTCATTTTTCATTGAGTAATAAGCATTAGAATCCTAAATTCCAATATATGACATGTACCGATCTCAACGAGTTTACTTACTGACCAAGTATTGCAAACCTTGACCAGGAACAGATTAAAAATGATACTGTTATGATACAACTCAATGTCAATTGTAACTCTTTTGCAACTGTATCATAACTAATCATTCTAAAATATGTTACGTATTTACCATATATAGAAAGATAATATATTAATGAAACTATTTATTTATTCAAAATAAAATATTTACTTATATATTTACAAGAAAATTAATAAAAATTAGCCCGTTGAGCACCAACTCTTACATATTCAACTCTCTTTTCCCTTCCACTGTCTGTATTAAGGCACTTCTTGACTCTTTTGATCCGTTGCAGGGTCGAACACTTTGATAACCAACTCTTCTCCATTAACTTTAAAGGTGAAGAGAACTTTTTGTATATAAATTATTGTTCCTGCTGTTGCCATAAATGTACTTCCTAAAATGAAGAGTATCTTTACATCCTCCTCGATTTTCAAAACAATGATCTCTGCAGAAATCTCAAAGTCCTATACTTTCACTATCACATTTTTTTATCTTTCTTTTGGGCACCTTGATGTTTCCATCAACAAACTGTAGGGATATAAGGGTTGGCTTCAGCTTATGATACACCAATCTCTTTGCCATAGGTAGAGGCATTAGATTGATCCCTGACCCTAAATCACATAGCATCTTTGACTCGCAGTCTGCAATAGTGCATGTTATAGTGAAGATGATTGGATCCTTGGATTTAGTAGTGGGCGTTCTTTGAAATATTACACTATACACCTCTGTAAGCCTTTCTTCCTTGATAGTTTTTCACACTTCTGAAGTTGTTGGTCTTCTTTTTTTCTACTTCTCTGTATACTCCTTCACTTTTTTCTGTGACATTAGCCAAGTGGGGAATGGAGACTGTGGTTCATAATACAACGAACTTCTTTTGGGTTTTTTTTTGGTTTGGAGTCTACAGAGGTTTCTTCTACTTTTGCTTCCTCGATGCTTATTGTAATGACATTCACTAGAAGAAAATACAGATTTAGCGATGGAAATTAGAGACGAAATAATCTGTTTCAAAACTTAGAAATGGAATAGCGACGGAATTGAAATGGATTAAAACATCAGCTATGGAATTTAACGACGAGATAAAATTCCGTGACTAATAGTGGCGGTAATAAAATCGCGGGAAAAAAAGTGACGGAATAGCGACGGATTTTATAATTCGTCTCTATATATTGAAACAGCAATAAAATTTCGTCGCAATAGTAGCGACAGAATTAAAATTCCGTCTCTAAATAGCGACATAATTTTATTTTCGTCTCTATTTAGAGACGGAATTTGAATTCCGTCTCTAAATATATAGAGACGGAAAAAAATTCGGACGGAATTTTATTTCAGATGATGAGAGCCCTGAGTTCACAGCCTTCCTCTTCAGGTCCACCTGATCCGCCGACTAATTATGAGCAAAGAGATAAGGAGAATTAACTTATATGTATTTTTTATGACTTTTTTACACATTATAACGTTTATGTAATAAAATTTTATTTTATTATTTGTTGTGTTTATTTTATAATTTAAGTAATTAATATATTTATTTTATAATTTTACTAATATTAATAATATTGTTTAAAATAAATTTAATTTCTTAAAAATATAAAAAAATGGCCATTTTATTTTTAAAAAAGGCATAGAAAGGCAAATAGCGACGGAATATGCCGTCGCTAAACAGTCGTAATAGCGACGGAATATTCCGTCGCTAAAGTAGCGACATAAATTATTCCGTCGCTAAATAGCGATGAAATATATTCCGTCGCTAAATAGTGATGGAATATATTCCGTCTCTATTTAGAGACCGCATATTCCGTCTCTATATAGAGACGGAATATTCCGTCGCTATTCCGTCTCTAATCTAGAGACGGAAAAAAAAATCAGTCACTATTATTTTTGCGACGAACAGAATAGATACATTATTTTTCTGTCTCTATTCCGTCGCTATTGAAGAATTAGCGACGGAATAGAGACGGAAAAATTCGTCTCTATTTCATAGTTTTCTTGTAGTGATTGTAAAATTCATTCCCTTCTCTTCTGGGTTAGCTTCTGTGTTACTTGGGAGAGCCCATTATGGCCTCTAATTCTAATTTTTGGCTAGCTGTCCGAATCGGTTTTTCAGTGCTCTCATGAACGTTGTTGGACTATGAAAAATGGCACATACTTAGCTTCTTACTTCTTGAATATATATGCGATCATTTCCTCCAAGCTTGGATTCTTCTCATGCCTTTGTCCATTACTTTACTATTGGCATCCTAGGGAAACATTGTGTATTTCCTGTGGTCCTGCCCCTTGACTGTTTGTACATGCAAAATTAGAGTGGTCCTTCCATCCAGGGTTGCAGTAGTTGGAGTACGGGTTATGGCATTACCTGTAGAAGTTGTTAACATAATTTACAAACTCATCGTATTGGTTCTCCCTCATTTCCTACACATGTGGTTCATATACTTTTCACAGCTTGCATACTCAAAACTTCAAGGCATTTGTATATTCTTTCGGTGTGTCCATTGACAGATATAGTGGCCTCCACATTATATACTCTCATTATTCTTTTGGAGTAATTTTGTTCTATTAGCCATAATGAGTTATTGTTGGCCATATCTTCCAGCAATGCCCAAGCTTCGTTATGATGTTTTGCCATCAGAGCACCTCCAGCAGCTGCATTTACTATGATTTTCATCATTTTATAGAGCCTATTATAAAAGGTTTGAACATGCAGCCATTTTGCAATCTCATAGTGGAGGTATTTTCGAAGCAAATCCTTGTATCTCTCACATTCCTCATAGAGGGACTCTAAATCATGCTACATGAATGACGTAATGTCATTCCGCAACTTAGCTATCCTTTCTGAGGGAAAGTACTTGGCCAAAAATTTGGTGGTCGATTCTGCCCAAATAGTGATTGACCCTGCTGGCAATGAGTGGAGTCATCCTTTATCTCTATCCTTCATGGAATAGGGAAGCACTTGAAGAAGAATTGTCTGATGGTGTTGCAGACTTCTAAGAAGTAGCTTATGAGGGCATTTGGATCTTTATTCAGACCACTTACAAACAACACTGATTGGTGTATCATCTGGACGCATGTGTTGATGTCACAAGTGTTGGTGTGCTAATGGTGGTTAGTGATCACATCAAATTTTCAATTTGTGTGGCGCGACAATAGGGATCCATAGTCGCGTAATGAGCCTTTTAATACAATTTACACATAAAACTCCTCGTTTAGTCAACGATTTACACTCATGCTCATCTCATTATATCGCAACCTATAAAAACACAAAGAACGCATAAAAAAAAACTCAAGAGGCTTGGATTAACTTAGAAAATATAAGATTTATAGTTGGTAAATATGATATATTGACCGCCCATCAATTTTTGGTATGTTTTATAGCACCAATCTGCTAAGTATGCTGAAATTGTGGGGGTTTTTGAAGTTAAGATTTATAGTCGGTAAATATGATATATTGACCGCCCATCAATTTTTGGTATGTTTTATGGCACCAATCTGCTAATTATGCTGAAATTGTGGGGGTCATTTTAGTGAATGAATATGTAAAAAAAAATTTTGAAGTTGGAGCTTTTATAGCTTGATGT
This sequence comes from Zanthoxylum bungeanum, assembly GCA_019454045.1. Taxonomy (NCBI): domain Eukaryota; kingdom Viridiplantae; phylum Streptophyta; class Magnoliopsida; order Sapindales; family Rutaceae; genus Zanthoxylum; species Zanthoxylum bungeanum. Next base: position 20,992 of record SKCR01011639.1, on the reverse strand, counting down.
GATTCTATGTTATCGATTTACTTCTTTTAGAAATCATCTATTGATCACCTGGATGCTTATTAATCGTTGGAATAACTGCAAAAAAAAATTTTATCTCCTCATCAACTTTCAAATTACTCATATTTTAGAGAAGCTAATATACTCATAGATTCTCTTGCTTATATGGGTTTAGATTGTTCTAATAAGGTCTGGTAGCATAATCATCCTCCTATTAAGATTGCGGCTTCTCTCTAAAGAAGTTAATGGTTTTGCATATATCATTTCGCTTACAGTATGTTTGGTTGGGGGTTTTGGAGGGGAGGGGATGGGTTATTTTAAATTATATTTGTTTGGTTCAATTTTTTTAAGGGGAGGGGAGGGGAGTAAAATCCCTCCTAAGCCAATTTTAGCTCCCCTCCAAAAGTGGGGGGTTTTGGAGGGGAGAGAAAGTGAACAATTAATATTTTAAATAAATTGACTAAATTATCCCTACTTATACATTAAAATTCAAAATTAGCCTAATTACAAATCCCTCTTATATTTGCTTCACCATTAAACCTAACTACTTGTTTGATGCTTGTTTTAATTTTATTTTTAATAACACGTATTATGTAGAGCTTTTAATTTTAATTTTACTATATGCTTAATTCAAAGATAATATAAGCTTATATTGTTTTAATTTTATTTATAAAAAGCTACAAGGATAAAATAGTAAATTAGTTTTAAAATCCCTCCACTCCCTTCTTGAACCAAACATATATTTAATTAAAAACCCTCACCTCCCCTCCTTTGAACCAAACATATATTTAATTAAAATCTTTTCCCTCCCATCCTCTCTCCCCCCCTCCCCTCCCCTTCGTTAAAATCCATCCCTCTATTCCCATTCGTTGAACTAAACAAACCCTTAGAGTTGCGCTGGGTGTGGTTTCTTAGTGATCCTTTCTTCTGTTGGCAAAGTTTTCATGAATCCGTTATTTCTTGCTCATCTTATATCATTTCTTATTTCATCCATAGTTGGAAGTCGGTACATTATCCTCTATCAGGTTTTCCCATTAAATTTACCGATCGAGATTTTAATGAGATTAATATCTTCTATATTTTTGTTTTAGCCTTCCTGAGTGTTTTCTTTTGATATTTGCTTGTAATGCTATGAATTTCTTTTTATTAATAAGTTTTACTGTCGTTGGAGTTGCTTGGAGTCAAGTTTTGGGGAACAAAACTAGTTGGGATATTAGATCTTGATCTCCTTCTATGTCTTCATTGAGATTTATTTTTTTTAAAAAAATGAATTCTCCCAAGGCCTCTAAAATTCAGGGTAATTCACAACCGCCCCAATTCATATTCATACGCACCAAATTTAAAATTCTATCCTATCAAATTTTTTTTCCACATAAAAAATGCTTATATATACTTCATATACATGATTGAAGAAACCAATCAATATGTAGCCAAAAAAAAAAAAACAATATCATAAAGAAAATAAGAAAAATGAGATGATGATTATGATCATAAGCCACAAACTTTTTTGTTATTGTAATAAAAAAAAGGAAATGGTTGTGTGGGATCCTAAGATCTTCTCGGAGCCGCTACTTTGTCTTAACTTTGTTCGCAAATCAGAATCTTAATCTTGTGTTAAATTGGTATCTTTGTCAGATCATCAAAACTTAACTACTCTTAGATCTTTTGGAATATCTTTGTATGCAGTATGTAGTCCTCATGCATTGCCTTAAGTTTCTAAAAGGAATTTAGGGTTTTATTCGGAAAAGATTTGATTAGTCATAGGTTTGCGAAGTGGGAACATTTCCACTACCATTATTAAAACATAATACTAATTATAATAACAAAATCAAGAGAACATTTATTATTAATTCACTAATTAATTACCCCTCTTCTAAAAGAAAGAAATTTGAGATGGGAAATTTTAAGAAACATTAAATACTTTCAATCAACAACCATATTCGGTATGGATTTTATAAAAGATTGAGATAAGGAAGGCTTGGAACAAGATGACAGAAGCCAAACAGTTGTCAAGAGAGATAAAAACTATATCTGTAAAAGCGAGTTGATCCTGCTTCCACTACAGGATCAATCATTTGATTTTTTATTCATTTATTATTATTTTATTTTGTCTTGTGTAAGAACCGCGGCAAGCTGATTTGAGAAATTTATTTTGTCAAAAGGCTTCCTCTTCTTCGATATATAGATAGGGTCACTTTAACAACGGTTTCATTCAACAACTAGCTTTCTTCCTTTCTTTCTTTTATTTCACAACTCTCTTCAAATTAAAAAAAATAATAATAAAGTTTCTATTAATTCAAGAAAGCTAGATATGGCTATAGAGATTGAGCAATCACCATCTGTTGGTCTTTCAAAAGTTGCTGTTTCTGAAACTCATGGAGAGGACTCTCCTTATTTTGCTGGATGGAAAGCATACGATAAAGACCCTTACGAGGAATCAAGTAACCCATCAGGAGTTATTCAGATGGGATTAGCAGAGAATCAAGTAAGTGTCAAACAAAACTGAAAATTGAATTAAAGAATTATAATAAGTTGAGTAAGTACTAAACACTAATGTTAATTATTGGTCAGGTTTCATTTGATTTGCTAGAAGAGTACTTGGAACAACATTTAGAAGCCTCAACTTGGGGTCAAGGTGCTCCTGGCTTCAGAGAAACTGCCTTGTTTCAAGATTACCATGGACTCAAATCCTTCAGACAAGCAATGGCAAGTTTCATGGAACAAATTAGAGGAGGAAGAGCTAAATTTGATCCTGATAGAATCGTCCTAACAGCAGGCGCCACAGCAGCCAATGAGCTTTTAACTTTCATCTTGGCAGATCCTGATGATGCTTTGCTGGTCCCAACACCCTACTATCCAGGGTAAGAACACTTCAATTTTTTTGTATTCATGAAAAAAATTACGCAGTGAGTTATTTTATTGATTTCGTTTCTCTTAATAATTTCCAGATTTGACAGAGATTTGAGATGGAGAACTGGTGTGAAAATTATACCAATCCATTGCGATAGCTCAAACAATTTCCAAATTACCCCTCAAGCATTGGAAGCTGCATACAAAGAAGCAGAATCCATGAACATGAAGGTTAGAGGTGTCTTGATAACCAACCCATCAAACCCGTTAGGTGCAACAATCCAACGCGAAGTTCTAGAAGAGCTTCTAGATTTCGCCACACGCAAAAACATCCATCTAGTCTCAGATGAAATCTACTCAGGCTCAGCTTTCTCATCATCTGAATTCATAAGCATTGCTGAAATCCTGGAGGCCCGTCAGTACAAAGATTCTGAAAGAGTACATATCGTTTATAGTCTTTCTAAAGATCTTGGTCTCCCAGGGTTTAGAGTTGGGACTATTTACTCTTATAATGACAAAGTTGTTACTACTGCAAGACGAATGTCCAGCTTCACTCTTATTTCCTCTCAAACACAACATCTCTTAGCTTATATGTTGTCAAATAAGAAATTTGCTGAGAATTACATTGAGACAAATAGAGAGAGACTTCAGAAGAGGTATCAGATGATCATTGAAGGCTTGAAAACCGTAGGGATAGAGTGTTTGAAAGGAAATGCTGGTTATTTTGCTGGATGAATCTAAGCCCATTGTTGGAGGAACCAACAAGAGAAGGTGAATTGGCTCTTTGGGATTCTATGCTTCATGAAGTGAAGCTAAATATTTCACCCGGTTCATCTTGCCATTGTTCTGAACCTGGTTGGTTCAGGGTTTGTTTTGCTAACATGAGGGAGCAAACCCTAGAAGTTGCTTTGAAAAGAATACATAATTTCATGCAAAAAAGAGAGAGAAGCACAAATTAGTTAATATTCTTCTCATAATTTGTGGATACTCGGTTATTATTATTATTATTATTTACCTATTATTTTGATTCTTTAAATGGCTCCGCTTAAGTTCAGAATGGGTTATTTGACGTTGGAGTTTCCAATGATTGTAAAAAAAAAAAAGATCGATCTAAAAAATAGGGTTGTTTGACTGTATCAGATTGAAATTGAGATATATTATTGTTTTCTTGATTCTGTTAAGCAAGTTTCTTGGAAATTCCAATTGTAATATTGGAGTACAATTGCTTGTAGTTTTTATTCATTTCCTAATGAAAAAGTATTTGATTATGTTATTTGACTTGGTCACTGTTTATTCAAGCAAGAAATGTCCTCAGCTAATCACAGGAGTAAACTCACTAAAAATATTTGTTGACGGCTGATTTTGGTATCAGGGTAATATTGGAATATCACTCCCGAAGAAATCCTCCTTCAATAGTGAATTTGTTTGGTTATGGGAGACCAAATGCAAACTTAGCAAAAAACAGATAAACACACCAATCAACAAGGAGATTTAACGTGGTTCGGTGGATTTGGATCCGACCTACGTCCACGGACACAAACAAGATGATACTTTTATTACTTAAACACTCTTTTCGGGTCTCTTTTTGTTTTCTACAAGTCAGAGCTTGAAGATTCAGATCCCTTATTTTTGATCCCTTTTACACATACTCTGCCCTTCTATTATAATAGTATAGAAATCAGACTCCTATTTGTATAAGAAATCCTAGTTGAACTCAATCTTCTCTTCTTGCAAGGTTTCCTAGTCTAAAATTGCCTTATCTTTTCTTATTCCTTTTCGGATTCTGACTTCATTTACTTGTGAGAGTAGGATAATTTGCTTATCTTATCCGCAAGAATAGGGTGTCATTATCTTGAGCATATCTCGCTCGTCTGGTCGGTCTCCATGAGGTCGGTCATGATAGTCTTTTATGCTGAGAGTGTTTCTGCCGACTTTTATAGTGCTCGGTCATCCGAACTAAAGTGGTCGGTCATCTATCATCAAGTGTTCGGTCTCTTACTGTATAGTGGCCGGGTCGGCTTTGATAATCTTGACTGAGAAGTGAATTACCTTTTTTACCCCTGTCGTGCTGCTTAAATAACATAGTGCCTGAAAACACCATCAACATCTGTCCCCTAGTTCTCGGTTCCAACGAGTATGCAAGTTGGTGCCGGGAACTATATAAAGATGGTGTGCTGATCGCCTTGCTGGTGGTCGCTCCAGAAATCACAGAGAAATTACATTCGCCATCAATTAAGTCTTCTGTTTTTATCTTCATATCCTCGGTTATTTGGAGATGCTGACCCTATTCAGAATGATTCTCCGCCTCAAAGCAAATTGCTTACTTGGGTCGTTCCATTAGGAGATGAAGTTCCTCTTGTTGTCCAAACTAAGAATGACTCCTCCTCTGTAATATCTGTACCAGAGATTTAGAGGTCCTGACCCCTGACTGATCCAATCTTGATTGTGAGGAGAAAATTTTGCCTCTGAGCTAACAATGATGTTCTCGGTGGCTTGTGATCCTGTCTCGAGCTGTGAGAGATGCTCGGACATGGGGGAATGTTACGTCCCCAGTCCAAAGGGCTGACTCGGTGGGACGTACCCTGACCCCGAGCTGAGAAAGACACTTGGACCTGGGGGAATGTTACGTCCCCAGACCAAAAGGACGGACTCGGTGGGACGTAACCCGACCCCGAGCTGAGATGAACACTTGGCCCTGGGGGAATGTTACGTCCCCAGACCAAAAGGACGGACTCGGTGGGACGTAACCCGACCCCGAGCTGAGATGAACACTTGGCCTGGGGGAATGTTATGTCCCCAGACCAAAAGGACGGACTCGGTGGGACATGACCCGACCCCGAGCTGAGATGAACACTTGGCCCTGGGGGAATGTTACGTCCCCAGACCAAAAGGACGGACTCGGTGGGACGTAACCCGACCCCGAGCTGAGAGAAAACCAAGTGACCTCGGCGGGACGAATCCAGCCCCGAGCCGAATAATCCAAGTGGCCTCGGCGGAACGAATCCAGCCCCGAGCCAGGTAATCCAAGTGGCCTCGGCGGAACGAATCCAGCCCCGAGCCAGGTAATCTGTGTGGCCTCGGCGGAACGAATCCAGCCCCGAGCCAGGTAATCTTTGGGACTTACTCAGAAGGGAATTGAATCAACCTTGTGAAGCCCTACCAAATCTGACACGGGCGTCCCCTTGCAGACCAGCGAAAAAAACAAAATCAAAACTTTGGAAAATAAGACCAAAAAGGTGGTGGGGGTGACTCGACACTTGTCCCAAAAGAAAACTTTTTACAAATGTAAACAACAGCACGGATGCCTCAAAACAGCGTCCTGCCCGAGGCCTCCAAAACACAATTCTGAATCTTTCAATTCAGTGTCCCGGCGAACCAGGATTTGGATCAGTTGAGCGTTTGAATGGTAAGGGCACATCCTCTATACGTCGGGTCACTGTGGAGCTTGTGTATTGTACGAGGGCTCCTCCTTACCACGCTGGAGTAGGCATACGCTACAGGGGGTAAACATCCCCGTGCTGCGCCTCTCTTGGATCCAATGATGAATGGATCAAAGAGTGTCCGGGACAGTAAGGGTATATTCCTCCTTAGGTCCGGCATAACTGGAGTTAGCAATCGTCACGGGGGCCTCATCACTCCCCGTGCTATGCTTTCCCACGGATCCATTACATCGGGTAAGTGAGGATCAAAGAGTGTTCGACACATTAAGGGCATATTCCTCCTTATGTTCGGTAACACTGGAGTAAGCAATCGCCACAGGGGTATCATCCCTCCCCGTGCTATGCTTCTCACGGATCCTATGCATCGAGTATGTCCCTGAGGACCCCGAGCCAAGAGAGATACTTGGTTCTGGGGGAATGTCTCGTCCCCAGACCAATGAGCATGACTCGGTGGGACGTAACCCGACCCCGAGCTGTGAAAAAGGCACTTGGACCTGGGGGAATGTTACGTCCCCAGTCCGAAGGGCTGACTCGGTGGGACATACCCCGACCCCGAGCTGAAAAAGGCACTTGGACCTGGGGGAATGTTACGTCCCCAGTCCGAAGGGCTGACTCGGTGGGACGTCCCCCGACCCCGAGCTGAAAAAGGCACTTGGACCTGGGGGAATTTACGTCCCCAGTCCGAAGGGCAGACTCGGTGGGACGTACCCCGACCCCGAGCTGAAAAAGGCACTTGGACCTGGGGGAATGTTACGTCCCCAGTCCGAAGGGCTGACTCGGTGGGACACTACCCCGACCCCGAGCTGAAAAAGGCACTTGGACCTGGGGGAATGTTACGTCCCCAGTCCGAAGGGCAGACTCGGTGGGACGTACCCCGACCCCGAGCTGAAAAAGGCACTTGGACCTGGGGAAATGTTACGTCCCCAGTCCGAAGGGCTGACTCGGTGGGACATACCCCGACCCCGAGCTGAAAAAGGCACTTGGACCTGGGGGAATGTTACGTCCCCAGTCCGAAGGGCTGACTCGGTGGGACGTCCCCCGACCCCGAGCTGAAAAACTAAGTGTCATCGGCGGGGCAAACTCCAGCCTCGAGCTGATGGTTGAAGCGGCCTTGGTGCCAACTGTCTTTTGTAGGGGGCGTCGAGTATATCCCCCGTTTTTGTATATGGCTTTCAACTTTGTTTTAAGAAAGCGGATGAAAAAGGTTTTATTCATATTTGGGGACATACTGTCCTTCTTACAGTTCTTCTGCGGGATATTTCGAGAAAAAATTTTATATTTGGCTCATTTGTGGGCATTGTTTGATACCGACCGACCACCTTGTAATCCCGGGGCATGTTCCGTTTCTAGTATGTCTGACTCCCGAGTTTTGTTATAGTTTTTCCCTGACCGATTAGAATCTCTGGTCAGTGCTATGTGTCCTCTGCCTAGTCGCCATAACTTCATGGTCAATGTATTTATTTAAATATCCATTCCTCGCCACGTCTTCCATCTGTTCCCGCAGATCCTTGCATTCGTCCGTTGTGTGCCCCCTCAGATTATGATGTACGCAGTAAGACTTCTGGTTCCTTTTATCTGGGGGGAATCTCCTGAGGTTGGGTTCTATCAAGAGGCATTTTTCCTGTATTTCCATGATGATTCGCCCTGGTGGTTTGCTCAGGGGAATATATGTTTCTTCTCGGACTACATGATTCACCTGGGTCGCGACCCTTCCTTCCTGCTCTCTTCGAGGTATCGGTTTGAATTCTTTGGGTTTGGATTGAATCTTTTGAACTCCCTGTCCGGTCGTCGGGGAGCCTCTGTTCTTGCTGTTCTTTCCCGAATGGCCGTACCCCTTCGGGATATCTTTTCTTCGCTTTCTACCAAGACAAAATTACGGGCTACCTCTAGGGCGGTGGCATAATCCGGCGTGTCCTGGATTCTCAGATGAGTCCATAGCCTCCCGACCTTTAGAGCTCCCTTTAAGCTTTCTAGGGCTTCTAGGGACTCATATCCTCCGACTTCCAGTACCATGTTGTGGTATCTTTCAATAAAATTTTTCAGGGGCTCGTCATCTCCTTGCTTCATAAGTCTTAATTCTCCAATCGTCTTTTTGGGAACGCAGGCCCCTTTAAAGTGTCGAATGAACGACTTCTTAAGTTGTGTGAAGCCTCCGATGCTCCCCGGAGCCAGACTTCTGTACCATAGGATGGTCCTAAAGTTAGGGGGAACACTTTGCAGATGGCATCTCCTACTACTCCCTGGACTTCCATCAACAAGACAAAGCTTTCGATGTGTGATTTCGGGTCAGAGTGGCCTTTGTAGGGTGCCATGGTCGGCATGCTGAATCGCTTTGGGAATTTTGCCGACCTTATTTTTTCCGCGAGGGGAGATTCCTCCTCACTATCCCAGGAATCCCCTGCATCGGTCTTGAGGCCTACTCCCCACTTGGTCATTCCTTTTTTAACCAAGATTTTATTTCGTTGCTTGCGCCGCCATGTCGTATCCTGTGCCCCTCCGTGTGTCTATTGCCCCGGGTGCGGCGTTCCTCATCCCTTGGAATTTCCCGCACACTTTCGCTATGCTCCCTGTCTTCTTTTCTGAAGTCGTAGAGACTGTCATAGGAGGGATCCGGTGATGGTCTTCCTTCTTCTTCTTCCCACGTGTCCTCGATTTGCGAATCTTTTTCTACAACTACGGATTTTATCCCATAGGGGCCCCTCCTCTTGGGTCTATCGTCTTCACTTGTGTCTATCACCTTTTTCCCTTCTGCTATTTCGTTCCTCCGTCGGCTAGTCCCGGCCTCGTCGTGTGCTCCCTCTATCTTTTCCAACCGGTCTACTATGGTTTTTAGCAAGGTTTGATTTTCCTTCCTTTCTTTCCTTAGGTTATCCTCGATCTTCTCCATCCAATCTGCGGCTGAGTTTCCTGATGATTGGTGGTTTCCGCCTTCCGCCATTGTCTTACTACACGAGTTGCTTTTTGTCCAGTTTCCCACAGACGGCGCCAACTGTTGACGGCTGATTTTGGTCTCAGGGTAATATTGGAATATCACTCCCGAAGAAATCCTCCTTCAATAGTGAATTTGTTTGGTTATGGGGGACCAAAGGTAAACTTAGCAAAAAAAAAAAACAGATAAACACACCAATCAACAAGGAATTTAACGTGGTTCGGTGGATTTGGATCCGACCTACGTCCACGGACACAAACAAGATGATACTTTTATTACTTAAACACTCTTTTCGGGTCTCTTTTTGTTTTCTACAAGTCAGAGCTTGAAGATTCAGATCCCTTATTTTTGATCTATTTTACACATACTCTGCCCTTCTATTTATAATAGTATAGAAATCAGACTCCTATTTGTATAAGAAATCCTAGTTGAACTCAGTCTTCTCTTCTTGCAAGGTTTCCTAGTCTAATATTGCCTTCTCTTTTCTTATTCCTTTTCGGATTATGACTTCATTTCCTTGTGAGAGTATGATAATTTGCTTATCTTATCCGCAAGAATAGGGTGTCATTATCTTTGAGCATATCTCGCTCGTCTGGTCGGTCTCTATGAGGTCGGTCATGATAGTCTTTTTATGCTGAGAGTGTTTCTGCAGACTTTTATAGTGCTCGGTCATCCGAACTAAAGTGGTCGGTCATCTATCATCAAGTGTTCGGTCTCTTACTGTATAGTGGCCGGGTCGGCTTTGATAATCTTGACTGAGAAGTGAATTACTTTTTTTACCCCTGTCGTGCTGCTTAAATAACATAGTGCCTGAAAACACCATCAACAATATTATTAGTTTATCAGTTTCGTAAACATCATCAAACGCATATTCTCCAAAAATCAAGTTGAAAATGGAAACTAACTACGTAACATAGTTGTTCATATTTAATTTGTAAACCATCTATTTCAATGGGCTTGCTTTTCCAACTCTTGGTAGTGGTTTGTCAATTGTCATTCCCTTGAACCCCATACATAACATAAGCTAATAATGCAGCAATTTATTAACAGAACCTTTTTCGTATCTTAACAAAAATGAAAAACAAATAATTTGACTATATATTGAATTAACAACAAAATTTAAAGTCAATTTGGGAGTCCTATATAACTGGTATTTTTACATATTATGAAAGGATTTCAAAAAAATTAATATTGAGAAAGTACTTTTGATGTGATTTTAAATACTCTCAAATGGATACTTAATATATATTTTAATATAGGTTTTGAGAGATGAATTGCACGGAATTTTATTTACGTCCCCAATTTATGCACAATTAACATATTTAGTGATTTTGGTGCGAATTAGTTCAATTATAAAATCCCTTGAGTTTAAATAAATTTTTTTCAAAGCCTAAAAAAGGGGAAAAAAAAAGGTTAGGGATGAAATAAGAATCTGTTGGAAAATATGTGTTGTAATATTAGTTTTTGCATCCTTTAATCAAATAAAATCAGTAACTAAAACAACATAATCAAAAAATAAAATTTAGGATCTAATTTTTCTAAAAGATACTGTAAATAAATGTTTTGATCGAGGCGAGAATTGAATTTTTTAGCCTTAAGATGATTTCAACCCACACAGATAATGATGGTTTTGTAGTTGTCTTCTCTCATAATATAATGATCACTTCCTTATGTAGGAACACTTTAAACAAAAGTAACAATGAATCTCCATGATGAGACTCTCTCTTTATTCTTTAAAATAATGTAGGAAAACCAATAACCAATATCTTTTTTCCTTTATAAATCTTTCAAGAAAAGATATGAATAATGTGTGTATTGACAACTTTTTCATTAACCATTAATTTATGATACATCAATTTATAGGACATGGAATGTTACCATTGAAAAGATATTATTCAAGCTTAAGGTTGTATCTTTTCATCAAAAATCACAATCTTTGATGAAAATTTATAACTATTCATTTTAAATTTGAGCATTCAAATGAAAACACACACCTTTGAATGTAATGACATCTCAAAGTGGTGTATTTATTCATTTAGGAGGTTTTGCACAAGACATCTTTTTCTTTCAATTTTCGAGTTCCAAATCTAAACAGAACTCAAGTTCAGTCCATAAACTAAATGAATTTTTCACTAAAAATGAACTTTAGGTACAATTTTCTACTACCTAAAGTATGGTTAGCCGATCTCAAACTTTTCACATACAGAATCTTATATGAAAGCTCTTTTTTAAGAGAACTAACTTAAAGTATACTCAAGAACAAACTCATATATAAGAGACAAACTAAATGAACCCGTAAAGTCAGTGCTCACAATTATTGGCTCAAATGATTGAATAAACTGAGTATGTTGAAGTAACCAAAATTACTAAATTTGAAGTATTAAGAGAATTGGTTGGAGTTTGATTGTCAATCCTGTATAATTCTTATTATTGAATTGCTAATAATGAGGTTTGAAAGATTAATCATAATAAAGTAGCAGAAGCTGGGGAATGGGGAGCGAATTAAGCCACATCCTCATTGCTAGGTTGGACAATTGGACTTCTCCAAAAGTTTTTCCATCTATATATTTTATGTTTGCTTCCAGGCTTCACACATACAGTTGATGCTGTCATGGTCAATAACACACACACATATATATATATACTTGCTTGATTAAGATTGAAATAGTTACATCATACAAATAACATGGCATTAATTGGTTTGATTACCAAATTTGATTATAATACATTATAAGATAAGAAAGGGAATATATATATATATATATATAGAACTTTCCGTATGATCCTTGATGAATAACAAACCAATGGTCCACCGCATGATACCATTCAATCTGGATCAATAATTATATTTTGATCAACGTCCTTTACTATAACATTAATGTTAAAGGAAGTGATTTTATGCAACAATGATTTTGAAAGATCCGATTTTAACAAAGTATAATCGAATGATTAATTAAAACATTAATTAAGAAAAATGCTAAATAAACATCCAAATTACGCACCCCATGTAATACCCCAGGTATTTGGCATGTTCAGTATGGTCATCATGGTCATATAGGTCATGTAAGCGAAGTGTATTGCTCGTGTTAGATGTATGTGTATTGCAAAAATTATGGTAGTTACAAGGAAATCCAAAATAGGCTTAATTTTCAGCCCGGCAGACCCTCTTGGCAGACCCTGAAATCAGACCCTCTTGGCAGACCCTGAAATCAGACCCTCACGTCAGACCCACAGAGCAGACCCACGCAGCAGACCCTGAGAGCAGAGGCAGACGCTGAGAGCGGAGGCAGAGGCTGGCGAGCAGAGGCAGACCAGCAGAGGCAGAGGCAGACCAGCAGAGGCAGAGGCTGATGAGCGGAGGTAGAGGCTGATGAGCGGAGGTAGAGGCTGATGAGCGGACCCTCACGAGCGGACCCAGAAATCAGCCACTGACATTCCAATAACCAAATCTTCACTATTTCGAGGCTTGTTGATCTCAACAATATCCTTAAAACAAATTCGTCCCCTACCAAAGGTGCAGTAGAACGTGAGACGATTGTTTCCCAGGATACAACGGAAAACCAACGAGTATGGGCACCACCAAAACCCGTCACCAACGAACCACAAAAGTGTTTGAACTCTTCCTAAACCAAAACAAAGAGAAAAATTATTTTTCTTAAAACTGAAAGCTGTATGTTTTCTTTCTATTGAAAACGAAAATATTGCATGCATGCCTTTTTTATAGAAGGAAAATAAATACGCCATTTAATTCATATTAATGAGACCTTTCGATTGAAGTACCAAATTAATTAATTAATTTTTATGGAACACTTCAAAAGGTTTGGAAAATAAAGAGACATCCAAAAATTGGCTGGGCCGGGCCTGCACATTTTTGGTCCGGCATTCGTGTATGCAGGACGCGCGGGTGCACACGAGTCAAGCCTGTTCGGATTTTGATTTGCACCCCCCCTGCGCGCACACGTAGAGAGAGCCTCTATCCTTATAACACTTACCCATCTACATATGAGTAATCATATATAAAGACAATTTCTCTCTTATAGCTTTCCCATATGGGACAAGCTCATTTCCCTTTATTTTCCAACACCAATAGGTGAACTTTGAGCAACAATTTCTCATTCACCCAAGCACCATTTTAAGCATATGAATATACCATTTCGAACTACTCACGGAGGAGTATCCGAATCATTCAATAACAACCACTAACACGAAGTGGACCATGCTTAAAATTAAGCCTCAAAATGCTTACTCATAAGCATTTTCCAACAGTATGCATGTCGGTTGAGACTTTGGATTTAGTTAAGAGCATTTGGGATCATTTTGCATTCATTTAGTCTTAGATATGTCATTCCAGTATGTTCGCGTTTGTGTTGCGTTCGTGTGGATGTTCGTACGCAAACCAACATTTGTGCTTGTGGCACGATCTTTTGTCTGTTCGAACAATGCTTTCTAGAGACTTTTGTCCGAGTCACATTCGACAGGCATTCAAACTCAAGACTCCAGAATGCTCACGTTCGAGTTGCGTTCGACAGACATTCGAACATGACATCGATTTTTAGACAGAAAATTTTGGACTTTGGGCCCATTATAACTAGGTCTTATAAGATATTTTCTTCATTTTTCTCTCCTCCCTCTTCCTTGACAATTCTCTCTCAAAAACCTCACATTATACCTTCGAATCAAGCTAGGATCTTAAAGATTCTCTTGCATTCTCAAGCTCTCGTAAGCTCAAGTAAGTCTCTAAGCTTTTCTTTAGCTCTTGTCTTGCATTTGGGGGAACCCACACATTGATTTGAGTTGTTTTGTATGTTTGAAATAATTAGTGAGTAAAGTATGCTTTGTTAGGTATATCTAGTCATAAAACGTGCATGACATGAGTTGAAACCCACGAGATGTGTGCAATATTGAAATCCTAGGTTTTGGGATTTTGAAAATTTATGGGATCTAAGAGTGGGAAGCGATAATAGTATTTAGAATAGTGTTTGCTAGCGTGAAATAAGTATGGATTTAGTTAGATCCAAACCACCACAGGTTTGGGATGGCTAAAGCCGTGATTTTGGGTGGTTTGGTAGAGTATTCACAAAACTTTGTTTTATTAGTGTAATGGCATAAGTAGGAAGTTATAATTATGTTATTAGAATGTACTCTGATAGTAGTACTTCTCGAGGTATGTGACGTTTCCAAAGATTTTATGGATCTAAAATATGCTTTGTGATATATTTGACTTGTAAGTATTCGTTTAGAAGTACTGGTTAGAATTCTGTTTGCAAAGATTTGATGGATCATGTACGAGTTTTTATATATAAGCCAATACACATGTAAGCCTATGCATAATCTCTTGTGTGATGCTCTAGTTTACGTTTTTAATTGTGATTGAAATATATATTTTCAAATTATGAATGCTTGCCAGTGGATAATGAGTTTGATATGTGTATAGATGTTTTTAATTGTTTGTATTTGAATGAACGATTTGTATATCGTTTTTGAAAATGTATTACCAACAAAGGAAAAGTTTTGAGTCGAGTGCAGGTACTCTTGTTTAATCATTTTATTTTTGTAGGGCATTTTTTAAATTTTTAAGGATTTAAAATCATTTAATTAATACCAAATTTTGAATAAGTGTATGTATGTGTGTATATAATAAAAAAGATAAATAAATAAATTCAAAAATAAAATCGTTGTTATCAATTTAATAAACAAAAACGCCCATTATATCAAATAAAAAAAATATTTCTTAATGCAACACTCTTAATAAGTATTCTGATGAGTGGTAAATCTATCACTATTTCCCACTGATTTAACCTAATATTTTGTATAGTTTCTTGAGTTTTGTGAATATTTTGATGTGTTTTGTGTTATTTTATAGATAAATAAAGTTTCAGGACATTCTGGAGGTGATTTGGGCCAAAACAGTGAAAATTGGACGAAAAAGGCATTTTGGTAAATTCCCGCATCGCGACGCCAAGACCTTCAGCGTCGCGACGGCTAACGTGCGCCGAACAGTGCTAACGTACGCCGGGTCCACAAATCAAAATCTGAGAAGAGTTTGACTTTGCTAACGTGCGCCGTGCCACGTGTCACCATCACAGCCGATCTACTAACATGCCACGTGTCAGCATCCTACGGTGCCGACAGTCGCCATCGCCACGTGTGCCACGTGTCACTCCACGTCATTTCCGCGTCATCAGCCACATCACCAGGTTGACCAAGTCAAACTGCCACCTCACCGCCATGTCATCATCAGCCAATCAGGAAGTGCCACATGTCGCAATCCTACGGTGCCGACAGTCTCTTTCCCACGTGTCGCCACGTCACCGCCACGTTATCGCCATGTTAGCATCAATCATTGATTATCTAATCCTTATCTGACACATGGCGGATAAGAATCTCATCAACCAATCAGAAGCCGCCACGTGTCACAATTATTGAAGCCCAACCACCTCGCCACGTGTCACCTTATCAGCTTATCCAGAATCTGCAAACCGACGAACCAGAGCGTGCCACGTCGACAAAATCTGGCGTAGCGACGCCAAAGGCCCTGGCGTCGCGACGCTGGAACCCCACCGAGGCCTATAAATAAAGCTTCAAATTTCAGTTATAGATGCACCATTCTCTCCCATTTCTTTGATGTAAATAGGGAGTTCTTCTCTCTCTAAGTTTCTTTTAATTTTTAGTTTTTAGTTTTGTAATAATTTTAATTACGTTCTGTATTAATAGTAATTTACTTTCTTCACTTTTTACAGTTTTTACTATTCACCATGAGGAGGTAACTTCCCCAGCTAGGGTGAAAGGTAATTCTTTTACTATTGCTATTTAGATTAATCTCCCTTAAAAATAATATATTCACTATTTAAAATTTGACTTAAAAATGATACTACTATATTGGTCGGTTGGTAATTTAATTTTAATCTGGTTTAAACCTGACTCATCAAGGATACCGCCAGATTGGTCGGTGGTAATTTAATTTTGGTTCCGCCTTTATGGCTGGTTTATGGACAAATATTACCGCCTGAATGGCTGGTTGGACTTAATTTGACTTAATCAGGATACCGCCAGATTGGTCGGTTGGTAATATTATCACAAGTTTATATATTATTTTATGGGAGATATCTAAATTAGTAGTAGTAAAAGTAATTCCTTTTACCTTAGCATTTTATTTTATTGTAATTTACTTTTCAGTATTTACTTTACCGCATTTTTACTTCATGTCTTTTATTTTCAAGTTTTTACCAACCCTAGTTATGTGTTATAACTAAATACGTTATCTAGGGTTGTGATGACTTTTAATATCACCGGTTTATAAGGGGTTAGATTATAGTTTGGGTAATATAAAGATTATTTATTGAGTCTTAATCTTAATGCTTTTTCATTAACTGGCCATTAATAAAATTGATCTGGTAAATCTAAAATGAACTAGACATATGGATTTAGGGTTTCAGCCTTAGACTCAATAGCCCACGATCTTCCTTGAGGATAGATAACCCTTTAATAGATTTCCTTACAGGATAGGAATATACCTGTCAGGCGGGGGTAGCCATAATTGGAACTTAAACTTAATGAATCCAGATAATTTGGTTGACATGGACATATGGTTCAATTGGGTTAAACTGGGTATTTGTGTCTGACCATCGACATAGGCTTTTACATAATTTAGTGTTTCAGGTTAATAAATCAATATATTACCCAACTTTAAGATAACCACTTCATCTTTAAAATGATATTGGAAGAAATCACAACCCTAGATAGTTTTTAATATTGAATTTTCTTAAAACCTATTTTCGACAATTTTATTTACTTGCTTTAAATTTAGAATCGTCACCATTTCAAATCAATCAATCAACCTGTTAGATACTAGTAATCATTTGACCTCATAAAATTAATAGATTAGATATTAAGTCATCGTGGGATCGATATTTTTATACTACTTGAACGATACGTGCGCTTGCGTTATACGGTGTGTGTTTACGCCGGTCAAGTTTTTGGCGCCGTTGCCGGGGACTTATTTATCTTTTACTATTAGTTTAGGGGTTAGATACCTTTACTTGTATCTAATTTCTTTTTACTTATTGTTTTTGTTTTCTTGTTGTGTTCAGGTTTTCAGAAACTTCATGAGACGAACCAGAAGTTTTGAACTACGACCGCTTGACCCAGAAATTGAAAGAACCATCAGACAGTTGAGAAGGGAAAGGCGAGAAGGCCAAGAAGCTTTAGTCAACATGGAACCTGAACCTTTGGAGGTTGCACCACCAATTCCCATTCGAGACAGAACCATTCCGGTGGTTGACAGACTCATTTCTTGCATTGTACTCCCTCCCTTACCAGCAAATGCGGGTGATATCAAAACATGCATTCAGATGATTCAGCAGTCAGTTCAGTTCGGGGGGAATGCAACTGAAGATCCTAATGCCCACATCAGCAACTTCCTGGAAGTTTGCGACACTTTTAATTACAACCGAGAAGCTGAAGAAGCAATGAGACTGCATGTTTTCCCATACTCTTTGAAGGACAGAGCTAAAGCTTGGCTACATTCACTACCAGCAGGTTCCATCACAACTTGGAACACTTTAGCCACCAAATTTCTTGCAAAGTACTTTCCACCAGCTAGAACTGGAAAAATGAGGAATGTCAACACATCCTTTGTGCAACAAGACTCTGAAACTCTCTACGAAGCTTGGGAAAGGTACAAAGATTTACTCCGGAAATGTCCTCACCATGAGATTCCAAAATGGCTTCAAGTCCAAACATTATATAATGGACTATCTGGAATAATGAGAACCACAATAGATGCTGCTGCTGGAGGAGCTTTAATGGCAAAAGGAGAAGATCAAGCCTGGGAACTAATCGAAGAAATGGCCAACAACAATTCTTTGTGGCCAACAGAAAGGAGCATGATCCAAAGAATACGGAATTTATGAAAGTGGAGCTAATACAGCAGTCAACACCAAGCTAGATCAGATATGCAAATTTATGGAGACTCTTACCACTGGATCCACAAGTTCACCATATGGAGGAATACCAAAGTCAAACCAACTTGAAGAAACAGTGAATTTTGTCAACAATTTCAATAGACAGAGGAACAATCCATATTCCAACACCTACAACCCAGGGTGGAGGAATCATCCTAATTTTTCATGGAGCAACAATTCAGGCCAACAGCGGAACTATCCACTACCTGGATTCCAGCAACAGAACAAAGGCCAGGAGCAAGCAAATGAACCAGGAATAGCAGAAGTGCTGGCTCAGTTAAAAAAGTACGATGCTATCTTTCAGAGCCAATCAGCTTCCATCAAAGTACTGGAGAATCAAATCGGACAACTGGCCAATGCTCAGAGTTACAGACATCCAGGTAATCTTCCCAGCAACACAGAACCCAATCCAAGGAACCGAGGGAAGGAGCAATGTCAAGCCATTACTTTGAAAAGCGGTACTGAAATCAACAAAGATGTTGGAATCAAGATGTCCCAAGAAGAAGTTCCAAAAGAAACAAAGCAACAGATGGAGGAAAAAGAAGCAAAGGAAAAAGAACAGATCATTCCACCTCCACCTTTTCCTCAACGTCTTCAGAAGAACAAATTGGACAAGCAGTTTTCTCTGTTCCTGGAGATCTTCAAAAAGCTGCATATCAATATTCCATTTGCAGAAGTGTTGGAACAAATGCCCACCTATGCCAAATTCATGAAAGATATTCTTTCACGAAAAAAGAGATTGGGAGATTACAACAGTAGCATTAACAGAAGAATGCAGTGCCATCATTCAGAGGAAACTTCCCCCGAAGTTGAAAGATCCTGGCAGTTTCACAGTTCCATGCACCATTGGAGAACATTATATCAGTAAGGCTTTATGTGATTTAGGAGCCAGTGTTAACTTAATACATTTTTCTATTTACAGGAAACTACAGATTGGAGAAGCAATGCCTACCTCAGTTTCATTGCAACTTGCTGACCGAACACTCGCATTTCCAAGAGGTGTTGTTGAAGATGTGCTGGTCAAAGTAGACAAATTAATTCTTCAGCAGATTTCATCATCCTTGACATGGAAGAAGACAAAGAAATACCTATCATTCTTGGGAGACCATTCTTGGTTACAGGTAAAACTGTGATTGATGTGCAAAGGAGAACTGACCATGAAAGTGCAGGACCAAGAAGTGACCTTTAATGTTTTCAAAGCCATGAAATTCCCGAGTGATGAAAAGGAAGAAAATGCTTCAGAGTTGATGTTGTTGAAGTATCGTTCAAAATACTGAGCCAAATCCCACAGATACACTTGAAGCTTGCATTACCAACATGACTGACAGCGAGCTAGATGCTGAAATCCTGGAGTGTATCAACTACCTTGACAAACCATTCCGATTCAAAGCAACACCACCAGTTGAAAGTTTGGAACTGCCAAAGAAAGATCGAATCAAGCCTTCGATTGAAGAACCACCACAGTTGGAGCTGAAGTTATTTCCGAGCATCTCAGGTATGCATTTCTGGAAACTCTTCTGAATTACCTGTTATTATTTCTTCTTCACTAATATTGGAGCAGGAAAAAAAGTTGCTGAGAGTGTTACGAGAGCACAAAAAAGCCATTGGCTGGACTATAGCAGACATTCGAGGCATTAGTCCATCATTTTGCATGCACAAGATCCTGATGAACGATGAGTACAAACCCACAGTGGAGCATCAACGGAGACTCAATCCAATCATGAAGGAAGTCGTGAAGAAAATAAATCATCAAATGGTTGGATGATGCTGGCATCATTTACCCCATCTCAGACAGCAGTTGGGTGAGTCCTATGCAGTTTGTACCAAAGAAAGGAGGAATTACTGTGATTACCAATGAAAAGAATGAGCTAATCCAACAAGAACAGTGACTGGATGGAGAGTATGCATGGACTACAGGAACTGAACAAAGCCACGAGGTAGGACCATTTCCGCTACCATTCATTGACCAGATGTTAGACAGACTGGCAGGACATGAGTTCTATTGCTTTCTGGATGGATATTCAGGGTACAATCAGATTGCCATCGCACCAGAAGACCATGAGAAAAACTACTTTACATGTCCCTATGGTACTTTTGCTTTCCGCAGGATGCCATTTGGATTATGTAATGCTCCTGCCACATTTTCAGCGTTGCATGATGGCCATCTTCTCAGACATGCTGGAGCAGAGTATGGAGGTTTTCATGGATGACTTTTCTATATTTGGAGATTCTTTTGACCATTGTTTGCAAAATTTGGAACATGTGTTACAAAGGTGCGAAGATACAAACCTGATACTCAACTGGGAGAAATGCCACTTCATGGTGCAAGAAGGCATTGTTCTTGGACACCGGATCTCACAAAAGGGGATTGAGGTAGACAAAGCAAAAATAGAGACAATTGAAAAACTACCTCCACCAACATCAGTTAAAGGTATTCGAAGTTTTCTTGGACATGCAGGTTTTTACAGGAGATTTATCAAAGACTTTTCCAAGATTGCAAAACCTCTTTGCAATCTTCTAGAGAAGATGTGTCTTTCAACTTCACAACTTCAAAAGAATGCCATGAAGCTTTTGAAATCTAAAAACAGAAGCTGGTATCCTCCCCCCATCATTGTAGCACCAGACTGGACCCTTCCATTTGAAGTGATGTGCGATGCTAGTGATTTTGCTGTAGGTGTAATTTTGGGACAACGCAAGCAAAGATTTTCCACACACATTTACTACTCCAGCAGAACTTTGAATGAAGCTCAACTCAACTACACAACCACCGAAAAGGAGTTGCTCGCAGTTGTGTACGCTTTTGACAAATTCCA